>JAQISU010000059.1:2270000-2892500 GCA_029339505.1 Unio delphinus | reverse complement strand
GAAAATTAATACAAAATCAAGTTGCTTGATAGTACGGCTGTAATAATAGAGCCTTTGAGTAAGTCTGTTTTTTTTCTACTCCTACTAAGCTAATAAGGCATAGTGCCAGGGTTTTCCAAAACTAATGGATGGTTCTCTTCGATGTGAAACATGCTAAGACAGGCGCAGCGTCGTCGACTTGAAACTCCTACCTGTCGTCAGAACAATGATACCAAATTCAGGTATATGTTATTGCGGTTCTACCTTTCAAGATGGACTTCCTCGATTTCAATTGAACCAATGTGATCAAATTATCTTCTTACTATATCCGGTGACTGCAATTCTTTCTGAAGACAAGCTAAGTCTGTGCGAGACGTCTGTTGGGTTTTCCCGAGCTGCTTAAGTAATATATAACTCCATTGGCCAAGAAAGTCGTAAACCCGTCAATTTCCTTTGCACTACGCGTGCTTTATGTTTCTGGGCAATTAAAAATAGAATAATAATATCTTAGTCCGAGTTTCTTCTGACCCTTGTCATCCTACTTTTGATATTTGTGCATTTATGTGTAGGGTCAGAGTTCATTGCCTATCAAAAAGTTGGAATTCGCCAACACTGTTTGGTGTCACATGGGATAGCCACTTACTAGCCGGCCTGTCAAACTTTAACGACCTTTCACGGAGACATATCTGCACAAATCATTCGTTATATCTTTAATCCGCTGACAGACGAGTCGAAAGTACTTCCTTGCTAATACTTGATATGTATCTGGTCTTTTGCATTCCTAGTCACATGACTACACAAGTCTCCCAACTTTCATGTCACTGACATCAAAGGTCATATAGTCACGTGATATTGACAAAACACAAATTTCCAAACCTGTTGTGTACATAGATTGCTAGCCCGGCTAGTAAGTGGCTACCCCATGCTGACACCAAAAGGTGCCTGCGAATTCAAACTTTTCGTGTGGTATACACAAGTCACGCAATAAAAAGGAGATATAGTTGGTGTTGCATGCAAATATAAACGTTTTACTAAATTTGCCCCAAAATGTTAGTCCTGTCAGGAATCGCACCACAATTATTATTTCCAGTTCAGTACCCGACGAATGTAGTTCTAGTCTATTTTTAGAACATTTTTTCCTCTCTCCTTTTTGGTGGTGATACAAGAGTTATATTGATGCATTTTTGGTAGGGATTTAAAGGTAATTGTTTATTCTTGAGAATATCAGCTCAGAGAGTGGTTGTCTGTGTGTATTTCAGCGACAGTGCACATGGAGTAATAAGGCCTTGATGCTGATCCGGAAGTGAAATCTGTGTTCTGTTTACATGCTGTTCTGTTTACAGTGCATCCTCTAAAAATAATGCCGGTGAACCCTTGACATGAACTTCACCGTGAAGTCATCGTTGGGGGTATTATAGATCAGCATATGAATTGCATTGATTGTCACACAGTTGAAAGGTCAGTACAGAGATATATATGTATAGAACATATAGTAAAATTAATTGTGATGTATGTCCACATGGCAGTGTTACTAAAACTTCTCGTTTTGAGACACCTACCTGTACTTTGGACTCGTACGGTGCTTATAACAAGGCTGGAGTTTGCGAGTCGTGTCATTAGAGTTTGCATTTCTGACCGGATGTACTGCTCGAAATCTGACGAGAGGTTGCGCCCATTTGTAAATGTTAAAAATAAACGTAGCCTGACAGTATAGTTCCTGTAACAAAATAAAACATTGGGAATATCTTGAGTTGGATTTTCCTACATCAAAGGATAATAACATCCACACAGTCAGGCATCTTAAAGTATGAAATGTTAATTTAACTGCATATTTAATATTTTAACTTCAAGTACTGAATTTGTTGTTCTATAGAATACACACACACACACACACACACACACACAAAGGGGCATATACAAACTAGAATGAATATATAACAAAGCTGGTGAAGCCCATGGTTTCCTGTACCTGTAATGATATCTGGCATCAATATGAACTTTGCATATAAGTTTTTTTTTCTTTCGGCCAATATGCCATCAGGATATGATAACCAGACATGACGTCTAAAACGTAACGTTTATATATATATATATATATATATATATATATATATATATATATATATATATATATATATATATATATATATATATATATATAACGTTTAAAATAAAACGTTTCGTGGAGCAAAAATTGATTTTGAATCCTATAATTGTAAGTATTTGCCATTCGAAAATCACATATTAAATGACGCAGCTAGTGGAATTTAAAATGCATTTTGGTATTGCCAAAATTTAATTCTTCATGTCAGATTCCCATAGCAATAATATATAGAAGAAGAAGAAGAAGAAGAAGAAGAAGAAGAAGAAGAAGAAGAAGAAGAAGAAGAAGAAGAAGAAGAAGAAGAATCAGGTAAGTGATAAAAGACTTTTACCTTGGTTGCACATATTCGATGTAAGCATTGTAAGAATTCAGTGACACTAGCCATGGTGGTCTGTAGGCTACCTGTTGGCGGACATCATTGAGGGCAAAGTATAGCCTCGCAGAAATGGAAGAGATATAGGAAAAGTCCCGACAGAGGTTGAAAGCAACGGCGTTCTGGGGTGAAAAAGTCATGTTCTTCAGGGTAGACATTGTGACAATCATCACGTAGATAAAAACATCTGGTTCTAAAATTAGAATTCGGAAAAATTAGTTAAATTGTAGATATTTTATAAAAAGTAAAACTTATTAAGCTACATAATAAATTATCGGATTTTCGAAACGCTCATACCAGATCTCTTCAAATATCACAGACTCTACGAGATATGGATAAATATCACAACCTAGTACAGGATCTCTGCCACAATTCTCTAAATATTATCAGTAGTGAAGTAATAAGTTTTGCATAAAACACTACCATCGATTGCAATCAAGTGTAGTTTCATTTCGTTGTGGAAACTCATCTAAACCTTGAACATTGAACTTTAAACTTTACAAAATTGAGTCTATCTGGTCCAAAAAAGGTGATTTTTGGATGTCACCAATTTTATAGCATAAAATAAAAGAAAACTAACTAGCGTTGTGCTTGCCCATCACGCATGCTTTATTAATTTAGGAATTACATGTTAAAGAATCTGTTCCAACTTATATTAAATGTTATTTCTATTAACAACTGAATGTGTGCCATACGTAATCCATGCCTTAATGTTTGTGGAGTCTATCGGGAAATGAACGTCACGTTCAATTAGGCATGTACATGATTTTTAAAACATATCTGTCATGCTATACAAATGCAACCACTTTGGTGCTTAAACTAATGTTAATACAAAAACATTTTGTTGTAATTACATACCGATCATATTTAAATATGCTTTTTTATGTAAAGATGACTTTGAATCAAGAACCGCTTCCTTCTTCACAAAGTAATTCATTGATGTTTAATGATTCAATGACTTTTTATTACGACATAATAAGTATAAATATAGATTTGTATCCATAGAAACCAACCTGCGTATCTTACTAAAACAGGATTGGTCTGTAATACGTGTTGTGGGTTTACCGAGTACAGTCGGAAGCTGTAATAACCGGCTGTCATATTAAATGTAGGAAGACTGAAAACGGACTGGTCATTAAAATTATCGTCACCACTTCCGAAATCATCTGATATTAAAGCACGACGTTCTCGTGCAAACGGATATTGGACAGGAATAGTCAGATTTACAAAGTACGGACTCTCAAAAGGGGATCCCAATGAAACTGAAATGTAACTGCCATCCGAGACCTGCAATACCGGAAAAAAGAAGAATATATATATATATATATATATATATATATATATATATATATATATATATATATATATATATATATATATATATATATATATATATATATATATATATATATATATATATATATATATACATATATATATATATATATATATATATATATATATATATATATATATATATATATATATATATATATATATATATATATATATATATATATATATATATATATATGTATGTATGTTAAGTTATGAATATAAAGACTTTGAAATATTATTATTATTCATTTCTTCAACATTCTTCTCTTTCTTTCAAAGTCATGGTAGTGGTAGGAAAATAAAAAGGATAATACGGTTTACATCCAACATCAGTCCTGGTAGTGACGGTTTACATCCATCATTAGTTCTGGTAGTGACGGTCTACATCCAACATTAGTCCTGGTAGTGACGGTTAACATCCAACATTAGTCTAGGTAGTGACGGTTTACATCCAACATTAGTCCTGGTAGTGACGGTGGTGATGATTATTGCAGTAGTAGCCGTATCAGAAGTTACATAAGAACAAAGTAGCAGTATTTGATGTTATTGTTGCTATGGAAACAGCTGACGTAGTGGTTTAACCTCCACCACCAGCAGTATTAGCATTAGTATCGGCACTTATAATGTTTTTAGCATAATGCCGCGTAAATATCAGTGTTTTTAAATTCGTTTAGGCATATACTAGTGATGATATTAGTATGAGGCCGTGTACTTATCAGTGTTATTACTGTCGTTTAGGCATATACTAGTGATGATATTAGTATTAGGCCGTGTAATTATCAGTGTTATTACTGTCGTTTAGGCAGATGCTAGTGATGATATTAGTATTAGGCCGTATAATTATCAGTGTTATTACTGTCGTTTAGGCAGATGCTAGTGATGATATTAGTATTAGGCCGTGTAAATATCAGTGTTATTACTGTCGTTTAGGCAGATGCTAGTGATGATATTAGTATTAGGCCGTGTAATTATCAGTGTTATTACTGTCGTTTAGGCAGATGCTAGTGATGATATTAGTATTAGGCCGTATAATTATCAGTGTTATTACTGTCGTTTAGGCATATACTAGTGATGATATTAGTATGAGGCCGTGTAATTATCAGTGTTATTACTGTCGTTTAGGCATATACTAGTGATGATATTAGTATTAGGCCGTGTAATTATCAGTGTTATTACTGTCGTTTAGGCAGATGCTAGTGATGATATTAGTATTAGGCCGTGTAATTATTAGTGTTATTACTGTCGTTTAGGCAGATGCTAGTGATGATATTAGTATTAGGCCGTGTAAATATCAGTGTTATTACTGTCGTTTAGGCAGATGCTAGTGATGATATTAGTATTAGGCCGTGTAATTATCAGTGTTATTACTGTCGTTTAGGCAGATGCTAGTGATGATATTAGTATTAGGCCGTATAATTATCAGTGTTATTACTGTTGTTTAGGCAGATGCTTGTGATGATATTAGTATTAGGCCGTGTAATTATCAGTGTTATTACTGTCGTTTAGGCAGATGCTTGTGATGATATTAGTATTAGGCCGTGTAATTATCAGTGTTATTACTGTCGTTTAGGCAGATACTAGTGATGATATTAGTATTAAGCCGTGTAATTATCAGTGTTATTACTGTCGTTTAGGCATATACTAGTGATGATATTAGTATTAGGCCGTGCAATTATCAGTGTTATTACTGTCGTTTAGGCATATACTAGTGATGATCTTAGTATTAGGCCGTGCAATTATCAGTGTTATTACTGTCGTTTAGGCATATACTAGTGATGATATTAGTATTAGGCCGTGTAATTATCAGTGTTATTACTGTCGTTTAGGCAGATGCTAGTGATGATATTAGTATTAGGCCGTGCAATTATCAGTGTTATTACTGTCGTTTAGGCAGATACTGGTGATAATATTAGTTTGACCTTTGTAGAGAACATTTAGACTAAATAACCTTCATTCAAATTGAAGAAGAAAACAAATGCTACTCTGCCGTACAAGTCGAATGGAATAATCGACCCAATATGTCGAGAAAAACAGTAGACTCGACAAGTCAAATGGAATATTTGTCTCGATTGGAATACTCGTCCGGACAAGTCGAATTTAATACTAGACCCGACTAGCATAATATAATAATGTTTGACCCCCATCACACACTTTAATGGACGGAATCAATCACAATTTAGACATATGCTCATGTCATGAAGGTCCTCAAGAATTGATCAATTGCGATGCAATTATACAATGCATGCCAGCAGTAATGTAGGCTGCTGATGCCAGACTGCTATGATAATTTAAGACAACAGGCAGCTGATGTTAGTCTATAATGATGATTAAAGACAGTAGACAGCTGATGTTAGTCTGTAATGATGATTAAAGACAGTAGACAGCTGATGCCAGATTGTAATGATGATTATAGAGAGGATTTACAAATAGGTCGCTTGTAACAGGTGAAAGGTCAAGTCTATACCATAAGTCAAGTAAGTCACCAATTAGTCTGCAATATAAAGGTCTGTTGACAATCACGGCCAGATAGAAAAAAATACTTTTCAGTCAATTCTCCATTTCCTCAACCATTCTTTAAAGTTTAAAACTCATTAACGCTACAGAATCCGGATTAATTGTTTAAATCCCTCAGTCAGTATTACCTGTATCTCACAGCCAGCATCTAATCTAAGGGGCTACTATTTAGGGTCTGGTGTGAGTAATTAAAGAATGTTGCGTAATATGTGTTGATTTATATTGATTGGTCCTAAAATAAAAACACTATATATATATTAGGGTAATGTTACCAGCGATACATGCATATATATATATATATATATATATGCATGTATCGTTGGTAACATTACCCTAATGTTATTAAAGACAGTACAATGTTGTATTTCGGTCTGATTTGGGAAAATCTTGCTCTTTTATTTAAAAGCAGCAAACTTTAAATATGTATTACTGTTGTTGCAAAAAGGAAATAAAAATAGTGAGACTCTTTTAAACCAGAGTTACAAAAGCTCAGTTATGAGTGTTAGTGTGTTATAGGGACTCTAATTAAACAGGACTATGTATGATCAATTATGAGTGTCAGTGGGTTGTAGGGACTCTTATTACATAGGGATATGAATGTTCTTTATGAGTGTGAGTGTTTCCTGGCTACTATCTTTAAACAAATGTATAAATGTTTTGTTATGTGTGTGAGTGGACCCTGGAGCCTATTTTTAAACAGAGGTATGAATATCCTGTTTTGAATGTGAGTGGGTCAAAGGGGCTATTTTTAAGCAGAGTAGTGACTGTTGTTAGGAGACTGGGTCCTGTAAACCATTTTGTAAGCAGGGTAGTAAATGTTGTTAGGAGACTGGGTCCTGTAAACCATTTTTAAGCAGGATAATGAGTGTTGTTAGAAGACTGGATCCTGTAAACCATTTTTAAGCAGGGTAATAAAAGTTGTTAATAGACTGGGTCCTGTAAACCATTTTTAAGCAGGATCATGAGTGTTGTTAGGAGACTGTGTCCTGTAAACCATTTTTAAGCAGGGTAGTGAATGTTGTTAGGAGACTGGGTCCTGTAAACCATTTTTAAGCAGGATAATGAGTGTTGTTAGGAGACTGGGTCCTGTAAACCATTTTTAAGTAGGGTAATGAGTGTTGTTAGGAGACTGGATCCTGTAAACCATTTTTAAGCAGGGTAATGAGTGTTGTTAGGAGACTGTGTCCTGTAAACCATTTTTAAGCAGGGTAATAAATGTTGTTAGGAGACTGGGTCCTGTAAACCATTTTTAAGCAGGGTAATAAATGATCTGTTACACATTGTCTGCCGTAATAGCAATTCTGGACAATTATAAGTTAAACCTGTATGAAAATATTACTGAGCGGAATACTTGTCTCAAATGAGATTAACTGCATTGGAAGGCCGTTGCAGATCTCGAAGCTTTTAACTGCAGATTGCACCACACACACACACACACACACACACACACACACACTGCAAATTCTCGCTCTCTTATCGCGTTACTCGCTCTCTATCCAAAACACTGCGCTAGTGGACATAAAGCAAAGTACGTATATTTATGATGTTGTTTCTTGACTACATTTATAATATTTGGTCCGAAAATATTAAAAAACAACTTTGATCCAGTCCCTGAGACTGTTGATTAGGCATCCAAGGATACCAATCGTTTAAATGATGATTACCACAAAGGATGTGAAGCAACATTTAATGATGTTTGTTTGTTTGTTTGATTAGGATTTTTAACGTAGCTTTAACAATTGTCCAGTCATACCGCTACGATATCTGTACTGATGCACATTTTAGTGATGTCTAGCACTGGAGCATCATGCAGCAGACACGTAGCACGATGTCCCACCCGGTCACATTATCCTGACACCAGGTTGACCAGTCCGAACACAAACCTCTTAATGCTGAGTGCCAAGCAAGGTAGAAACATTTAATGAAGTTACACTTGGTGACTTAGGTGTTGTTGTGACATGAAGATGAAAGGGTGGACAGTGGCTGGATATCGCATATACTAGCCGCTAAAGAGGTAATTATCTGATTTATATTCTTGAAGCAAATATAGTTTAATTATGTGTTTTAAAACCAGGACACTTTGACCCTATTAAATTCAGGTCAACCGTGTTGTTAACTCTAATCTGTAAATTGTCGGCCATTTTGTTACATATATGCTTTAAGTCTACAACGTTCCCTGCATCTCAATCATTTCGTCCCTTTGTGTTGTACCTGTTGCCCGTTAAATTCAGCGATCAATATTTCATTTTCACTGGGTGGTCGTGACATTTTCAATGTCACCTGAAGTGGGGAGAAGGGTGAATAATTCAACAGCTCTCTTTGGTTCTCGTATGGAGAAGACACTGTAATTTCTTCTGGCACTGTAAAAAAAAAATCTGCTTTAGCCCCAGTGAGAGAAAATAAAATTAACGTATTCTCAAGTAAACATATAATTTGGATGCCTGGATAGTCCAAAATCAAAAGGCTTCAGTTTTAACATTCAAAACAAGGTAAGTTTAGAATGACATTATACGTAATTGTTTAGTAATCAAACAAAGTAAACGAGTCCCTGTAGCCAAGCGAAAGGTCGCGACCTTTACCGTCCTCTACTAATACAGATTTTCAGAGAGTCGGGTATATTTTATTCCCATTGGAAGAAGATGGCGATGTGTTGAATGATTTTCAAAGAATCGGATCCAAGTTACCATAATAATGATTTGAAAACAAATACGGCTGAAGAGTACTGCAAGTACTTTACTAGAATCGAAGATTAACTTTAACTGAAAAGGATAATGATCCTTGTACTTCTCTACTAATCAAGAACGCATGGTACCATGTGTACAGCATATTAGATTAACCATGGTAATCAAGAACGCATGGTACCATGTGTACAGCATATTAGATTAACCATGGTAATCAAGAACGCATGGTACCATGTGTACAGCATATTAGATTAACCATGGTAATCAAGAACGCATGGTACCATGTGTACAGCATATTAGATTAACCATGGTAATCAAGAACGCATGGTACCATGTGTACAGCATATTAGATTAACCATGGTAATCAAGAACGCATGGTACCATGTGTACAGCATATTAGATTAACCATGGTAATCAGAAACGCATGGTAACATGTGTACAGCATATTAGATTAACCATGGTAATCAAGAACGCATGGTACCATGTGTACAGCATATTAGATTAACCATGGTAATCAAGAACGCATGGTACCATGTGTACAACATATTAGATTAACCATGTTTTCTGAAGTTCCTCTTAATCACATACATAGAGATAGTAACGCGTAATCACTCATAGATTAACATACATAGATATAGTAAGGCGTAATCACACAGATTAAAAAATATAAGAGTTAGTAACGCGTAATCACTCATTGATTAACATACACAGAGATAGAAATGCGTAATCACACATACATTAACATACATAGAGATAGAAATACGTAATCGCACATACATTAACATACAGAGATATAAATGCATAAATCGCACATACATTAACATACATAGAGTTAGAAACGCGTAATCACACGTATATTAACATACATAGAGTTGGAAACGCGTAATCACACGTGGATTAATATACATATATGTAGAAACGCGTAATCACTCATACCTTAACATACAAAGAGTTAGAAACGCGTAATCACACATATATTAACATACATAGAGTTGGAAACGCGTAATCATACGTGGGTTAATATACATATAGGTAGAAACGCGTAATCACACATACATTAACATTCACAGAGGTAGAAACGCGTAATCACACTTACATTAATATACACAGAGGTAGAAACGAGTAATCACAAATAGATTATTATACAGAGATGTCAAAACATGCAATCACACATACATTCATATACATAGAGGTAGAAATGTGAAATCACAAACAGATTAACATATACAGATGTCGAAACAAGTAACCACACATATATTAACATACATAGAGGTAGAAACGCGTAATCACACGTAGGTAGGAATAGCAAAGATCGACAGAAGAGTTTAATCACAAATAGACTGGCATACACACTAAGACACACGTACTCAAATAATTTACGATTTTATACACATACACCCACACATATAGGTATGTTGAAACTTGACTGGACAAAGTCTCTTACATTTGTATCGGGCTGGCACTTGGCACGCAAAAGGCAATGAAGAATCACAATCAGTGTAAACAATTTCCTCCGACGTCATCGCATAACAAAACCTTGTTGAATTTACCCAAACTGAAAAAGTCCAATTTCTGAAATCTGCAAAGAATAATTATTAATATAAAATTAAAATCTCAGAAAGTAAAGTGTATTTTCTAGCTGAAATAAACACAGTTTACTTTTAAGACCAGATATACAGTATGTTCCCAATTTGTAAAAAAAAAAAAAAAATTCTAAGATTAAAAGAAATACAAGATTAATGGCTCTCTATCTTCTTACATGTCAGTCTGTCCATTTGTCTGTCCGTCTATGCAAGAGTCCGTCCAGCAATCTATTTAACTCACAATCAGTTGTAACAATTATAACTAATCGCATACATGATTCGTACAGTCTACCTTATTCGTACAGTCTACCTTATTCGTACAGTCTACCTTATTCAGCTAACGTTTCTTTGTGGAAAGAAAATAAATTGCACGAATAATACTTGGCCACGTTTGACTTCCTTACCGCGGACTTATAAAATTTGTAACTATGATTTATAATAGTCGGAAATATTATGAATAAATCAGTAAATAAAAATGTATAAAATGTGACATCATGTAACTCGTGAATAGAAAAGAAACACATTTGGGTAAAGTACGTCTATCATATTCCTTTCTTGAGTTACACTTTGAACTGGTTTTGAAAATAAAAGTGACTCACAGGCGTCATTGTTCCTATGCCAGTCATATACGCTCCGGGAAACGCTTTTATCAAATTCTGAATCAGTTGTCATCATATAGCCGTTTAACTTCTGACAAGATTCTGCTGCCCCTTCAAAGGTTAAAGAGTTCCTGAAGATCCGATAGCACATGGTCAATTCGTTGCTACCTATCCAACCATCTGGGCAGGATGACGCTGAAATACGTTTGGAAAAAGGCGATAATGCACAGTATAAAAAAGATTATTTAAGGAGTATTAAATGTGTTTGCGCGCTAGTGTGTGTGTGTGTGTGTGTGTGTGTGTGTGTGTGTGTGTGTGTGTGTGTGATTTGGATGTTTATCGCAGCTTTTAACAAGTTTTCAGTCATGTTGTTCGTCTGTCGATTCGACGAGGATCTCTCTAGTCATCCGAAGGTTGGAGGGGATGTTTCTGTTATGTGTGTGCGTCGGTGACTGATGAGGCCAACCCTTGCACGAAAAGTTCGTTTAAATAAGGGACGGTGGCTGAGTGTAACATGCTGACTCGCCTCTTTAGCTTTGCAGCTGATGTACCGCTAGATTCGCACAAACTGGAGTCTTTGTGAAAATGAATCGCTTGCTGTTTGCTCTCAGGAATCATGGTTTATGTTGACTGCCCTCAATTCAGTTATCATATTGTCTTTGAAACGTTTCGTCTGACCTTCGTGTGATCGAAACCTTGCTGTAGCTCGCCATAGAAGAGTCTCTTAGGCAACAGGTGGTCTGGCATGCGTATATCATTTCCCGCCCAGCGTAACTGTCACTGCATCAGGATGGTGTGGATACTGTGGAGACCTGCTTGGGCGAGTACCTCACTGTCTGGAACCATTTCCTGCCACTTGATGTTGAGCATTTTCCTGAGACTTTTGGTGTGAAAGTGATTCAGCTTCATGGCGCGGTGCTGATACACCGTCCATGTTTCGCATGCTTAAAGAAGTGGGGAGAGCACAACTGCCCTGTATACCTTTAGTTTTGTCTGGATGCTGATACCTCTTTTATTCCAGACATTCTGCTGAATGTTGCGCTGGCTCTGGCAATGCAATGTATACCTGGTCGTCAATATTTACGATCTGTAACAGTGTGCTGTCAAGTTAGTTGCAGCGTTTCACTACGTTGAGTTCTGGTGCTTGAAGGTGGTGTTGGGCTTAACAAAGGACTTTCCTGGGGCCGGTCGATGCAGGAATACAGTCTTCTTAGTACTGATGGTGAGACCAAAGCTTATGCAGGAGCTGGAGAACTTGTCAACGCTACATTGCAGGTCGGCTTTTGAGCCAGCAGTGAGGGCGCACTATTCAGCAAATAGTGAGATGGTGTTTGTCATGACCTTATTTTTCGCTTGAAACTTCTTGGGATTGAATAGTTGTCCATCTGTACGGTACCTAATACCGACTCCAACCTCTACGTCTCTGAAAGCGTTAGTCAGCATGGCGGAGAACAATATACTGAATAGTGTCGGTTCCAGAACACAACCCTGATTGACGCCATCGGTTACTGTGAATGGCTGTGATGTCTCTCCATTGTCCTGGGCTCGTGCCTGCATGCCATAGTGGAAATGCTACACCATGGATACAAATTTCCTTAGGCATCATTACTTGGCCATTACCTCCCACAAGCATTATCTGTTGACAGTATCAAAGGCTTCTCTCAAGTCCACGTAGATGTAGTCAGTGTCTTGCTCTTGACGCTGCTCTTGTAGCTGATTGCAGCAAACCCCATGTCGATGTTTGCACGTTCTTTTCTGAAAGTAGTCCCTGGTCATGGTGTGTAGTGATGCGGTTCATTAGGATTCTGACAAGTGTCTTTTCTGCAACTTTTTTTTATGTCCCACCCAGTCCCATTATCCTGACACCAGACCGATCAGTCCTAACGCTAACCTCTGAATGCTGGGCTTCGAGCAAGACAGCTGTTAGTACCATATTATGTATTTGTTATGACTCTGCCGGGTTTCGAACTCACGAGACGGATACTCTAGCCACTAGGCCACCGGAGCGATTACAGTATAAAAAAAGTCGTTGTAAACATTATAACAAAAAGGCAATAATACATAGTAATAAAGATAGGTGAAGCAAAGTTGGTTTAATACGTTGATACATAACAAATTACTGGAATGTGCCGGATCTTCTTTCAAACTACTGCAGTGATGTAGTTAAACAGCGCTACACGGATCAGTTTCATTTTTGGTTCTCATTTTGGCATTATTTGTGTTGGATTTGGTCAAAAGAAAACAAAAAATGAAATGATAAATTATGATAAAGCAGCAGAAATGAATATAAATGTTTTTTACTTTTAGTGAAAAACAGGATCAATTGTTACAGCAATAAATGTAGATATCGATGTGTGATTGGTGTGGCGTTTCGAATGAACTGAGAGGGCCACCTTTGGAGCAATTATGTTATGTGTCGACAGTTTAGCAATTATGTTATGTGTCGACAGTTTAGCAATTATGTTATGTGTCGACAGTTTATGTGCTTATTTGCTGAAAAATAACTTGAGCTCCTACGTGTTTCTGAACACTAGTACAAAATGTGATATTGCAATGTACCAGACAATATGAAGTCTCTATTTCCTTAAGTTCGGGGAGTTAATAATTATGTGTTTACTGAGTTAAAACTTTAAAATTATCTTGAAAGGGAAAAAAGATTTTTATTAAGGGTCTAAAAACTTTGAAAGTCATTAAGAAAGAATGTTTTCAATACCTTATGATTCTGAAAAAAGAACAAGAACTCCTCCAGGGGAAATAAGAAGTTGAAAATCAAACAGAAAGGCGTACCTATAACACTAATAGGATTACACTACATGTAGACCCATTACTTACAATACCTTCAATATTGAATAAACAAATAAACTTGGATACAAACGAACCAAACACCAACGCAACATCTAAAAATGACTTACTGTGTTTTAAATTCCTAGTAGATGTCACAAAGCGCTCGCACGCAAACGGGAGTATTTCCTCACACGGCGCAAGAGCTGCTACGTATTTTCCTGATGGACTTGTCACCGTAACGTTCATACGTTTAACGGCTTCATAATATGTCTCATTCAGCAAAACCTGTTTCATCCTTCCACATTCTCCAAGCTCACTGGGCTCTCCAACATCCCATGACCAATCTTCGTTTAATCTGAAATACAGCATACCCTCGATTTAGACGTAAAGGTCACCTGTACTAAGAAATCATAAGTCTTAAACAAAAATATTTTTAAGTGGTCTGTCTGTCTGTCTGTCTGTCTGTCTATCTATCTATCTATCTATCTATCTATCTATCTATCTATCTATCTATCTATCTATCTATCTATCTATCTATCTATCTATCTATCTATCTATCTATCTATCTATCTATCTATCTATCTATCTATCTATCTATCTATCTATCTATCTATCTATCAGACAAAGAAAATAAAGTTACTGGCTTGAGTACAGAGGTTTGGATACGATTTGGACAGGAAAGCCGTCCCACACAAGCCTTCCTTTTCTAATGTGCATCCCAGTCCAAAGCTCGTTTACACCTGAAAATATTTAAATGTTAATAATAATAATAATAATAATAATAATAAGAAGAAGAAGAAGAAGAAGAAGAAGAAGAAGAAGAAGAAGAAGAAGAAGAAGAAGAAGAAATGACTGGTCACTTCTGCGAAAACAAATAAAATGACAGATTCAATGTACCAACAATTTACAACAGGATCCTGTTTGTGTGTGTGTGTGTGTGTGTGTGTGTGTGTGTGTGTGTGTGTGTGTGTGTGTATGTAAGAGAGAGACACAGAGACAGAGAGACAGACAGAGACAGAGAGAAAGAGACTCATATCAAAATACAAGAATCAATATTTTGATTTTTATACTAGACTCAAGAATCGGTCAACCTTGTCAATTAGTTAGTGTACTGACTGCTTGTCAATTAGTTAGTGCACCGACTACCTTATCAATTAGTGTACTAACTGCCTTGTCAATTAGTTAGTGTACTGACTGCCTTGTCAATTAGTTAGTGTACTGACTGCCTTGTCAATTAGTTAGTGTACTGACTACCTTGTCAATTATTTAGTGTACTGACTAACTTGGCTATTAGTTAGTGTCCTGACTACCTTGTTAATTAGTTAGTGTACTGACGACCTTGTCAATTAGTTAGTGTACTTACTACCTTGTAAATTAGTTAGTGTCTTGCCTACCTTGTCAATTATTTAGTGTCCTGACTACCTGGTAAATTATTTAGTGTACTGACTACGTTGTCAATTAGTTAGTGTCCTGATTACCTTGTCAATTAGTTAGTGTACTGACTACCTTGTCAATTAGTTAGTGTACTGACTACCTTGTCAATTAGTTAGTGTCCTGACTACCTTGTCAATTAGTTAGTGTACTGACTACCTTGTCAATTAGTTAGTGTACTGACTGCCTTGTCAATTTGTTAGTGTCCTGACTGCCTTGGCAATTAGTTAGTGTCCTGACTTCCTTGTCAATTAGTTAGTGTACTGACTACTTTGGCAATTATTTTAGTGTCCTGACTACCTTGTCAATTAGTTAGTGTACTGACTGCCTTGTCAATTAGCTAGTGTACTGACTACCTTGTGAATTAGTTAGTGTACTGACTGCCTTGTCAATTAGTTAGTGTCCTGACTGCCTTGTCAATTAGTTAGTGTCTTGACTACCTTGTCAATTAGTTGGTGTCCTGACTTCCTTGTCAATTATTTAGTGTCCTGACTACCTTGTCAATTAGTTAGTGTACTGACTGCCTTGTCAATTAGCTAGTGTACTGGCTACCTTGGCTATTATTTTAGTGTCCTTACTACCTTGTCAATTAGTTAGTGTCCTGACTACCTTGTCAATTAGTTAGTGTACTGACTGCCTTGTCAATTAGCTAGTGTACTGACTACCTTGTCAATTAGTTAGTGTACTGACTGTCTTGTCAATTGTTTAGTGTCCTGACTGCCTTGGCAATTAGTTAGTGTCCTGACTACCTTGTCAATTAGTTAGTGTCCTGACTTCCTTGTCAATTAATTAGTGTACTGACTACTTTGGCAATTATTTTATTGTCCTGACTACTTTGTCAATTATTTAGTGTCCTGACTACCTTGTCAATTAGTTAGTGTCCTGACTGCCTTGTCAATTAGCTAGTGTACTGACTACCTTGTGAATTAGTTAGTGTACTGACTACCTTGTCAATTAGTTAGTGTACTGACTGCCTTGTCAATTAGTTAGTGTACTGACTACCTTGTCAATTATTGTACTGACTACCTTGTCAATTAGTTAGTGTTCTGACTACCTTGTCAATTATTTAGTGTCCTGACTACCTTGTCAATTAGTTAGTGTACTGACTGCCTTGTCAATTAGTTAGTGTCCTGACTACCTTGTCAATTAGCTAATGTACTGACTGCCTTGTCAGTTAGTTAGTGTACTGACTACCTTGTCAATTAGTTAGTGTACTGACTACCTTGTCAATTAGTTTGTGTCCTGACTACCTTGTCAATTATTTAGTGTCCTGACTGCCTTGTCAATTAGTTAGTGTCCTGACTGCCTTGTTAATTAGTTAGTGTCCTGACTACCTTGTAAATTAATTAGTGTACTGGCTGCCTTGTCAATTAGTTAGTGTACTGACTTCCTTGTCAATTATTTAGTGTCCTGACTACCTTGTCAATTAAATAGTGACCTGACTACCTTGTCAATTAGTTAGTGAACTGACTACCTTGCCAATTATTTAGTGTCCTGACTACTTTGTAAATTAGTTAGTGTACTGGCTGCCTTGTCAATTAGTTAGTGTACTGACTTCCTTGTCAATTAATTAGTGTCCTGACTACCTTGTCAATTATTTAGTGTCCTGACTACCTTGTCAATTAGTTAGTGTCCTGACTGCCTTGTCATTTACTTAGTGTCCTGACTACTATGTCAATTATTTAGTGTCCTGACTACCTTGTCAATTAGTTAGTGTACTGACTACCTTGTCAATTAGTTAGTGTTCTGACTACCTTGTCAATTATTAAGTGTCCTGACTACCTTGTCAATTAGTTAGTGTACTGACTGCCATGTTAATTAGTTAGTGTCCTGACTATCTTGTCAATTAGTTAGTGTTCTGACTACATTGTCAATTATTTAGTGTCCTGACTAACTTGTCAATTAGTTAGTGTACTGACTGCCTTGTCAATTAGTTAGTGTCCTGACTACCTTGTCAATTAGTGTACTGACTGCCTTGTCAATTAGTTAGTGTACTGACTGCTTTATCAATTAGTTAGTGTTCTGACTACCTTGTCAATTATTTAGTGTCTTGACTACCTTGTCAATTAGTTAGTGTACTGACTGCCTTGTCAATTAGTTAGTGTCTTGACTACATTGTCAATTAGCTAGTGTCCTGACTACCTTGTCAATTAGTTAGTGTACTGACTACCTTGTCAATTATTTAGTGTTCTGACTACCTTGTCAATTATTTAGTGTCCTGACTACCTTGTAATTATTTAGTGTACTGACTACCTTGTCAATTAGTTAGTGAGCTGACTGCCTTGTCAATTAGTTAGTGTACTGACTGCCTTGTCAATTAGTTAGTGCACCGACTACCTTATCAATTAGTGTACTAACTGCCTTGTCAATTAGTTAGTGTACTGACTGCCTTGTCAATTAGTTAGTGTACTGACTGCCTTGTCAATTAGTTAGTGTACTGACTACCTTGTCAATTATTTAGTGTACTGACTAACTTGGCTATTAGTTAGTGTCCTGACTACCTTGTTAATTAGTTAGTGTACTGACGACCTTGTCAATTAGTTAGTGTACTTACTACCTTGTAAATTAGTTAGTGTCTTGCCTACCTTGTCAATTATTTAGTGTCCTGACTACCTGGTAAATTATTTAGTGTACTGACTACGTTGTCAATTAGTTAGTGTCCTGATTACCTTGTCAATTAGTTAGTGTACTGACTACCTTGTCAATTAGTTAGTGTACTGACTACCTTGTCAATTAGTTAGTGTCCTGACTACCTTGTCAATTAGTTAGTGTACTGACTACCTTGTCAATTAGTTAGTGTACTGACTGCCTTGTCAATTTGTTAGTGTCCTGACTGCCTTGGCAATTAGTTAGTGTCCTGACTTCCTTGTCAATTAGTTAGTGTACTGACTACTTTGGCAATTATTTTAGTGTCCTGACTACCTTGTCAATTAGTTAGTGTACTGACTGCCTTGTCAATTAGCTAGTGTACTGACTACCTTGTGAATTAGTTAGTGTACTGACTGCCTTGTCAATTAGTTAGTGTCCTGACTGCCTTGTCAATTAGTTAGTGTCTTGACTACCTTGTCAATTAGTTGGTGTCCTGACTTCCTTGTCAATTATTTAGTGTCCTGACTACCTTGTCAATTAGTTAGTGTACTGACTGCCTTGTCAATTAGCTAGTGTACTGGCTACCTTGGCTATTATTTTAGTGTCCTTACTACCTTGTCAATTAGTTAGTGTCCTGACTACCTTGTCAATTAGTTAGTGTACTGACTGCCTTGTCAATTAGCTAGTGTACTGACTACCTTGTCAATTAGTTAGTGTACTGACTGTCTTGTCAATTGTTTAGTGTCCTGACTGCCTTGGCAATTAGTTAGTGTCCTGACTACCTTGTCAATTAGTTAGTGTCCTGACTTCCTTGTCAATTAATTAGTGTACTGACTACTTTGGCAATTATTTTATTGTCCTGACTACTTTGTCAATTATTTAGTGTCCTGACTACCTTGTCAATTAGTTAGTGTCCTGACTGCCTTGTCAATTAGCTAGTGTACTGACTACCTTGTGAATTAGTTAGTGTACTGACTACCTTGTCAATTAGTTAGTGTACTGACTGCCTTGTCAATTAGTTAGTGTACTGACTACCTTGTCAATTATTGTACTGACTACCTTGTCAATTAGTTAGTGTTCTGACTACCTTGTCAATTATTTAGTGTCCTGACTACCTTGTCAATTAGTTAGTGTACTGACTGCCTTGTCAATTAGTTAGTGTCCTGACTACCTTGTCAATTAGCTAATGTACTGACTGCCTTGTCAGTTAGTTAGTGTACTGACTACCTTGTCAATTAGTTAGTGTACTGACTACCTTGTCAATTAGTTTGTGTCCTGACTACCTTGTCAATTATTTAGTGTCCTGACTGCCTTGTCAATTAGTTAGTGTCCTGACTGCCTTGTTAATTAGTTAGTGTCCTGACTACCTTGTAAATTAATTAGTGTACTGGCTGCCTTGTCAATTAGTTAGTGTACTGACTTCCTTGTCAATTATTTAGTGTCCTGACTACCTTGTCAATTAAATAGTGACCTGACTACCTTGTCAATTAGTTAGTGAACTGACTACCTTGCCAATTATTTAGTGTCCTGACTACTTTGTAAATTAGTTAGTGTACTGGCTGCCTTGTCAATTAGTTAGTGTACTGACTTCCTTGTCAATTAATTAGTGTCCTGACTACCTTGTCAATTATTTAGTGTCCTGACTACCTTGTCAATTAGTTAGTGTCCTGACTGCCTTGTCATTTACTTAGTGTCCTGACTACTATGTCAATTATTTAGTGTCCTGACTACCTTGTCAATTAGTTAGTGTACTGACTACCTTGTCAATTAGTTAGTGTTCTGACTACCTTGTCAATTATTAAGTGTCCTGACTACCTTGTCAATTAGTTAGTGTACTGACTGCCATGTTAATTAGTTAGTGTCCTGACTATCTTGTCAATTAGTTAGTGTTCTGACTACATTGTCAATTATTTAGTGTCCTGACTAACTTGTCAATTAGTTAGTGTACTGACTGCCTTGTCAATTAGTTAGTGTCCTGACTACCTTGTCAATTAGTGTACTGACTGCCTTGTCAATTAGTTAGTGTACTGACTGCTTTATCAATTAGTTAGTGTTCTGACTACCTTGTCAATTATTTAGTGTCTTGACTACCTTGTCAATTAGTTAGTGTACTGACTGCCTTGTCAATTAGTTAGTGTCTTGACTACATTGTCAATTAGCTAGTGTCCTGACTACCTTGTCAATTAGTTAGTGTACTGACTACCTTGTCAATTATTTAGTGTTCTGACTACCTTGTCAATTATTTAGTGTCCTGACTACCTTGTAATTATTTAGTGTACTGACTACCTTGTCAATTAGTTAGTGAGCTGACTGCCTTGTCAATTAGTTAGTGTACTGACTGCCTTGTCAATTAGTTAGTGTACTGATTGCCTTGTCAATTAATTTAGCTCATTTATGAAATCAATAAACAAACATTTCAATTTCCTGAATCCGACTGAAGTTCTTGGAACTCACATTTGTAATCATGAAATGATCAACTGGATAACAAAGAGAAAACGTATCGCAATTAACTTTTGGGTTGATTAAAATGCAATTTATATTAAAATAACTCTTTAGGTTAATAAGAATGTAACTTCAATTAGAATAGCACTGTTAGGTTGATTATACTGTTAAGTATATTATAATAACACTTTTAGGTTGATTAGAATGCAACGTACATTTGACTGGCTCTTTCAGGTTAATTAGATTTTAATTATTAGATTAACCCTTTTAACTTGATCTGTAACTTATATTAAACTAACCACGTTAAATTGATAATATAACTTGATTTAAAAAACACCTTTTAACTTGATTAGATTGCAACTTATATTAATTAGACAAACCTTTTTCGAAGGTAAAGTTACTGAAATAAACAGTTCTTTCTGCAGTGGTGTTTTGGAAACTAAGGGAACGTGACTTGTTCATGTTGATCAGGTGACCGAGATCCGATTTACATAACTGGTCTGCTTCATCCCATGTTTTCCGCTCAGAGGAAACCTGCAAATACAAAAGTATTAAATTAAAAGCTTATACACTACAGACGATACTCTGAACTAGATGATGGGCACATTAGTTTAATAATTATAGATGATGAGACATTCATAATTCATAATTGACACGTGTAATTAAATGCACTGAAGCACTAAACCATCGGTTTCAAAATTTCATTGTTGGGACTTAATTGTTTGTATTATGACGAGGCAGTGGCAGTGCTTGGGAAATGGACGCACCCGCCCATACACGAGTCTCAGGCAGTCTTGTAGGTCGGCTTTGGTTAGCAAAAGGCTAAGGAAGTAAACCCTAAAAGAAAATCCGGAGTGGAGACCCTACGGTAGTTGGATGATGTAATACGTCCTTTTCAAGCAACTTCTTGGTCTAGACTTGGATGGGCTCCGCCAGACAACTTTTGCCCGAGACACACTAATAATAATGGACAAATCTGAAGTTACCATACCAGATCGGTTGTCGCTCGGGTCAAAAAGAATTGCGCCCGCCATTGTCCACCAGGACGGAGGTGACAGGTGTGCTACGGGTACTTTGCATAAAATCAGACCGAGAAAAACAGTATCGGCATTGCCACTTGGAACATTAGAACTCTGGCGCAAATTGGAAGACTCCAAGAGTTGACACATGAGATGGAACACTACACATGGTACATTCTGGGACTCTGTGAAGTCAGATGGAAAGCACTAGAAGAAGACAGAATTGAAGATGGGCTTAAATTCTGCTATAGTGGAGAGTTGGACAAGTCGATAAATGGAGTAGGCTTTCTTGTAAACAAACCCATCAAGGGATATGTGCTTGAATGTCGCCCCATATCTAGCAGAATCATCTCCAATCGTCTTAAAGCATCTCCGGTTAATATCACAATTATCCAAGTGTATGATCCAACTACTGATCATGAGGAAGACGCAATATAGGAATTTTACAAAACACTCCAGGGTATTCTAAACATGGTCAATAAAAAAGACATCCTTATCATCCAAGGAGACTAGAATGCTAATATCTGCAAAGATGCCCTAAAAGACTGGGATGATCATTGTGGGCTTTCTTGTAATCAGCTTACCAATGAAAGAGGGAGACGGCTGTTTGAATTCGCAACCTACAACCAAGCGGTACTAACCAACACCCAGATCCAACATAAAGCTTCACGATGCTGCACATGGCACGCACTAACTGGAACCACGTCATAACCAGATAGACTACATACTGTTTCAAAACCGTTACCGATCTGGCATCATTAGAACAAAAAAAAAACGTAACTAGGTGCTGATGTTGGGAGTGATCATGACATCGTGATTTTGAACGTACGAGTGAGGCTGGAGACAATTACCAAGCCAAATAAAATCAGGCTTAAATTCCTAACTTCTGCAAGTCATTCCATGCCACAATTGGAGGAAAATTTGCTCCACTCCGGATGGATGTTGATGTTAAATTGATGACAGACATTTTCAAAGCAGTCATGACAACTGTTTCCAAGGACGTCATTGACGTCCATCACCCAAACAAAACTCCTAAGTTGCTGAAGAGATTCTGAATATGTGATGCCAGCAGAGACCTCAAAAATACCATAGACACGACATAGGCAATGGACTACCCAAACATAAACAATAACATCTGACGAGAACTTCAAGCAATCAAACGAAGATTGAATTGGATAAAAGAGCACAGCATTAGAGAGAAGTCTAATAAAAAATATCAGCAAAAAGGCATTCCAAATTGTGTAAAACCTCAACAGACAGATGAAACCAAGAGTCAGTATCATTCAAGACGAAAATGGAAAATGCCTCACAGAAGCAAGTGACATTGCAGAAAGATGGACTGAATATTGTCAAAAACTATACAACTATCCTTTCACAGGAGACCCAGAGGTGCTTGAAGTTTACCCCATGCTCAATAAAGAGGTGGATACTGCAATAAGAGCACTGAATAATGGGAAGGCAGCTGGAGTAGACACTAAATGGTGGGGGGTGATCAGTGATAGACATATTAACAAAACTCTGGAACATAACCTGGCAGACAGTTGAGTGGCGAACACAGCGGACGCAGTCACTGATTATGACACTCCCCCAACAATGACAATCTTCGCCTGTATCGACATTTACAGAACTATCAGTTTGATCAGCCATGTTAGTAAGGCGATTCTGATGATCATCTTGAACAAACTGACACCACAAGCAGAAGAAGTAATCGCTGAAGAACAAACAGGGTTCTGGGGTGGAAGCAGTGGAAGCATAACATAGCAAATATTCAATCTCAGAGTTATTCGTGAAAAGTACTCGAAACATCGACAAGAGATCGATCATGTGTTCATATATTTCAAACGAACCTTTGACTGAGTGTGGCATGAGGCATTGTGGTCCACAATGAAGTACAACATAAATCAAAAGTTGACCAATAAGACCAAGCAGATGTGCGCCAAGGCTACCAGTGCAATAATTGCTCGAGGTTTTGTGGGGAAACTAATTTAAGACAACAGTTAGAATACGTCAAGGCTGTCTCCTGTTACCGACGCTTTTCTACATCGACTTAGAGAGCATCAAGAGCTAAGCCCTAGAAAACCACTGTGGGACAGTCAACATTGGAAGGCGTAACATCACCAACATATGCTTTGCAGACAACATGGATGGGTCGGTAGGCAGTGAAGACGTGCTTGCCACCTTAGTGAAAAACCTGGATAAATTATCTTCCAGTTTTGACATGGAGATAAGCGCAGAGAAGAACAAGCTGTTGACAAATACTGATAAACAAATATTGTCATGAGCCGCACAAACAACTGCAGCTAGGTCAAAGCTAAGACCCATCTGGAGAGACAAGAATATCTGACTGAAAACCTAAATATGAGTATTGAAAGCACCAGTCATCTCCATCGTTTTGTATTCATGTGAGGCCTGGACCCTTACCCTGACAGCAGAATTACAACGAAGAATCCAGTCACTTGAAATGAGATGATACAGAACCATCCTTCACATCTCTTAAATGGACCACATCACAAATGAAGACGTGCGTAACACCATCAGGCACAAAGTAGGCCATTATAAAGACCTCATCACCACTGTAAAAGAGAGAAAGCTGACAGAAATGGAATGGCCATGTCACTAGGGCAAACAGTCTGTCCACAACGTTACTGCAGGGCAATGTCAAGGGAAGTAAAAGAAGAGGTAGACAGAGAAAAGAGTGGACTGACAACATCACATAATAGACCAACTAAAGGTTGGCGGAGACACAGGCATTGTCATGTGATCGAGACAAGTAAATGGAACTGGTCAAATGTTCAGCATCCCAGTGCCTCAACAAGCACACTTGATCAAGAGACTGATGATAATGATGATAATGGCGATTATGGCGAGAAACCAAATTAGAATCTCCGACTTATTAAACGTAAGGAAATAATACAACTAAGGCTTGTAAAAGAGACGCTTTGAATTTTGTATTTTGCACTGACTCAGGTTACACTAGCTTCAACATCAAGATTAATGAGATAATCACGCCACTTTAGCGATGATCTAGTTGAGCATATATTACCGTGGGTAAAGGATCAAAATTAACTACTTGTAAACTTTGACGCATTAGTTGAAGGATTCACTGATTAAAACGGATGTTACAATACTTTTTTACAATACGTTTTTAATATACACGGATGTTACAATACTTGTTTTTAATATACACAGTGGAGTCACTGTTGTTTCCCCCCAATAAAATATAATTATGATTTTATAAAATAATGTTTCTCAAAATGGAATATGTGGAATTCAATTGTATTGGGAAAGAAGATAAATATAATGCATAATGGTCTTCAAACATGTCTAACAAATAATTTCATTGTCCCAATTTTAAAAACAAAATTGGCGAAGTTGCGTTTAGGTCCTAACCGTTCCCGTATTATATAATCATACTGATAATCCACAATGCATCTACTTTTGCAATCATATATATATATATATATATATATATATATATATATATATATATATATATATATATATATATATATATATATATATATATACACACACATTGGCGGTTTTACAGCACGATGTTTCGAATAAGTCAGTTTGTTCTGCCGTAAGAAGTCAGTCTGTTGCAGTTATGCATTGGAAATGGAACCGCCTAATTAAAAACATTATAAAATGTCCATGATTCTCCTACACAGTTGCACAGGATGTCATTTTAAACAAGGATGCACCCATGTTTTCTTCACAGGGTAGCCTGCCTATTTATTTAGGAGCATCTTTACCAAACTAACTTCGTTTCGAATGATAAAGTAAACAGCTTGGTGCTACCCTACTCGTAATGTGCATCTGCTATAAAGCTGCTGCCTTCGTTTGGTCTTTTCCACTTTCTGGACTTCAAAAGAAATTTGTATAAAAACAAGCCGATAACTTCTTTTAAATTGTTTCTCTATTTTAAAAACTCATTTAGTTTACTTGGGACTGATTTTTTTATCAGCTGTTGCATTGATTATTATCACTTTCCACAACTATCCAGCCACAATACATGGAAGTATCATAAATATATCCCAACATTGTCTCTAGTGCGCATGTTGCAAATGCAAACAAATTTACCGTATACCTGTCACACCTGTCAGATTTGTTTTTTTGATTATGATTTTTACGTAGCTTTAACAGTTTTTCAGTCATATCGCTACGATGTCTGCAGTGAGACAGTGTATAGTGATGTCTAACAGGGGGGCATCATACCGCATACATGTAACATGATGTCCCACCCAGGCACATTATCCTGACACCAGGCCGACCAGTCATAACGCAAACCTCTTAGTGCTGAGCGTCAAGCGAGGCAGCTGTTAGCCTCTTAGTACCATTTTTGTAAGTTTATGGTATGACTCGGCCAGGCATCGAACCCACGACCTCCCGCTTCCGTGGCGGATGTTCTAACCAATATGCCACCGGAGCGGTCATTCTGTCAGAAGTGTGTAATATATACATAACGTATTGTAATATATACATAACATATTGTTACATGTCATGAACTTATGCAAGGCCGCATATCTTGAATTGAGACGCTTCAGTTCCATTCGTAAATATCTTTCAGTTGATGCCACTAAAACACTAGTGTGTTTATTAGTACTTTCAAGACTGGACTATTGTAACTCAATTTTGTCTGGTTCGTCACAATATTTACTCCAGAAATTTCAAAAAAGTTCAAAACACAGCTGCACGGATCATCTTTAGAGTACCTCGATCAGAGCACACCTCACCACTGCTCTGTACCCTACACTGGCTATCGATTCGATACAAAATCAAACACAAATTTTGTTCTCTGTGCTATGTTTCAATGACAGACTCCAGTCCAACATATCTGTCCAGCCTCACCCATGTGTGTACACCAGCTAGATACTTACGCTCTTCTTCTGATAATCGTATACTCATTGTTCCCAAGGTGAAAACAAAGTCATATGGACAACGTTCGTTTGCATACCAGGGCCCGGCGACGTGGAACGAATTGCCCATTGCAATTAGACACAAAGACACAGTGGTCCCTTTTAAAAGTGCTCTTAAAACTGACCTGTTTCGACTGCAGGGACAAATTTAGAGACCTAATTGTATTTTGTATCTTATATGGTTTCAGCATGTTTTTATGTTTACCAATTTCATTGTTTTTGTCATTTGTTTTGCTGTAGCGTAGTCATATCATTATCGATGGTGTAAAGCGCTTAGAGCTACGAAAGATTAGGCGCTATACAAAGTCCTCATTAGTATTATTGTTACACGCACGGGGTATTCACTTGACCGAGCGGTGTCAAAACCCTGGCGCGAGTCACGCTGGAAGTCATAAGTTTTCCCCAAATTTCCAAAGACTTCCATACAACTTGAGTTGTAAAATGGAAAGAAAGACGTGTCTGCTATAACTAATAATCTTTGCTCTAATCAATTGGCGACCCAGAGGAGACAACTTGCCCAAACGTCCATTAACTGCACCTTTGCATGGTTTTTCTTCATTATCATCCGTTTTCCGTACCGATAGCTTGTCATGCCATAGAAATTACACCAGTATTCCCTTACTAACTGGGAATTATTTAACTGCGCGACCCTAGGCCAGTCAATCCACAGAATATCCGGCGTATCACGCTCATATACATACGCCCATTTTCCACTATGGACACATAAACGGTACCTACCAAGTTCCAACTTATTGATTCCATTCTATAATTTACTGATTTCCAACCATAAATGCTGCCTTTTCAATCACAATACTTGTATACACCGCTGAATTTCAATATGGACTATGTTACTTAAAGGGACAGTCTTTCGGCTTGTGCCTAAATTCACTACTAACGACCCCAGCATGGTTCAAATTCACTAACACTCCTCTCTGTGATGTTTGCTCCTACTAACTGGCTAACTATCTCGGGCTAGTAACTCCAAATTTATTACATTATTATTATTATTATTATTATTATTATTAGTATTATTATTATTATTATTATACCCCAAATGTATGCGATATATATATATATATATATATATATATATATATATATATATATATATATATATATATATATATATATATATATATATATAAAACAAAATTCAAATATCAACAAAAAGGTTTCTTCGTAAAAAATAACATCAATCTGTTAACACTCCATTAGAATAATATTTATATTTAAACGTGTTTTACCTTAATGCATCTCTGAGTATAGTCTTCATTTCCAAAGATAAAATATCCATCAGGGCATATATCCGAAATTGCTACTGACTCTGTAAATATAAATAATTCTATTCTAAAAATCATTTTTGATACAAACTAATCAAAGGGTTACATATATCGACAAAATAGGGTTGATATCCTGTATGGGCACAAAGTTCCTTCCACGTAATTCAATTACACGTGTTTACTTCCTAACTATCCAAATTCCTGAATTTCGAAAGGGCGGACAGTCTAGTAGATAACTTTCCACGGTACAGTCTAGCAGATAACTTTCCGTGGTACCGGTATTCCCTGCCATGGCCAGTAATATCAGAATAATGCAAATATTATTTGCGGAGACTATCGTGCCCTTGATTTAGGCTTTAGCTAAAAGAAAATCGTATCGACTATTATTGCTTGAAACTGACCTTTAATCTGTAAGAGGGTAACGAAGACTAGGAGTAGAAAATGCAAAGCTGGAAACCCGGAAATCATGCTGGGTGGCCCTTTAGATTTCAAATCTGAAATAAAAAAAAGATGACGAACAATTCTATATCCCGGTAAGGACTTTACCCCATCCAATGTACTGAGTTCTGAGTTCGAGGTACCAGACTTAGATTGGAAATCGGTGAAATCAAGGTCGTGTAACCAGACTAAGATTGGAAATCGGTGAAATCAAGGTCGGGTACCAGACTTAGATTGGAAATAGGTGAAATCAAGGTCGGGTACCAGACTAAGATTGCGAATTGATGAAACTACGGTCGGTTACCAGACAAAGATTGGTTATCTCTTTTAAGCTCTGATACATTTAAATTTCTCTTTATATTACTGTCTGAATATATAGACAACTATGCAAATGGGTTACTAGACAAATAAAGAAAACGCTGAAATGCTATGACCATGACACTAGAGCCAACAGTCTATCCACAACAGTACTGCACGGCAGCTTCTACGGTGGCAGAAGGAGAGGTAGAGAGTTAAAAGTGGACTGACAACATACCAGAATGGACCAGGAAACAGTTTGCGGAGTGCCATGGACACTGGACATACATTGAAAGTGATACCACCTTTAATTCTCTCTTTGAGTGAATCCGAGATTAACAAAGCCGACATCCGCTCATTTCGTGTGTACGTTGTTATGCTACGATCCATACAATCAGTCAATATAATTAGAGGCATTTTGAAACTGACATGATCGGGAACCCACGACGGCAGCAGTTTGTTATCCTTTCCTAATTTAGACCTAAACTGACATGATCGGGAACCCTTTCATTAACGACGGCAGCAATTTGTTATCCTTTACTAAGTTAGACCTAGCAAGCGTGTCCGCAATATTAATAACAACACCAGTAATAATACCAACAGAGTTCCGTTAATTTGCAAAATATGAATCGTTGTAGTAACTGGTGTCAATCAACTATAACATCACATTGACGTAGAGGTATGGGTTTCGGATAAATTAACTCTTATGTGATTCCAGGTGAATCTGTTATTAAAGTTAAAAGAAATGGCTTCCTTAAAAATAGCGGAATTTATATTTGAGAATGAGGGATTTGGATTTGCTCTGTCATACACACAATTTTTACTTTCTTTACATCAGCGAGATCAGTTTTATTTTAAATCACGTGATTTCGCTACAGATTGTTTTAATCGCCTAATTATTTTATCTTGTTGTTTTAGGTTAGGCCAAGACGTGCGGATAGTTGTAAGATGGAGCCCCATTTTAAACTGCGTGTTTATTTAGCATAGCAAGAAAACAATGGTTGTAAATAATAATTTGGGTCTTGTTTTAAAGAAAGATAATGAGCTAATATTTTGAGACAGTTTTGAGCAGAATTCATTTTAAAGGAAGATAATGAGCTAATATTTTGAGACAGTTTTGAGCAGAATTCATTTTAAAGAAAGATAATGAGCTAATATTTTGAGACGGTTTTGAGCAGAATTCATGTTAAAGAAAGATAATGAGCTAATATTTTGAGACAGTTTTGAGCAGAATTCATCTTAAAGGAAGATAATGAGCTAATATTTTGAGACAGAATTCATTTTCAGTGATATGTTTCATTGCAGGTGGCACAGGTGTTATCGGCAGTGGCAGCAGAAGGGAAGTTACTCTTACTGGAACATTGAATACGTTTACGTTGAGCAAGTGCATGTGTGTGTGTGTGTGTGTGTGTGTGTGTGAGTATGATTTTTAACAGCTTCAGTCATATCTCTACGATGTCTGCAGTGTGGCAGTTTATAGTGTTGTCTAGCACTGGGGCACCTTGCCGAAGACAACCCAGTCACATATCTCAACCTTAGGCCAACCAGGCCTTAAACTAACCTCTTAATTCTGAGCACGTAGCGAGGCAGCTGTTAGTGCCATTTTTGTAAAGCTTTGGTATGACTCGACCGGGTTTCGAACTCACGATCTCCCGCTTCCGATGCGGACGCTATGACCCCTAGGCCAATTTAGCGGTCTCATTTTTTTTTGTTATGAAGACATTTAGTATCTATACCAGAAAAAAAATCAATATCAAAGTCTCCCATGGTAATGGTAATTACTCGATTCGTTGAAATCTGCGGCGTACGTGATTGTTGTGTGCATGTGTATATATATATGTATTTGTGTGTGTGTGTATGTGTGTGAGAGAGAGAGGGAGAGAGAGAAATAGTATGTGTGTGAGATACATAGACAGAGAGAGAGAGAGAGAGAGAGAGAGAGAGAGAGAGAGAGAGAGAAATAGGACGTCAGTAAGCAAGACAGATATAAATAGACAAATAAGACACATCAGACACACCATGTACCGGAACATGGCAAGTCAGATGCCCAGTCATCCATAGCAAGTAAGATGCCCAGTCATCCATAGTAATTCAGATGCCCAGTCATCCATATTACTTCAGATGCCCAGTCATCCATAGCAAGTAAGATGCCCAGTCATCCATAGTAAGTAAGATGCCCAGTCATCCATAGTAAGTCAGATGCCCAGTTATCCATAGTAAGTCAGATGCCCAGTCATCCATAGCAAGTATGATGCTTAGACATCCATAGTAAGTCAGATGCATAGTCATCCATATTAAGTAAGATGCCCAGTCATCCATAGTATGTAAGATGCCCAGTCATCCATAGTAAGTCAGATGCCCAATCATCCATAGTAAGTAAGATGCCCGGTCATCCATAATAAGTTAGATGACCAGTCAACCATAGTAAGTCAGATGCCCAGTCATCCATAACAAGTAAGATGCTTAGAGATCCATAGTAAGTCAGATCAACACCATGTACCAAAACAACGCAAGTAAGACGCCCAGTCATCCATTGTAAGTCAGATGCCCAGTCATCTATAGTAAGTCAGATGCCCAGTTATCCATAGCAAGTCAGATGCCCAGTCATCCATAGTAAGTCAGATGCCCAGTCATCCATAGTAAGTCAGATCAACGCACACTAGAGAGAAACAAGATAAATCAGACGCACGGTTAACCGAAATATTATATATCATCTTGCACTCCGAATAAGTGAATTAGCACAAATCAGATTAAACGGAACTATTACAAATTCAGACGGACATTAAACGGAACTAATACAAATTTAAGCATACATTGTACGGAACTAATACAAATTTAGGCACACTTTTGTACAGAACTAATACAAATTTAGGCACACTTTTGTACGGAACTAACACAAATTTAGGCACACTTTTGTACGGAACTAATACAAATTAGGCACACTTTTGTACGGAACTAATACAAATTTAGGCACACTTTTGTACGAAACTAACACAAATTTAGGCACACTTTTGTACGGAACTAATACAAATTTAGGCACACTTTTGTACGGAACTAATACAAATTTAGGCACACTTTTGTACGGAACTAATACAAATTTAGGCACACTTTTTGTACGGAACTAATACAAATTTAGGCACACTTTTGTACGGAACTAATACAAATTTAGGCACAAAACTTTGTATTGAATTAATATAAATTTAGGTAAAAAATATAATAAATAGGAATTTAGGGTAAAAAATTAAATAAATAGGGACATACTGGATACCAGCAGGCGCTGTGGTGACCGTACTTGACTTGTAACCAAACCGTACTCGACTTGTAACCAAAGGGTACTCGATTTGTAACCAAACCATACTCGACTTGTAACCAAACGGTACTCGACTTGTAACCAAACGGTACTCGACTTGTAACCAAACGGTACTCGACTTGTAATCAAACGGTACTCGACTTGTAAACCCAAAGGGTATGGATTAGAGTCCTGACATTGGATCAACCCTGATGGCCTACAGTGGTGCGTTCTCTCCTTTACATGGCGCTAAAGTTATTACAAATCCGATGTAAACTTCCGCACCCCCTTAGATGATTGGCTCATACCCCAATAGTATTGTTTCCAAAGTGTCAACGTTAGTAGTCAAAAGTGTTTCAAACTGTGTTGCTTTAAACGAAATAAAAAGAAGAGGTACCAATATGGTCTGATCCGCTCCGGTGGCCTAGTGGTTAGAGCGTCCGCCGCGGAAGTGGGAGGTCGTGGGTTCGATCCCCGGCCGAGTCATACCAAAGACTTACAAAAATGGTACTAACAGCTGCCTCGTTTGACGCTTAGCATTAAGAGGTTAGTGTTAGGACTGGTCGGCCTGGTGTCAGGATAATGTGACTGGGTGGGATACCATACACCAGTGCTAGATATCACTATGCACTGCCTTACTACAGAGATCGTAGCAAAATGACTGAAAAATTGTTAAAGCTAAGTTAAAATTCCTAAACAAACAAACAAACCAATATGTCTCCGCGTACTCGATACAGATATAAATTTAAAGCTATTGTAATAATACGTCTTATTCATTTATCTAATATACTAACAAGAAGACAAAGTGATTGATTATTAGTCATCGACTTTACTCACAAGATGACAAGTGCTATAAGATTTAGTTGTCGATTACTCGCTAGATGACAAAGTGCTGTAAGATTTTGTTGTCGATTTGTAAGATTTAGTTGTTGATTTGTAAGGCTTAGTTGTGGATTACTCGGTAGATGACAAAGTGCTGTAATAATTTTATGTCGATTTGTAAGGCTTAGTTATAGATTAATCGCTCGATGACAAAGTGCTGTAAGATTTTGTTGCCGATTTCTAAGACTTTGTTGTCGATTACTCACAAGATAACAAAGTGCTGTAAGATTTAGCTATCGATTTGTACGGCTTAGTTGTGGGTTACTCGCTAGATGACAAAGTGCTGTAAGATTCTGTAGTCGATCTGTAAGGCTTAGTTGTGGATTACTCGCAAGACGACAAGGTTCTGTAAGATTTTGTTGTCGAATTGTAATGGTTAGTTGTGGATTACTCAATAGATGACAAAGTGATGTGCGACTTTGTTGTTGTTGATTTATAAGCTGTAGTTGTCGATTTCACTCGCAAGATGACAAAGTCATGTAACATTTAAATGTCGATTTGTAAGATTTAGTTGTCGATTATACTCGCAAGATGACGAAGTCATGTAAGATTTAGTTGTCGATTTGTAAGATTTAGTTGTCGATTTGTAAGATTTAGTTGTCGATTACACTCGCAAGATGACGAAGTCATGTAAGATTTAGTTATCGATTTGTAAGATTTAGTTGTCAATTTGTAAGATTTAGTTCTCGATAACTCTTAAGATGATAAGGTGATATATTGTAAGATTTAGTAATCGATTTGTAAGATTTAGTTGTCGCTTTGCAAGATTTAGTTGACGATTACTCGCAAGATGATAAAGTGCTAGATTTAGTTGTCGATTACTCGCAAGATGACAAAGTGCTATAAGATTTAGTTGTCGATTACACAAGCCAGATGACAAAATGCCATCATTTTAAGTTGTCGATTATACTCGCAAGATGACAAAGTGTTTTTAGATTTTATTGTCATTTACACTCAAAAGATGACAAGGTGCTGTAAGATGTTGTTTTCGATTAGTAAGATTTAGTTGTTGATTACGCAAGCAAGATGACAAAATGTCGTAAGATCTAGTTGTCGATTTTTAAGGCTTATTTGTGGATTACTCGCTAGATGACAAAGCGCTGTAAGATTTTGTTGTCGATTACACTCGCAAGATGACAAAGTCATGTAATATTTAGTTGTCGATTTGTAAGATTTAGTTGTCAATTACACTCCCAAGACGACAAAGTGCTATAAGATTTAGTTGTCGATTACACTCAAAAGATGAAAAAGTGCTGTACGATTTAGTTGTCGAGTACACTCATAAGACGATAAAGTGCTCAAAGATTTAGTTCTCAGTTACACTCGCAAGATGAAAAAGTGCTGTAAGATTTAGTTGTCAATTACACCCACACGATGACAAAGTGCTGTAAGATTGAGTTGTCGATCATTCTCGCAAGATGACAAATTACTGTAGACATAGTTCTCGAATACGCACAAGCTGTCTAAGAGCTGTAGGATTTAGTGGTCGAATTGTAAGATTTAGTTGTCGATAACTCTTAAGATGACAAAGTGAGGTAAGATTTAGATGTCGAGTATACTCTCAAGATGGCTAAGTGCTGTAAGATTTAGCTGTCGAGATGTAAGATTTAGTTCTCGATTGCTTGTAAGATGAGAAAGTGCTGTAATATATTGTTCCCGATTACGCTGGCAAGATACCTAAGTGCTGTAATGTGCAGTGGTCGATTACACTCGAAAGATGACAAATTTGAAAGATTTAGTTGTCGATTACTCGCAAGATGACAAAGTGCTGCAATATTACGTTCTCGAATACGCATAATATCTCTAAGTGCTGTAAGATTTAGTTGTCGTCTTGCAAGATGTTGTTGTCAATAACTCGCAGATGACAAAGTGCTGTAAGATTTAGCTGTCGATTACACTCGCAAAATGACAACGTGCTGTAAGATTTAGCTGTCGATTACACTCGCAAAATGACAACGTGCTGTAAGATTTAGTCGTCGGTTTGTAAGATCTAGTTGTCGTTTGCACGTAAGATGAGAAAGTGCTGTAAGATTTAGTTTTATATTACACTCGCATGATGACAAGTGTTGTAATATTTAGTTGTCGATTGCACTCGCATGATCACACAGTACTATAAGTGTTAGTTCTCGATTACACTCGTAAGATGGCTAAGTGCTGTAATATATAGTGGTTGTTTACACTCGAAAGGTAACAAAGTGCTGTAAGATTTAGTTCTCGAATACGCACACGATGTCTAAGTACTATACGATTTAGTTGTCGATTTGAAAGATTTAGCTGTCGATAACTCTTAAAATGACAAAATGCTGTTAGATTAAGTTCTCGATTACACTCGCCAGATGACAAAGTCATGTAAGATTTAGTTGTCGATTACACTCGCAAGATGACAAAGTACCATAAGATTTAGTTGTCTCTTACACTGGGAAGATGACAAAGTGCTGTCAGATTTAGTTGTCGATTTGTAAGATTTAGTTGTTGATTTGTAAGATTTAGTTGTCGATTATACTGTCAAGATGACAAAGTGCCGTAAGGTTTAGTTTTTGATCACTAGCTAGATGATATAGTGCTAAGATTAAGTTGTCTATTACACTCACAGCATGATACTATGCAGTACGATTTCGTTGTCGATTTATAAGATTTAGTTGTCGATAACTCTTAAGATGACAAATTACTATAATATTTTGTTTTCGATTGCAGTCGCAAGATGACAAAGTGCTATAAGATTTAGTTGTCGATTACTCGCTAGATGACAAAGTGCTGTAAAATTTAGTTTTCGATTTGTAAGATTTAGTTGTCGATAATTCTTAAGATGACAAAGTGCTATAAGATTTTGTTGTCGATTACAGTCGCAAGATGACAACGTGCTGTAAGATTTAGTTGTCGATTTGTAAGATTTGGTTGTCAATTTGTAAGATTTAGTGGTCGATTACTAGTAAGATGACAAAGTGCATTAGGATTTAGTTGTCGATTTGTAAGATTTAATTGTCGATTACTCTTAAGATGTCAAAGTTCTGTAAGATTTAGTTGTCGATTTGTAAGATTTAGTTGTCGATTACTCTTAAGATGTCAAAGTTCTGTAAGATTTAGTTGTCGATTACTCTTAAGATGTCAAAGTTCTGTAAGATTTAGTTGTCGATTACTCTTAAGATGTCAAAGTTCTGTAAGATTTAGTTGTCGATTACTCTCAAGATGTCAAAGTTCTGTAAGATTTAGTTGTCGATTACTCTCAAGATGTCAAAGTTCTGTAAGATTTAGTTGTCGATTACTCTTAAGATGTCAAAGTTCTGTAAGATTTAGTTGTCGATTACTCTCAAGATGTCAAAGTTTTGTAAGATTTAGTTGTCATTAAGCAAACAAAGAGGTTCAATGAAAAGGAGTGATATAATGTCCTAATCACGTGACATAAGTCTTGACAATACTAAATCCAATATCTAAGGTTTCGACGGAGGTAAGTAAAATAATTATACTTCATAGCCAGTGAATGAGGTTTAGACGGAGGAATATAAAACAGATGACTGTCATAGTAAACAATACAGATTTTAAGGGTATCCTATCGGAAGGTGCCATGCTTAACTAATCCTGTATTGATTATAAATGGAAATGAAAGCGTGAATGAGAGATGATTTTTCAAAGTCTCACGAAATCATTGGGTATATATATATATATATATATATATATATATATATATATATATATATATATATATATATATATATATATATATATATATAAGTAGAATGCAGTATTTGTCTTTAACATATTCGCGTTGTGTTTTGTATGGTCAAGTCATGACCGCCATCTTTGACATATTCATGTTGTGTTTTGTAAGGTCAAGTCATACCCGACATCTTTGACATATTCGCGTTGTGATTTGTATGGTCACGTCATACCCGCCTTCTTTGACATATTCGTGTTGTTTTTTGTATTGTCAAGACATACCGGCCTTCTTTGACATATAGGAGTAGTAAAATTATAGTGAAACCGGCCATGAAAGGTCATATGTTCACTGGTTTTCATCAACATGTCGTTGATGATTTGTTTTTCCCGTGGGGAAGGAATGGTGCCACATATCCACGGGCATTTGTGCACACAAGGTGCACTTAATTTATTTGGGCGTCATGTCAAACAGCCTCTGGGTGGGTGGGAATGGACCCAACACACACCCACCCTATCAATCAATCGGTGAGCTTTTTACGAGCGGGGGTGCAATGACACCAAATAATACCGAGAGAAAAATAGTCTCCTCATATCGCTATGTTGATGGGCTCTGGACGAGGAAAAGGTGGCAAAAGTCCCGGAGGTCGGCCAGCCGATGTGATGTTTACGCCCTGGAACGCCCTAGCCATACTTATTTCAAATTCAGTCCAGTTATACTAATGGACAAAAATAAAACCAATATTGTGTCAGCCACCTGTGCAATTGAGTCAAATTTGATAAGTTGCAAAAAGTTTCCTAACTCTTAACGTACCAATGTTCTTAGTACATAGTGTACATATTGTAAGTCCCTATCAAATTTTAACTAATATGTCTATGCGACATTGGTAGGTGAGTCACTGTTAGGTTAGAATAGATTGTAAATTTTGTAGAAGTGTTTCAAAAAGATCATATCAGATTTTTCATAGAGATTGTTCGAATAGAGTTCTCGTACCAAATGACAACTCAAGAAAAAAAGATGGCAGATATGGCAAGCCCTAAAAAGGGCCGTTTTATTGGAAGGTTCCTCGTTTTTTCTTCCAACTGTATGATGCGGGCTGCAGTTCGCTGCTCAGCTACACAGACTCGTGAAAATTCAATGTCGTGTAAGCTACTGATGAATTTTGCCGCATCAAACAGGTGAGAGATTGGCCTTCTCTCAAAGATGTCGTAGTAGTAGCTGGACAGAATTGTAGCTCCAAAATGCCATTGTGCCCTTCTAGGGTGTGTTGTTTCAAGGGACCCGTATCCAATGTAGGTGACTGCATTGATGAAGTTGACGGCTTTTTCTCATCCTTCATGGTTTTCGCAAGTCCCAGTTCGTGGCATAGAGACGTCAGAAGCTTTGTCTTGTTCTTCTGTTGCATCCTTACTGTTTTCTTTGGTTGCATGAAAGGTGATTCTTCTTCTTCATCAGAAGTCGAGGATACTTCCAAATCTTCCTCCAATTCATCTGCCGAAATTGAAGATTTTTTAGCAGCAGGCGTAGATGGTGGTGGTGGTGGTTGCTGCTGCTTCACCGTTGGTGATGGAGGGGGGAGGTAGTTTGATCTCCTATAGATGTGAACGTTACCCCCAATTCTGTCAGTTCGTTGTAAAGTAGGTCAAACTTTTTAGCTATCTCAGCTAATGTGTCTTCTACAGTAATTTTTACCTCAGATGCAGCAACCCCAGGTAAGGGTTGTGAAGCCGGCTGTAGCTGGACTGGTGGTGGTGGTCGTGGGGTGGTTATTCTTCGGTCCGACTGGGTCTTATTCCGCTGTCTTCCGCTAATCCTATTTCTCCTGCATCGTAGATTCCCCGGTGAAGTAATTTCTTCTTTGTCCCATATCAAGAGTAAAGTAGTCCTTTTCTCTACCGCTCTAAGGCTCCAGCTATCAGCTAGTTTTAACCCAATACCCCATAAGGGCACTGAGAGCCTGAGTTGTGACAATATCCGTCGCTGGCACGTATAATTCCATGTTGCTTGCTTGCTAGCTGGCCGCAGACTTTGACATATTCGTGTTGTGCTTGGTATGGTCAAGTCATACCCGCCATCTTTGCCATATTCGTATTGTGTTTTGTACGGTCAAGTCATACCCGCCTTCTTTGACATATTCGAGTTATGTTTTGTATGATCAAGTCATACATGCCTTCTTTTTCAAAATATGTGGCGGGGTCTTATATACACATTCTCTAAACAAAATGAATGTGTTTTAACATAACGTATATGCAAATATGTTAAATGAATCACTGCATTAAAATATAAGAATATAATGGGATAATTATACTTTTGATAATTTGTTTTTACCACGAACATATCAGCAAGTTATCTGAATTGAGAATCAATGAGCCAGACATTTGACTAAATATTAGTACTAGTTGGATGTTCTACTTCATAATATTTATAAATTAACATTGCAATAGAATTTACAAAATAGGGACTTTCTGTTTCTGTCTGCCTAGTAAGTTAGATGGTTGCATGTTACAGAAATATGTCCATGTATACCATTCGTATAAACACCAGACTCGCTTGAAATGATAAATTAGAATGCGTGACTATGAAAAAAGACCGAAACAGTTCCTGTTGATGAAATGTTGACGAGTTAATGTCACATGTACACAAAGTAGGTTTGACAATGGCTTTCATTGGCCCATTTATCAATGGGCTGGCCAAGAATGAATGTTTATGTTAATTTCGACCAGTTTAAAAAAAAAGTGGATCAGCCTAATAATTGAGATTAATGGGGATGTGTTATTTCAATAACAGACTGACCATTCGATGTGTTATTTCAATAACAGACTGACCATTCGATGTGTTATTTCAATAACAGACTGACCATTCGATGAAGAACGGTGCAACTGGTACTTTGATATTTTAGAAAAAAGCAGAAAGAAAAAACCGCATGCACACGCCATGTAGCTAAAATAAATGACTGCTTTGATTTGTAAGAACAAAATGAACTTATTTTTTCAGCCCTCTTTCATTTCCCGGAAATAAAATTATTCGGTCCCATAATTCCCGTAACGAAATATAGGGTCATTGAACCTGCTTAGCCGTCGATTTAAATTAGTAATAGCGTGTGTGCTTATTTTCTTTTTCCCATTTTTACGCTACGATCATTTACGTGTCTTTGATTTTGCAATGTAATTAAAAACAAGAGACAATTGATGTATATTATATATGTACAATTGATGTATATTATATATGTTACGGGATGTAAATATATGCATAGTTAAAGCCACCAGAAACCATAATCAAACCAACCAGTTTAAACATAATGAACACACAAATAGTTTGGCAGGCTGTATGGGATATTTAAGCAAAAAAGACAGTTGGATGCTTCTAAAACTAATTATTGACGGTTAAGAGAGAGAGAGAGAGAGAGAGAGAGAGAGAGAGAGAGAGAGAGAGAGAGAGAGAGAGAGAGAGAGAGAGAGAGAGAGAGCGTACCTTTGAATGTGTGTCACTAATCGGTTTCTTTTCTTTCCAATGAAACGCTGTCGTCCGCATGCGTGTTTTCAGGTGACAATGGTCGTTACCTGTACACTGAACTAATTCCGATTTAACCGGTAAAACACTCAATTATTGTCCTCGTCTTGGACTGAATAGAAAGGATAGTCAACCATCAGACAAATTCCGCCCACTAGTTGAAATTAAGTTATTTATGTCGCGTAAATCAGTAATGATCTTTGTGGATAAAGTAAGGAATGAATACATGTATACATAATGTCATTTATTACCTGTGTAAAGTTGATGATCCGTGTCGATACATTTACGCATAATAATACGTGTACTTTATACCAGGGATAAAGGTGACCGCAAAACGAACACCTTTTGTTATATAGGTCGATATTTGACCCTATCCACAATAAGTTTGACCTTGCCTATGCATTGCATGACGGATGATTTTAAACATCACAAAACAGTCAACAGGTATTTATTAATTTATTACAAAACAGTCAACAGGTATTTATTAATTTATTACAAAACAGTAAACAGGTATTTATTAATTTATTACAAGTACTACTGATCAACAAAAGCTATTTGGCATACTTCGGCTCTAAACCCAATTTCCCTCGTATCCTTGGTGTTGTGGGATTAACACCACTTTCAGCACATGGTAGACTATACGCGGTGGTCAGTATAATTGGTGGACGAAAAACTAGGGAAAGTCCCGGGAGGAATCACCGACCTATAGGAATCTACTGGCAAGCTTTCTCACCGACAATCACTGACCGAACCTGATACTCAAACCCTCCATTAGAAAAAAAATGACAGATTGTGCCAAATGCTTTACAATGTATTCACATTAACTGACACTGTTTAATAAAATAATAGTAACTGTTAAAATACGTAAGATCGCATACGCTTAGTTGCCACTAATTTGTACATTATCACAATTATCATCGCCGTACTCACTTTCCATGCTCACTGTGTTTCTATCAGACATGTCCAACTTTTCTGTCATCAACATCACTATGTGATTATAAGTCGTAAATCAACACCACTGTGGTCCTTGATAAAGTAAATCTACACCACAATATAAACACCACTAAATCACTAGATATAGTAAATCTACACTACTATATCATTAGACGTAGTAGATAAACACCACTAAATCACTAGATAAAGTAAATCTACACTACTATAGCATTAGACGTAGTAGATAAACACCACTAAATCACTAGATATAGTAAATCTACACTACTATAGCATTAGACGTAGTAGATAAACACCACTAAATCACTATATATAGTAAATCTACACTACTATATCATTAGACGTAGTAGATAAACACCACTAAATCACTAGATATAGTAAATCTACACTATTATATCATTAGACGTAGTAGATAAAGACCACTAAATCACTAGATATAGTAAATCTACACTACTATAGCATTAGACGTAGTAGATAAACACCACTAAATCACTAGATATAGTAAATCTACACTATTATATCATTAGACGTAGTAGATAAACACCACTAAATCACTAGATATAGTGAATCTACACTATTATATCATTAGACGTAGTAGATAAACACCACTAAATCACTAGAAATAGTAAATCTACACTATTATATCATTAGACGTAGTAGATAAAGACCACTAAATCACTAGATATAGTAAATCTACACTACTATAGCATTAGACGTAGTAGATAAACACCACTAAATCACTAGATATAGTAAATCTACACTATTATATCATTAGACGTAGTAGATAAACACCACTAAATCACTAGATATAGTGAATCTACACTATTATATCATTAGACGTAGTAGATAAACACCACTAAATCACTAGAAATAGTAAATCTACACTATTATTTCATTAGACGTAGTAGATAAACACCACTAAATCACTAGATATAGTAAATCTACACTACGATATCATTAGACGTAGTAGATAAACACCACTAAATCACTAGATATAGTAAATTTGATTTTGTTACACAATGTGTTATTGTGATAACTTCGAACACGTCTTATTATAACACTGCACAAGATAGGAACACACTACACACGTTTCATAGCATCATACAAGATTGAAACCATACACTATTAATAACACCATATACGATAGGAAATTAACTAAACATAATTCATAACACCATACACAAATCTAACTCAAATATACACGTTATAACACCATACACAAATCGAACTCAAATATACACGTTATAACACCATACACGAATCGAACTCAAATATACACGTTATAACACCATACAAGAATCTAACTCAAATATACACGTTATAACACCATACACAAATCGAACTCAAATATGCACGTTATAACACCATGCACGAATCGGACTCAAATATACACGTTATAACACCATACACAAATCGAACTCAAATATACACGGTATAACACCATACACCAATCGAACTCAAATATACCCGTTTATACCACCATACAAAGTTGGAAATAACTAAACACTTTGTAACACCATACAAAGTTGGAAATCCCTACATACTTTGTAACACCATACAAAGTTGGAAATCACTACACACTTTGTAACACCATACAAAGTTGGAAATCACTACGCACTTTGTAACATCATACAAAGTTGGAAATCACTACACGCTTTGTAACACCATACAAAGTTGGAAATCCCTACACACTTTGTAACATCATACAAAGTTGGAAATCACTACAAACTTTATAACATCATACAAAGTTGGAAATTACTACACACTTTGTAACACCAAACAAAGTTGGAAATTACTACATACTTCGTAACATCATACAAAGTTGGAAATAAATATACACGTTATACCACCATACAAAGTTGGAAATCACTACACTCTTTGTAACATCATACAAAGTTGGAAATTACTACACACTTTGTAACATCATACAGGATTGAAAGTCACTACACAGCTTATAGCACCGTACATGATTGAAAATCTCTACACAGCTTATAACACCGTACATGATTGAAAGTCACTACACAGCTTACACACATCGCACGACTTGTTTTAGATCTCTTGGAGTTGTCAAACTATGAATTTTGATCCACAATGGGCTCCCCGATTTTTTCTGGGGAAATTGGGACATAGATGGTGCATTCGTATCGCTAGATCAATGATGCCAGCCCAACCCAGCGGACTTTTTGTTGAGCAGCTATCGTACAGATATAGTCTATCTTCTACAGATCGGTGCAAAATATTGATGTTTATCTCCAAGACATGCCATTTGTTTCTCTAGGACTAACCACTATGTACAGTGTTCATCGACTCCGATACGAGCGCCGTTGCTTTTGTACACGTGCAGAAAGCGGAAAGTTTGTTTCCTTCCACGATACAACATTCGCAACAACAAAAAAAACAAAACAACAAACGTGCAGATGCATTCGCTAGGATCGATATCTTTCGGTTTAGTATAATCTTTGCTTTGTGAGGCTTCTGTTCTTATCGTCTTAGGCATGAAGAAACGTTGTTTCGATGTTTAAAATTGCATCATATAGTTTCCCCATCAAAATCGTTGTAAGAACGAGCCACGCTCCGAATGTTTCTAGTTCATGCGGGTCGATACGGAACCCAAATATTCGCTTGTGCAAATCGGTGTCCACAAGGAATAAATGCATTGATACCAACAACACCTTTGTGTAGAAAACTGTAATGCCGTATTGCTAGCATCCACAACCCTGTCCTGGAAATGTTGATACTGCTGGAGTCTTTTGTGCGTTGGAACCCACGAATCCAAATGCAGATTTCAGCTTGGTGTACTTCGCCAGCTTCGAAATTCGAATCAAACTTTATCTAGATCTTTCAATGCATCGTGTAAAAAAGCAGCAAAGTCATTTGTATCCGAATGGCTGCCGACGTTATTGGTATTGTAGTGTATTTTTTATGATGGGTTCCACTTGTTTCGTGTTCTCCCTGCATTCGGAAACCATCGTTGCGCAATTGCATAACCAGTCGCTTAGATATTCGATCTCAAAGATTTCGAAGAAGTCTGCAACACAATTATATTCTTATGCGTTCTTGAGTGGAAGATACAAGCTAATCTCTTTTCCGTTCGGATATCCATGTTGACAAACGTTGCTCGTATTGTCTGCGATGAATTTGTTCTCCGCGATATCGTCATTTACGATGCAGTTTTTGACATTTTCGAAATTCGTGTGCTTATTCATATTGCTGACTCTGATCGTTAATCGTATATGCAGCAAGAAAACTTAAGTCCTACTGGGTGAAAATGTTTGCACGAAAATTTGCAGTGGGTGCAAAGACTGGTCCGTCGATATTTGCAATCGCGATCTTGTGTTTTCTGGGTCGTTTGGCCAAACGAATGCAAGCCGTCAGAACCGTGTCACGGGTTTGAAGGAAAAGCAGAGTTGCACTCTGTTGTTTGGTTAATGTTGTTTGGTTAATGTTGTTTGGTTAATGTTGGTTGTTTGTCTGGCGGTTGATATTTTTAGTCTTTTTGTCCGCTGATATATCGCGTAGATATGTGTTCGGGATATGAGCACCAAAGTAATTGAGTACAAAGGGATAGTAGGACAAAGAGATATGAGTACAAATGGATATGAGTACAAAGGGATACGAGTACAAACTGATATTAGTACAAATGGGTATGAGTTCGAAGGGACATGAGTACAATAGATACGAGTACAAAGGGATATGAGAACAAAAGGATATGAGTACAAAGGGATACGAGTACAAAGGGATGAGTACACAGGGACATGAGTACAAAATAATATGAGTATAAAAGGATATGAGTACAAAGATATATGAATACAAAGGAATATGAGTACAAATGGACATGAGTACAAAATGATATGAGTACAAAATGATATGAGTATAAAAGGATATAAGTACAAAGGAACAAATTTGTTGAAAGTTGTGATCTAGATTAGTTCACCCCTGTGTGGTGTTATTACATATAATGTCAGTACTCCAATAAACACAAGATACGATTACTTATAGTGTCAATACTCCAATAAACACATGATACGATTACATATAATGTCAGTAAGCCAATAAACACATGATACGATTACATTCGTGCAAGTACTCCAACAACACCTGAGAGAATTAAATGTAATACAATAACGCTGAGGTGACTTCACTGGTGTCGTATTCCAATAAATGTCTGCTTCGATTACAAGAGTCAGCAAAAGGGGTACGTCATATATAGCGTACAACAGTTAAATCTAAATCTCTCTCTCTCTCTCTCTCTCTCTCTCTCTCTCTCTCTCTCTCTCTCTCTCTCTCTCTCTCTCTCTCTCTCTCTCTGTGCAGAACATTAAAATATTAATAAGTAACTGAATTTCTGCTTTGATTATCAGACACGTTCTATTGTATTATCAGACACGTTCTATTGTATTATCAGACACGTTCTATTGTATAATCAGACACGTTCTATTGTATTATCAGACACGTTCTATTGTATTATCAGGCACGTTCTATTGTATAATCAATACAACGTAATGCCAAGCGTTACTAACGAGTTTACTTTTTGTAACGGGTTGCTCAGGCATCAAGCGCTATTAGTACAATATCGCACAAGCCCTGGTCAGAGGTATTGCGCAACTTGGAAAAACAACACTCGAAACCGCCTCCCGCTAATACTCGTTATCTAAAGGATGACCTCTACGGTGTGATTTGCCCGGTTAGAATGGATATGGTAATCTGAGACGGTATCTTGAACAAAACAACACACGAGCCCCCGTAAAGATAAAATAAGAATTTAATTAAAATACAATCAAGAGAAGAATGACACAGTAAATTACAATTTTCTTTCATTCTGTATATTCTTCGTTCAGAAGCACTTCAAAACCGAAGCTTTAAAATAATGGATACGTTAATTAAAAATTCAAACACTAATAAAATAGATGAATTTAGCCGTTAATAACTGACAGTAAATTTCATCATGAAATCGAGTGTTCATTAACATCTGACTGCTTGGGAAATTCACAATGACCTTGTTCGACGACTGGTTTTTCCTTCTGCGTGCGTCACGACTTTAACTTGCCCTTTTTGATTGAACGTGGGATTCCACAACTCTGACTTCTGACTTCTTTTCCCTCCTGGAATCTTGACTTCTCGTTATTTCGCTCTCTCTTCAAACAAGCTATTTTCCTTGTGTTTTTGGCGTGCTTCTGCCGTTTGATTTCCGGCGGACTTTCCTGAGCTTATTGTTAAGAAGGCAGTGCATTAAAACTAGCCCCGGAGTCTTGTCCTATGTCGGAATTAGCACTACCGTCTCTTTCAGAGGTACTTCCAAGACTGATTTAAACTCATTAGCTCAGAGAATATATTTCCCCAATTCTAGGGTTCGACCTAACCCTCCTTCTACATTTGACCAATCGGAATAAATGCTATTCCTACGGACATTTGGAAAACCGCCTATCAAGATGCCAAAAAATGCCACCTGGGGTCGAAATATCACCCTACCATTTGTTTCAAATCACTTTGACAGCTTTACGTGAAAAATTCCCTCTTTTTAAGCCTGTCATACCCTAGCCCGTTTTCACTATAAACAGTCCTACAGTGTGACCCAGTTCGGTAAACATTCCTTCGTCCAAATTCTACTCCAAGACAGTTAATTGTCGGCTAGACTAAGAATTAATTAATGAATTTCACTGGCGAAAAATTTGGCACTTGACACTTTTATTTTATTTTGTTTTCCTAAAGGAACATTTGGTTTGTAAGTATACACTTCGTGCAATAATTGTCTCTGGTAGGTTAGTGTTGTACGTTGTACGTACGTATGTATATAAGTTTGTATTTAGTTAGTATGTATTTATGTATGTGCATGTGTATATTCGTTAGAGGCAACTTTTATATGTGTCCATATGAATGTATCTTCCAAGTACATTTACCTTTATCGTAAATGTTCTGACAATATTTAATTTTTCCCTCTTGTGACCATCGTGTTTCAGTAACTTATCTTTAGTGTTGCTATTGTATTGCAGTTTACAAATAACCGACCTGTACAATATCGTGACACACTCTTTTCTTCCAGCAGGCAGTCAGATTTTTAAAAAAAAATAACATTTGGCTTGCGTGATACGCCAGTCACGTGATAGGGCTATGTACGGTCTAAGGTTTCAGTGCTTCGACTTAAAGTGACATCAGGAAACACCCTTTAAGATTTGTCCCAGCACGAAGTGAATATTATGTCCGTGAAGTAAAGGGTGAATTATATCGTTCATGCCCCTCTTAGAGAGAATGATATTTGAAGGTTCTTTCAACCGTAACAAGTCATGTTCCACGAGGCGGTTTCGGTTTTGTCGCGAGGGGGAAAATATTGAAAAGTTGCGGATAAATTCCTGTGTTCTTGTTTTCTTGTCATAGATGGTTAAGTTCAATGTCCATAAGACCTAAATCATATGATATCCTAGACTTGTGAATCTTTCATTTACTCCTGCCTGTTTGGTGATTGAGACTACGCCGTCCCACATATCGTAAGATCAGTGGATAGCTGTTAGTACCATTTTTGTAAGTCTTTAGTATGACTCGGCCGGGGATCGAACCGACGACCTCCCGCTTCCGGGGCGGACGCTCTGCACTGGGTCAGTGGATAGCGTGCCTAACTAGTGACTGAAAGCCTAACTAGTGTTTGTTTGTTTGTTTGTTTGATTAGGATTTTTTAACGTAGCTTTAACAATTTTTCAGTCATATCGCTACGATGTCTGCAGTAAGGCAGTTTATAGTGATGTCTAGCACTGAGATGTAGCATGATGTCTCACCCAGTCTCTTTATCCTGACACCAGGCTGACCAGTCCTAACACTAACCTCTTAATGCTGAGCGTCAAGCGAGGCAGCTGTTGTACCATTTTTGTAAGTCTTTAGTATGACTCGGCCGGGGATCGAACCGACGACCTCCCGCTTCCGGGGCGGACGCTCTAACCACTAAGCCACCGGAGCGGTTTAGCCTAACTAGTGACTGAAAGCCTAACTAGTGACTGAAAGCCTAACTAGTGACTGAAAGCCTAACTAGTGATTGAAAGCGTGTCTGTTTTAATCTTTGCATTGGATTAATTTCAGTCGGCATGATGCTTAATAGAATAGCCTCAGCACGTTACTCGTGTTACTGGGAAAACTAAAGCCTATCTTTGTTATTGTGTAAGACAACTATATATCCTGTTTGTGTTACTGTGCCTCAACAAACAAGGAAATATATAGCCTACATGTGTTACGCTGTAAAACCATTACACACTCGTATCACATAATGTAATTGCATTACATAAACCACCGCACTCGTATCACATAATGTAATTGCATTACATAAACCACCACACTCGTATCACATAATCTAATTGCATTACATAAACCACCACACTCGTATCACATAATCTAATTGGTCAGTGTACACCTCCCCGCTTTTCTGTACCCTACACTGGCAATCCATTCCATCCAGAATCAAACACAAAACTTGTTCTCAGTGCTCCGTTTCACTGACGGACTCCAGTCCAACATACCAATCTGGCCTCACACATGTGTATACACCAGCAAGATACTTACGCTCCTCTTCTGAGAATCATATACTCGTTATTCCCACTATGAAAACGAAGGCATAAAAACGACATTCTTTTGCATACCAGGGTCCAGCAAAACTAAAACGAATTGCCCATTTATATTATACACAAATACACAGTGGTCCCTTTTAAGAGTGCTCACTCACCTTTTTCTACTGCAAGAACAGACTTAAAGACTCAATACTCTTTCCAACCTTAAAAATTTTCAGCACTGGTTTTATGTTTTTTTAATTTCACGGTGTTAGCTTTGTTTCTTGTTTCACATTTTCATATTTTCATATCGTTATATATGCTATGAAGCGCTTAGCTTCTAAAAATTAAATACTGTATTAAGTCCTAATTATTATTATTATTATTATTATTATTATTATTATTATTATTATTATTATTATTATTAACTGTATTACGATTTAAAATCAAACACCTATCACATAACCTAGTTATAGTACGATTTGAAAATCAAACTCAGCCCAATATAACAATGTTTTACAGTTTAACCCCATGCCATTATCGGCACTACAAAACCTACGTTGTGTCTTTCATATTAATAACCTTTTACAGCAATTTTACAATGATATAACATAATTTAGTATGGTCAAGTGTACATTCCCAAATTATTATATATTAAAATCATTATGGTCCAGTGTACATTCCCAAATTATTATATATTAAATCATTATGGTCCAGTGTACATTCCTAAATTATTCTATATTAAAATCATTATGGTCCAGTGTACATTCCCAAATTATTCTATATTAAAATCATTATGGTCCAGTGTACATTCCCAAATTATTCTATATTAAAATCATTATGGTCCAGTGTACATTCCCAAATTATTCTATATTAAAATCATTATGGTCCAGTGTACATTCCCAAATTATTCTATATTAAAATCATTATGGTCCAGTGTACATTCCTAAATTATTCTATATTAACATCATTATGGTCCAGTGTACATTCCCAAATTATTCTATATTAAAATCATTATGGTCCAGTGTACATTCCCAAATTATTCTATATTAAAATCATTATGGTCCAGTGTACATTCCCAAATTATTCTATATTAAAATCATTATGGTCCAGTGTACATTCCCAAATTGTTCTATATTAAAATCATTATGGTCCAGTGTACATTCCCAAATTATTCTATATTAAAATCATTATGGTCCAGTGTACATTCCCAAATTATTCTATATTAAAATCATTATGGTCCAGTGTACCTTCCCAAATTATTATATATTAAAATCATTATGGTCCAGTGTACATTCCTAAATTATTATATATTAAAATCATTATGGTCCAGTGTACATTCCCAAATTATTATATATTAAAATCAGTATGGTCCAGTGTATATTCCCAAATTATTATATATTAAAATCATTATAGTCCAGATTTCAGTCATGAATTGTTCTGATATAGTATTTATTAGTTACAAATCTAATTATCACAACTATGCATTCTTCTAATTTACTTCATATGATTTTTTATTTATGTATGCCGACAATAACGCTTAGGCCTTCTCCTCACCAGATTTAACGCTCTGATTAAAAAAACAACACTTGAAGTAGAGATCCAACATTTTGATAAAACCACTTGAAGTAGTAATCCAACATTCTGATAAAAAACACTTGAAGTAGTGATCCAACATTTTGATAAAAACAATTGAGATAGTGATCTAACATTCTGATAAAAAAAATACTTGAAGTAGTGATCTAACATTCTGATTTCCTTGTGTTCACTGTCGTAAAATGCAAGCTAACAGGAAAACGGGGGTAAAAAGACATTCAGTATGAAGCCTGTACTTAGTATAAGCAGTGTTGTAAAAAAAAAACTATGATAAATTGATAAACAGATTGGAATTGACATTATCAACTGAAGTTCGATTTACGTGTAAAATAAATATCTGTGGGAAGCTTCAAAATAGCTATCTATCTTGAAAAGCATCGTTCTAAACCAGACTCAACAGACCGACAATCTTGCTTACATTTTATCCTTCCGATTTCAGTGTATGTCTCGAGGTGATGAACTTCTGCAGGAACATGAACGCAAATAAACTTGAAACAATACAAGAGAGTGTGCTATGAGATATGTGTATGATGGCTTCACAAGCAGTCACCACAAACTCTTAACTTAGCAAAATGTCAGCCCTAACGGTTTCACAGACTTCCGGTTATATCTGTAGAAATTTTCAAAATTCTGAATAAGCGTGCTCCAAAATGCTTTTGGAACATTTCATATATTTTAAACACTACTCCTATAATTTTAGATATTCAAATATTTTAGATATCTCAATAAATTGTACCTCAACATTTAGCACAAACAATTTGTGAGATATGCAGCTGACATTCTATCGAATGAGTTTCAAGAGTAACGTTAATTGATGCCGATCTTTAAGTCTATCTTGGAAATGTAATGACTAAATGCAAAATCGGTAAATAAAACACCCACCCACCACCCACCCCACCTCCGCCACGATGACGACAGAAAATATTTGTTTGCATTTTGTTTATTCGTCCTTGTTTTGTGTGCGGCTCTTAGTCCCTTTCTCTTTTACGTAAAACGGACTGCAGCATGTTTCTTATATTCCTAACTTTGTGCTTGTAAATTTAATTTTTAAACAAAAATATTTGTTATTCTCAATTGTGGTTTCAATTTATCCGGATTCTTGACTTCGCTAAAAAATAAGATAAAAAAAATTTTCCTCAACAATATATCAGTTAAGTATTGAAAAACAATATATCAGTTTAGTATTGAAAAACAATATATCAGTTTAGTGTTGAAAAACAATATATCAGTTTAGTGTTGAAAAACAATATATCAGTTTAGTATTGAAAAACAATATATCAGTTTAGTATTGAAAACCAATATATCTGTTTAGTATTGAAAAACAATATATCAGTTAAGTATTGAAAAACAATATATCAGTTTAGTGTTGAAAAACAATATATCAGTTTAGTGTTGAAAAACAATATATCAGTTTAGTGTTGAAAAACAATATATCAGTTTAGTGTTGAAAAACAATATATCAGTTTAGTATTGAAAAACAATATATCAGTTTAGTATTGAAAAACAACATAATGCATATACTAATATCACTACAATAAGCTGTATGGCATTCGGAACAAGGCGGCATCTATCAATGAACTTCAATTTAATTCTTACTTAAAATGGCATTAACGTGCCAAAATCAAGAACCATTTGGTATCTACATTGATCAACATCTCAACTGGAATACACATACTGATCACATATGTACAATGATAGACGGAAAATAACTATTAAAATTACTGTCGAAATTTCTACCTCACCGGTCACTTGAAATTTAATTTTCGTGATATATTCTACCACTGAGAGACTATTATAGACTACTGTAATACAAATTCGATAAACGTATCCAATTATAATCTATCCAAAACTGATAAACTCCAGTTAAAAGGCTTGCCTGAATAATTATGAAATCTCCTAGTATGACTCCTTCGAATGATTTGTTTTCACGTCTACAATGGGTACCCGAACAAAAATGTATTCTTTATTTTAAAAGAATCGTTGCATATATGTCTTTAAACTATATTTTTCTAGAATAGACCTCTAACCTAGCGGAACCAAGATCATCTAAGACTGAGCGTAATCTACGATCACGAACTAAGAACTAATCTACGATCACGAACTAAGAACGAACTCATCGTAATATACGATCACCAGCTAAGAACGAACTCATCGTAATATACGATCACCAGCTAAGAACGAACTCATCGTAATATACGATCACCAGCTAAGAACGAACTCCATATTCTACGGTTGCAATAAGTATTACAAAAGTCCATACATTGTATGAACAGATACAGAATTATTTACCTTTGCTTCGATTAAAACATTAATTATAGAAATTATTTCTTGACCAGCTGGAAATTATTTCTTGACCGGCTGGAATGACCTCCCAATAGCAAACTGTATGATTGTGTCCAGGAGAATAGGTCAATGTTTTTATTCGATGCACTGGATCCACATGAAAAGAATGTGTGAAAAAGATTTCGATCAGACTGATCGTCTTTAATCTTGAGTCGTTAGGATAGGATAAGATTTATTTAACGTCGGTATTATTTAAAACAACAAGCTCTAATGAGGTGTCCAAAAGAATAGGTGTATGTTTTTATTCGATGTACTGGATCCACATGAAAAGAATCTGTGAAAAAGATTTCGATCAGACCGATCGTCTGATATATATATATATATTATAAACCATATCCTATATAGGGCGACAGTACGTGGTGACTGGTAAAGGTTTGGGACAGGACTTGGTTCATAGATTAAGTGTTTTACACTGTTTGACAATTATTGTGTTCTATTGGTAAATGATTAGAGCGTGCGTGTTTTAGTGGTCAAGATTTGAGTGTATTTGTTCTTGGGATCAAGACTTTGAGCATGTGTGTTCTTACGGACGAGACTTGTGTGTTTTAGTGGTCATGATTTCTGGTGTAATTGTTCAAGTGGTCAACACTTCGAATGTGTGTGTTGTGGTTGTCAAGCCTTCGAACGTGTGTGTACTAGTTGTCAAGACTTTGAACGTACGTGTTCAAATGGACAACACTTAGGGTGTATGTGTTGTACTGGTCACATTTGATAGCGTATGTGTTACATGGTCCTGATTTATACACCTATGTTTTCTTAATTTATACACCTATATTTTCTTAATTTATACACCTATGTTTTCTTAATTTTTTTTTAATATGTGGCTAAAAAAATCGTGTTTTAGCAAAAGGTTATGCAAGACCTATGATTCATTGGATTAGAGAGATCTGACTATCTTTTGTAAAATTACTTTTATTCTTTGAAGTCTGGTACTAAACATGTAAAACGTTACCTGGATTGTGAAACCATGAGGAAAATATTCGAAACAAAATAACCTGCCTGGTCTTAGTCTAGAGAGATCTGAATATCTTTTGTAAAATTACTTTTATTCTTTGAAGTCTGGTACTAAACATGTAAAACGTTACCTGGATTGTGAAACCATGAGGAAAATATTCGAAACAAAATAACCTGCCTGGTCTTAGTCTGGCCACTTATAAATATAAAAAAAAATATTTATGAATAAACATTGCATTCAAATTTTAAAAGTGACTTTCTACGCAGTAAAGTTATTGCGCTCATGCCGATTCACACGAATAGTTTTGTGTATTTCATTCACTGGGGAGCTGTACGTGACAAAACTTAATAGTCAAAGACAGGTGCACACAATAAGGGCCTCTTAGTGGCGACCCAATTAACATTGTGTTTCTCAAACACTATGAGTAATTTTCAAGATAATTTTGTCAATAGAACTGAGTGGGTATCATACAATAGGTTAATTGGCATGTAGATTTTAAATTAGGCTCCCTAAAACAACAGAATGTCTTTTGTAACTTTCTTCTATCTGTCTTCTTAATAACCCCGTGTGTTCCTGTGTCTGTCTACTCGTCTTTACCATTCTGCTCATTAATTTGTTTCTACTTTTGTAACTTCAGCAATTAAAAAAAAACAACTTTCAAGAATTTTCTTTTATATATTTGCTATGGTATTTTTGCTGAAATACAAAACTGTACATGCCATTGTATCTTATTTGTATCTTTAATTTATGCCGTTATTGTAATCGTTTTACATACCGAGCTAAATAAGTTTAAAGTTCGAACTTAACGACAACGATAACGATAGCAATAACGATAACGAAGAGACACATAACTTTTGTTATGCAGCAAGGTCTGAATCGTTTTCAACGAAAAAAAGCTTAAATGGTGATACAATAGTCCACTGTGACATCTATGTGTGTGTGTGTGTGTGTGTGAGAGAGAGAGAGAGAGAGAGAGAGAGAGAGAGAGAGAGAGAGAGAGAGAGAGAGAGAGACAGACAGACAGACGGACGGACGGACGGACAGACAGAGACAGAGTGCATACCTTAGTATATACGTCCCTTGTCGGTTTGTTTTCTTTCCAATGAAAAGCTCCGGCAAGAATGACCAATTACCAATGTTACTTGGTCTTGCAAAAACAAGTTGTCTGACTAGTATTAAACACGTAAAACAAATGTTGTGAGGGTCATGCTTAACTTCACCAATCGTAGCAGGGATTGTTAGCCCTTAGATCATATTCCGCCTGCGTAATCTTTATTTCACTGAAATTATTTTGTTGTTGTTGCTGATTTTCTTTATATGAGCAATGATGCATGAGGATAAATCGAGTCATCCTAAAGATTACCTCGCCCTTCCAGTAAAGGTCGGAGTAGGAAAATAAAACAGCTCGAATGTGCCGGTACACTTTTTGATGATTAATAGATATCTGACACGATAAACACTTATGTTGAACTTACCTATGTCTTATATGGCAGGTCCTGTTAAACAAAGACAAGTCGTCAATAATGTATGTGTATTTATTACGAGCTCTTTCGATCTTCAGTAGATAAGTTGACATTGGCAGTTAAACTAAATCTCCCTTTTCCTGATTTTTTACCTTTCCCGGTCGTCATAAATCGTCTCAACAGTTTTCGTATGTAGTCGACATAAGTTGATGTTCATTTGAAGAAGATCAACGGTTATCTTGCGCATTGCAAAAATATTTACGGTCGTAAATGTTCACTTGTCACTAATTTTAAAAGTTAATTATCGTCTTCGTTGTGTCTAAAACATTAAGTTGTGAATATATTTTGTAATTACAAATAGTATATTTAATTTAATTACACGATGCATTATTATGATAAATTAAACAACTCTATTATGACATCATACAAAATTGCAAAACATAACCTATCTTTTACAACATCATATATAATACCTTCGGGTGGGATGCGAGTGATCTATGGTGCTAATCTTTTCCGATCATAACTATCTCATCTCTGTCCGCGTGGATTCTAGCCCTGGGCTCAGCCAATGACGGTATGTGAGAAAATATGTTTTCAGTCAGTCTATTGTTCTTACCGGAGATTTTAAGAAAAAACCTACATAATACAAGACTGGAAGTCACTACACACCTTTCGAAATACAACACATTATTGGAGGTATATACACACCATTTGAAATACAATACATTATTGGAAGTATCTACACACCATTTGAAATACAATACATTATTGGAAGTATCTACACACCATTTGAAATACAATACATTATTGGAAGTATCTACACACCATTTGAAATACAATACATTATTGGAAGTATCTACACACCATTTGAAATACAATACATTATTGGAAGTATCTACACACCATTTGAAATGCAATACATTACTGGAAGTATCTACACACCATTTAAATTACACTGTAGGACTGGAAGTCACTACAAACCTTGTAAGTACAAAAGCGTTCGCCTTTCTCGATCACTGCCACACCATGTCCGCGTGGGTTCGGATCATGTACGGGTATGCGAGAAGGTTTCTTTACTGTCAGTTTTAGTTCTTACCGGGGTTTTCACGGGTTCTCCCTTAACCGGTTATACTGGCCACAGTGTATATACTATATATATATATATATATATATATATATATATATATATATATATATATATATATATATATATATATATATATATATATACTATGCCTATACTGCTCTGAGATATGGTGTTACATCCCAAACAACAAGAAACTGCATTCAAATTGGAAAACACAACCCCCATTTTACGCCACAATATAAAATATAGGATTGGAACTCATTTCACATTATTTACATCACCATACTAAATATAGGATTTGGACTAGCTTTACATTATTTGCATCACTATACAAGATTGGACCTCGCAACATACTTTTAATTACACCATCCACGATTTCAACTCACTACACACTTTTAATGTCACCTTACAATATTGTACGTCACTACACACCTTTTAAAACACCATACACGATTGGAAATCACTACACACATTTCATGACACTGCAATATTGTAACTCACTACGCACTTTTAAAAACACAATAAAAGACTGGAAGTCTAAAAACGCCTTTTAAAAGACAATACAAGACCGGAAGTCACTAGACAACTTTCAAAACACAATTCAAGACTGCAAGGCACTACACACCTTTTAAATCATAACATAAGACTGGACGTTGCAACACAACCGTTAAAACACAATACTAGACTGAAAGTCGCTGCAAAATGCTTAAAACATCGTGCAAGACTGGACGTCGCTACACATCTTTAAAAACACTTTACAAGACTGGACGTCACTACACATCTTTAAAAACACTTTACAAGACTGGACGTCACTACACATCTTTAAAAACACTTTACAAGACTGGACGTCACTACACATCTTTAAAAACACTTTACAAGACTGGAAGATACAACACAACCTTTAAAAACACATTACAAGACTGGAAGATACAACACAACCTTTAAAAACACATTACAAGACTGGACGTCACTACACATCTTTAAAAACGCATTACAAGACTGGACGTCACTACACATCTTTAAAAACACATTACAAGACTGGAAGATACAACACAACCTTTAAAAACACATTACAAGACTGGAAGATACAACACAACCTTTAAAAACACATTACAAGACTGGACGTCACTACACATCTTTAAAAACACATTACAAGACTGGACGTCACTACACATCTTTAAAAACACATTACAAGACTGGAAGATACAACACAACCTTTAAAAACACATTACAAGACTGGAAGATACAACACAACCTTTAAAAACACATTACAAGACTGGACGTCACTACACATCTTTAAAAACACATTACAAGACTGGAAGATACAACACAAGCTTTCAAAACACATTACAAGACTGGAAGATACAACACAAGCTTTCAAAGCACATTACAAGACTGGAAGATACAACACAAGCTTTCAAAACACATTAGAAGACTGGAAGTCACTGCAAAAATTTTACAACACAGTGCAAGTCTGGAAGTCGCTACACACCTTTTAAAACACAATACAACTCTGGACATCAGTGCAAACTTTTAAAATACACACAAGACTGGAAGTCACTATACAACCATTAAAATGAAACACCAGTCTGGAAGTTGCTACACAACCTTTAAAATGTAATACCAGTCTGGAAGTTGTTATACAACGTTTGAAACGCAAAATCAGTCTGAAATTTGCTAGACAACGTTTAAAACGTAATTCCAGTCTGGAAGTTGCTACACTTCATTTAAAACACAATAGCAGTCTGAAATTTGCTACACAACGTTTGAAACGCAATACCAGTCTGGAACCTGCTACACAACGTTTAAAATGCAATACAATATATTTTTCAAAATTCTCACTGATTCTTTATATGCTCATACTATTTAATTTTATCTCGCAATTAGTCCTGACTAGTAACATCTCGCAAAATGACTTAATGCGTACACTTGTCCTGACACTGAACATCTCCCAATGTGGCTTTATGCGTACCAGGTCCTAAACTGTAACAGCTCGCAATGTGGCTTAATGCGTACCTTGTCCTGACACATAACACCTCGCAATGTGGCTTAATGCATACACTTTTTTTGAATGAACATCTCGTAACGTGGCTTAATATTACTTAAATTCTGATATATATGCGTATATAAGTTTGTTACTTTTATTGCTTGCACAGATGTTAAAGCAGTTGTGCACTATACGTCATATGTCAGTGTCAACTACACGTGATACGTTGCGTGTATTATATTTATTGTTTAGACTGCAAAACACGCAAATGGTCTAACAAGGTCTATCGAAAGAATTAAACAACGCAAATTTTCTCAACATAGTCTATCAAAACAGGCAAACAACGCAAATGGTCTGACACCGCCTCGCTGTCATAAGAATTTAACAATGTCTGAACCGCTCTTGAAACACGGCTCGTGGTAGATTTTGTCCTTTTTTATACGATCTCAAAACAGCAGTTGTTGCTAACAGAAGGGCTATTAAAAACACTAATAGAAAACATATTTTTTTCCAATCATCTAACGACCATACATCACGAGACAATAATGTCACACTTTTGTTCTCGCTTCACCCTCACATGACATGCTAGCACACCATTTCTGGGGCTGTAGACTGGTACTTCATGTCACATTGTATAAAACACGGCCCAAACACCTAATATATATATATATATATATATATATATATATATATATATATATATATATATATATATATATATATATATATATATATATATATATTTAATTCTATTTTAAATGAGGAAAAACTTAAACGTTAGTAAATCTCAATAAGTTTAACGTTTCAATTTTAGGCGGGGTCATTGTTAGAAACTAATCCATGCTACATCAAAGTCGCGTGAATCACGTTGATTCTGATCATTTCCTCATTACCTGTTTTATTAAATATCATCCCAATACACAATTCTCATAATTGAAGAATTAATCACTAAACAATAATAAAGCTATAAAAGGAGACATACTTACAAATATTACATACTTTATGATTATTACAGTATAGAGACATACTTACAAATATTACATACTTTATGATTATTACAGTATAATGCTTGTGTCATTTGTTGTTGTATCAAAGTAATAATAAAAATAATAATAATAATAATAATAATAATAATCGTCATCATCATCATCATCATCATCATCATCATCATCATCATTTTTCTAGTTTCTCCTTGAATTCCTTGTCGAATAGACCCTAAACCCGTTCTGTATGTCGTAAGAGGTGACTTTGGAAGACACACTACTACTACTACTACTACAAATAATAATAATAATAATAATAATAATAATAATAATAATAATAATAATAATAAACCCTTTATACATGTCGTAAGACGTGACGTATGAAGACTCCTCTTTTGACCTGGATTGTGTTTCATGTACATCCTCCAAGTTTTGTGTTGTTGATTTTTAAAAATGGTGGTGAGAAGTTAGTATCATTTTGACGTCACGTCGTACTAGATTCAATCAGATTTGTGCTGGATTACATCTTTCGGTTGATATCGTCCAAATATTTCTGGAGGCGCATTGAAAAAGTAATTGGCATACCAGAATGACGACCGAAAGGGTGCGAGTTCGAATCCTACCATCGGACTAGTCTGGTAAGCTACCATGGTGTGTCATTGGGCAAGGCAATTTACTCCGGTTGCCACTACACTAAAAAACCTACATGGTCTTTTTTGTGCCGTAAAAAAATCATTTGATAAAAATCAAACCTTACAATCCCCATATACTTTAACATGGATTATTTCCGCATATATTTCTAGGTGTGTATACATAGTGACATTTCAAATGGAGATGGATGTGAATAATTACCATTTAAAGGAATGTGTCCTCAAAGTTTATAAAGGTCATAATAGTCGCTACAAAACGTGTCCGGGAATTGTACACAAGTTAGCTATAGCAGAGTAATGTAACTATAAATAGCCTTTAGAAAAGGTTTGCCAATCTGAATAATTGACCTTACGCCAGAAGGTAGATTGCTCCGCCTACCGAACACATGACTTGACAACCGCTTAACCTCCGACAAACATTCTGTGAAAATGGCGGGCGTGATAACATTAAAATACATACCAGATGATATTGGTGAGCAATATTTTGCCATATGAAACAACATTGAGACATAGACAGAAAGCGAGAGCATTTATCCATCGCTTGCACTTTTCTAAGTTAAGTCAGTATGCGGAGAACTCGCCCCATGGAGAACTCGCCCACGTATCTGGAGAAGTCGACCCAGAGTGGTTGGAGAAGTCGCCCCATTTGTTTGGAGAAGTCATCTCAACACTTCTCACCCAAATAAACTTTTGATAACATAATTAAGTCATCTTTTACGTGATTGTTTTCTTTCCAATGAAAAACTCTAGCAAGAATTAACAATTACCTATATATATATATATATATATATATATATATATATATATATATATATATATATATACACACACGCGATTACAGAAGAGATATTAACTAAATTAAAGCAATATCATAGTAATATTTATAAGGACGAATTTTTTTTTTTAATTAGGATGTTTTAACGGTAGCTTCAACAATTTTTCAGTCATATCGCTACAATGTCTGCTGTGAGGCAGTTTATAGTGATGTATAGCACTGAGGAATCATGATGTCCCACCCAGTCACATTATCCTGACACCAGGCCGACCAGTCCTAACACTAACCTCTTAATGCTGAGCGTCAAGCGAGGCAGCTGTTAGTACCATTTTTGTAAGTCTTTGGTATGACTCGGCCGGGGATCGAACCCACGACCTCCCGCTTCCGCGGGGGACGCTCTAACCACTAGGCCACAGGAGCGGTATAAGGACGAAATTAAGTCTGTCTGTATATAATATAATGAATGATGACAGTATAGTGATTAAAAAGGATGATAAGTCAAACATTAGTATTATTATTGTGAATCAAGATGATTATGTTAAAAAAGTTGAACGTCAATTAGAAATTAAATACAAAATTTCAACATGCATTAATGAGATCGCTAAAATAATAATTCAATATGTGAGGAAATTGATAGTTTACTCTTAACACACGTACACCTAAAAATAATCTGATAATTTCAATCCTGGAATCGTTAGATGTAACATCACTATATACCAATATATATTCCGCATGCAGATGGTATTGAAGCGTGCAAATATTGTTTTGATAACAATCCTAATAATAGCACATTATCTAGCTAAGATATTTGTAAAATAATAAAAACTTGTCTTGGAAAATAATTATTTTCAATTTAATAATCCGAATTCCATACAAATAATGGGTACATCAATGGGTATTAATACGGCTCCTTCATGCTCTTTCCTTAAATGTGTGAATTAGAAAAGGATTTCATTCAAAACAAAAAGTTTAATCCAACTCTTTGGTTCAGATTTTTAGATGACATATTTATGATATGGAAGCATTCAAATGAAGAACTGAAAAAAGTATTGATCGCCTAAATCATTTTCACCTGACGATTAAATTTACTTATACTACATCTAGTACGCATGTTTCATTTTAAGATGTAATTGTAATAAAAAAAAAATATTGATAACGATATCTCTACAAATATTATTTAAATGTATATAATGATTTGAAGAGCAGAGCAAAAGGGACATAACATTTATTTTTCGTTAAGTATAGAAGCGGAGTTGATAAAATGGAAAAGTTTTAAAAAATTGCAAATTTTATAAATTTAATAAGTTATTAAGTTGAGCGAGTTCTCCCAGGGTTAGTTCTCTATGTGACGAGTTTTTCACTATTCAGTTATGTCTTGGTTTCGGGAAGGGAATAAACTTAACTCCTCCATTTTGACGATCTGGGTAACAACTATCAGAATTGCACTGCCCCCATTGCATTGTGAATCGAAAAATTGACGAACCGTTGCAAAATTTGTAAATATATACAATAGCCGAGTCGATATCGACAGAAGTAGCTTGTCGGAGGAAAATGGCAGACGTAAAGAGTACCTGGAGGTGTGTATAATAGCGCTCGCTGATTGGTCAAACGAGCAGAATGATTGACAACTGGCGGGGCAATTGAACTAAAAATAGACTTTTAAAAAAATGTTTGTCTATCTGAATAATTTAACTAAAAATAGAAACGTAGAGTTTAGGTACCACTTGCTATGCAATAATTAATTCAAGGTATAACTTTCCCAGGATATACCTCGAAAATACTATATACCTCGAATATACTATATACCTCGAATATACTAGCTCTATTTCAATGAATGTGTTTGCTTCGAGTTTAATATACCTCGAATATACTAGCTCTATTTCACTGAATGTGTTTGCTTCGAGTTTAATATACTGAACGGACACGTGCCCAGCGGAGTTTAATATACTGAACGGACACATGTCCAGCGGATTTGGGGTCAGGGTTCCATATGTCCCTGGCCTCTACGGGGCTCGAAAAGCGTTATCTAAATAATCAATTCTAAACAGAATGTGTTTATTTTGTTGTCATTGAAATATTTATACAGAAATTTATATGAGCTTGTTTTTGTTATTCAATTCATTTGGAACAATGTTAATAGAACATAGGACTAGGGACCTCAAAATCTCGAAGTAGCCCGTACCTTTATTGAGCCCTGAAGTGGTCTTAAGCGTAATATAATAACGTAATTGGTCGGTAAATAAGCAAAGTGCCGTAGTTAATGATAGCAAGAGGAGAGAGAGAGAGAGAGAGAGAGAGAGAGAGAGAGAGAGAGAGAGAGAGAGAGAGAGAGAGAGAGAGAGAGAGAGAGAGAGAGAGAGAGAGAGAGAGAGAGAGAGAGAGAGAGAGAGAGAGAGAGAGAGAGAGAGAGAGAGAGAGAGAGATGCAATTCTGGTAGCACTGTTGAACGAGAACCATTCAATCATTCTAGGTCAAGCATGGTCCGTTTCCAGATTCATTCAGTCATGATAGGTCAAGCATGGTCCTTTCCAAATATAAAGATTGATATTAAAAAAGATAGAAAATAAAAATGGAAATTGTACTGTATACAGTGTTAAAAATTCATTCAAGCTAAGAATGCAGACAGCGCTTAAGGGCCAACATAAATAAGCCTATTTTGTTGCCACTGATCACTTTTCTGTAATTTGTAGGTATTATGTAATCGCGAAGCAAAAGTCCATGGATAACTCAGTTACTTATATCCCGTTCAACAAAATCGTTCTCTAGGACACACTTATTTTTGAAACGTTGACACTTGATAGGACTCATCTAGTAAGAATGATGTTTCACGGGAGAATAACTTACCATCTCGGCGTCATGGTTGATTTTATTTATTCGTGTTAGAACATCTCAAAAGAAGTGTCCATATTCACGTAATCGTCGCTTGGCTACTAGTTATTTTTGCTGTAGATGTGCAAGGTTCTGATACATATTTGGTCATATTTCTTAAATACGAAGATTGGTCGTCACTACCGTCAGATTGGTCAGTATCGAAAGATTTGTCACTACCGTCAGATTGGTCAGTATCGTCAGATTGGTCACTTGAATCAAGTTGGTCACCTCAGTCAGATTGGTCACTACTATTGCATTGCTTCCTTTAAATTATCACTAGTCAGATTGGTCACTACCGTCAGATTGGTCACTACAGTTAGATTGGTAACTACAGTCAGATTGGTCACTACAGTCAGATTGGTCACTGCAATTGCGCTGCGTCCTTTAAATCCTCACTACAGTCAGATTGGTCACTACAGTCAGATTGGTTGCTACAGTCAGATTGGTCATTTCAGTCAGATTGGTCACTACAGTCAGATTGGTCACTGCAATTGCGCTGCGTCATTTAAATCCTCACTACAGTCAGATTGGTCAATACAGTCAGATTGGTTGCTACAGTCAGATTGGTCATTTCAGTCAGATTGGTCACTACAGTCAGATTGGTTGCTACAATCGGATTGGTCATTTCAGTCAGATTGGTCACTACAGTCAGATTGGTTGCTACAGTCAGATTGGTCACTTCAGTCATATTATTTTTATATGCTTACTGTGTGTATTCATATTATCTTTATTTGCTTACTGGGTGTATTCATAGTATCGTTATATCCTCACTGGGTGTATTCATATTATCATTTTTAATGATGACCTAACCATAAACTTGTCATATGAGTAGAACATTCTCACACAAATTATAAGTCTCATTAAATTTCTGACACTGTTGTTCATAAACAAAAAATCTTTCTAGAGCCTTTCCTATCTGTAGCTGACAAAGTAAAAATCTTTTATTGATGTACTTTGTGCAGAATTCACATTGGAAAACTCATTACTGAATTCACATTGGAAAACTCATTTCAGAATTCACATTGGAAAACTCATTACAGCATTCACGTTGGAAAACTCATTACTGAATTCACATTGGAAAACTCATTACAGAATTCACATTGGAAAACTCATTACTGAATTCACATTGGAAAACTCATTACAGAATTCACATTGGAAAACTCATTAATGAATTCACATTGGAAAACTCATTATAGAATTCACATTGGAAAACTCATTACTGATTTCACGTTGGAAAATTCATTACTGAATTCAACTTGGAAACTCATTACAGAATTCACATTGGAAAACTCATTACATAATTCACATTGGAAAACTCATTACAGAATTCACATTGGAAAACTCATTACAGAATTCAAGTTGGAAAACTCATTACAGAATTCACATAGGAAAAACTCATTACTGAATTCACATTGGAAAACACATTACAGAATTCACATTGGAAAACTCATTTCAGAATTCACATTGGAAAACTCATTACAGCATTCACATTGGAAAACTCATTACTGAATTCACATTGGAAAACTCATTACAGAATTCACATTGGAAAACTCATTACTGAATTCACGTTGGAAAACTCATTACAGAATTCACATTGGAAAACTCATTACTGAATTCACATTGGAAAACTCATTACATAATTCACATTGGAAAACTTATTACAGAATTCACATTGGAAAACTCATATCAGAATTCACATTGGAAAACTCATTACAGAATTCACATTGGAAAAACTCATTACTGAATTCACATTGGAAAACACATTACAGAATTCACATTGGAAAACTCATTACTGAATTCACATTGGAAAACTCATTACAAAATTCACATTGGAAAACTCATTACTGACTTCACGTTGGAAAATTCATTACTGAATTCAACTTGGAAACTCATTACAGAATTCACATTGGAAAACTCATTACTGACTTCACGTTGGAAAATTCATTACTGAATTCAACTTGGAAACTCATTACTGAATTCACATTGGAAAACACATTACAGAATTCACATTGGAAAACCCATTTCAGAATTCACATTGGAAAACTCATTACAGCATTCACATTGGAAAACTCATTACTGAATTCACATTGGAAAACTCATTACAGAATTCACATTGGAAAACTCATTACTGAATTCACGTTGGAAAACTCATTACAGAATTCACATTGGAAAACTCATTACTGAATTCACTTTGGAAAACTCATTACAGAATTCACATTGGAAAACTCATTACTGACTTCACGTTGGAAAATTCATTACTGAATTCAATTTGGAAACTCATTACAGAATTCACATTGGAAACTCATTACATAATTCACATTGGAAAACTCATTACAGAATTCACGTTGGAAAACTCATTACAGAATTCACGTTGGAAAACTCATTACAGAATTCACATAGGAAAAACTCATTACTGAATTCACATTGGAAAACTCATTACAGAATTCACATTGGAAAACTCATTACATAATTCACATTGGAAAACTCATTACAGAATTCACATTGGAAAACTCATTACAGAATTCACATTGGAAAACTCATTACATAATTCACATTGGAAAACTCATTACAGAATTCACATTGGAAAACTCATATCAGAATTCACATTGGAAAACTCATTACAGAATTCACATAGGAAAAACTCATTACTGAATTCACATTGGAAAACACATTACAGAATTCACATTGGAAAACTCATTACTGAATTCACATTGGAAAACACATTACAGAATTCACATTGGAAAACTCATTACAGAATTCACATTGGAAAAACTCATTACTGAATTCACATTGGAAAACTCATTACTGAATTCACATTGGAAAACTCGTTACTGAATTCACATTGGAAAATTCATTACAGAATTCACATTGGAAAACTCATTACTGAATTCACATTGGAAAACTCATTACATAATTCACATTGGAAAACTCATTACAGAATTCATATTGGAAAACTCATTACATAATTCACATTGGAAAACTCATTACTGAATTCACATTGGAAAACTTATTACAGAATTCACATTGGAAAACTCATTACAGAATTCATATTGGAAACCTCATTACTGAATTCACAATTGGAAAACTCATTACATAATTCACATTGGAAAACTCATTACTGAATTCACATTGGAAAACTCATTACTGAATTCACATTGGAAACTCATTACAGAATTCACATTGGAAAACTCATTACTGAATCTCTCAGCCGATTTGTTAGGTACTAATTAAAAAGACATGTTTCAAACACAGGAAGATAGAGAAAATAAAACTGCCTTGCTCATAACACATAATATAATTTCCACTACACAGAAGTTTGCATTAAGGATGTGTCCGTATTGGTAAATGTATGATTGATGATAACCATTAAGAAATGGAAAGAATCTAATATAACAGTGTTTCCATTGGTTTAACTTAATTTTTAATATCGCAGTGTTTCCATTGGTTTAACCTAATTTTTAATATAACAATGTTTCCATAGGTTTAACTTATTGTTTACTATAACACTGTTTCCATAGGTTTAACTTTATTTTTAATATAACAGTGTTTCCGGAGGTTTAACTTGTTTTTAATATAACAGTGTTTCCATAGGTTTAACTTTATTTTTAATATAACAATGTTTCCATAGGTTTAACTTATTGTTTACTATAACACTGTTTCCATAGGTTTAACTTTATTTTTAATATAACAGTGTTTCCATAGGTTTAACTTTATTTTTAATATAACAGTGTTTCCAGAGGTTTAACTTTATTTTTAATATAACAGTGTTTCCGGAGGTTTAACTTATTTTTAATATAACATTGTTTCCATAGGTTTAACTTATTTTTTAATATAACAGTGTTTCCATAGGTTTGACTTAATTTTTAATATAACAATGTTTCCATAGGTTTGACTTAATTTTTAATATCGCAGTGTTTCCATAGGTGTACTTTGGGAGCTCAGTTCGTACATTGAGTCGAATGAACATCATTGGTCAAGAAATATGATGGACACGATTTATGGTGTACCTTATCAATTCAAAACACACAAATCCTTTTGTGAAGCGCTGTAAATATCGACGATTAAGAGATTCAAAACACAGTATAGCCCAGCACTGCTCTATTGGAATTATTAACACGACTTAATCTCTCTGATCTATGGTTCGATGATTTTGCACAAAATATTTCAAATGAGTGCCCCTCAAGTCGAACGGGTCAGTCTGGTTTAAATGCTGAATAGATCAGACCATAATTTCCGTACAATTTCCGTTTCGTTATTCGAGCTTTATGTAGCCAAATGATCACGCCAGAACTATAACAAGATACGATTATTCACACCTATTGCATGATGGGAAGATTTCATTTTCAGGAAGCATAAATGCTTTCAAATCAGAATATAAAAGCGGATAATATCCTGTCATTTTTTTCATACTTGTATATAGTTTCCCTTCCTTCATTTTTTAATAATCTTTTATAATCGTGGGAGGAGATATAAAACATATATTTGCTATATACACCTGTATACACCTGTATACTATACACCTGTACACAATTTTAATATTGATCTGTGTTACACTTGTGGAACATGCAATATAATCTTGTGTCATATTTGCACAATATGGTAATATTGTCTTGATACGCCTGTAATCGGCGTCATACAGGCATATTAATATTAATAATATTTTAAAATAAAAACAGAACTTATTTACATGACTGATAATTCAGGATCTAGGTCAACATTTATTGTGTACGAAAGAATGACTCAGATCAACTGATTTTCTGAACGAATATCATCAGACCAACTGAACGAATATCATCTCCAGTAAATAGAAAAAATAATCTACATTACAAAAGTATGTAATGAAAAGTAAAACTTTTAAAACTGACACGAAAACAACAACATTAAAATATGTATATATTAAATTCGGATATATGTAACAAGAGAGAGAGAGAGAGAGAGAGAGAGAGAGAGAGAGAGAGAGAGAGAGAGAGAGAGAGAGAGAGGGAGAGAGAGAGAGAGCCGTAAAAGACCAAACTTGACTAATACGTATCAGTTCTCGACATTGTACGAATTCATATCTTGCATCAAACAATAATAGGTATAATGCATACTATGTACTTCGTGTTTAAGCTGTACGAAACTGGTTGAAATGCGCGATTGTGCTTCAAGCAGACGAGATCGTAATACAATTCAAGCAGACGAGATCGTAATACAATTCAAGCAGACGAGATCGTAATACAGTTCAAGCAGACGAGATCGTAATACAATTCAAGCAGAACTATTATAGCATATTTTTAAGCAACTTAAAAAAAAATGAAAATGACGTTCTTAAAATACGTCAAATATTATTACAAATGCACTTTTCTTGGTGCAATAGTTATTTCATTATTCAAATCGTTAAAAACAGAAATGATAATAACCTCCCTACCTTCTCGCAATAATGCACTCAACGTCTGATTGATTGATTGATTGATTGATTGATTGATTGATTGATTGATTATGATTTTTAACGTAGCTGTAAACAATTGTTCTGTCATATCGCTACAATGTCTGCTTTGAGGCAGATTATAGTGATGTCTAGCATTGGGGCATCATGCGGCAGACATGTATAATTCATGTCCCATCCAGTAACATTATCCTGACACCAGGCCGACCAGTCCTAACACTAATCTCTTAATGCTGAGCGCCAAGCGAAGCAGCTGTTAGTACCATTTTTTGTAAGTCTTTGGTATGATTCGACATAATTACTCGAAATACATTTGATATTTCCCTGATAAAATAACAAATTAAAGCAGTATGTCTTTTAATGACCTTTATATTCCGCAGTGAACCCCCGTTAATAAATCCCCCGTGAATCCCACGTGTTCGCTCTCCTGACCTCGCCTCACTGAATGTCACGTGTCCGCTCACTTAACCTCTCCTTCTGGAGTCTAACGTGTCCGCTCTGTTATCAAGGTTAGCGAAAAGCTGATGCAACTGCCGATCTAACTCTTCACGAGCTCTTCCTGATTGAATAAATAAATCAATAATTAAATAAATAAATCAATAAATCAGTAATTAAAATTAATTAATTAATTAATTAATTAATCAATAAATCAATTAATTAATTAATTAATTAATTAATTAATTAATATTGTCTTATATAAGCATTAAATGATCTTTCCTCAATGCATACATCATCCCTTGAAAGTTGCAAATTCAAAGACAATACGAATGACAAAAACGATAATAATAATAATAATAATAATAATAATAATAATAATAATAATAATAATAATAATAATAATAATAATGATAATAGGCATTGACGGGTGGGGACCGTTTGCTGAGTTTTAAGACGGAAAACCCTAATGTCCCTTTTTAACTTTGTGCTGAAAAAAAATATTTTTGCTGCTCGCCACATTTACATTCAACTTATTTGATATTGTCTTCGATTAAAAAATATACTTGATTCTCAAATTTCAAGATACTTACTGTTGATATAAACACTAATGCAGATTGTCCAGGTAACCGCTAAAGCAAAGCCAAGCATACCTGCAAAATATATCGAATTCAGTGGAAAGTATATGTATATTAGGTTTTTTCTTTGATTTGGTCATATATTGGGCTTAATAGATTTGGTCTGGAAATGCGCGAGCCAAGCATGATGGACATACCATTTATGTAATAATAATAATAATAATAATAATAATAATGATAATAATCTATATGTATATATATATATATATATATATATATATATATATATATATATATATATATATATATATATATATATATATATATATATATATAAATGAATGTTTGTTTGTTTGTGTCGTATGCGTTCCTATACCGTTCATCCGATTGCGATAAAACTTTGGTGAGTTGTTCTGCGCACGCCCGCGAAGGTTTCTGAATTAGCACAAATATTTAAATTGTACAATTAACAAATGTGTGTATTTCAGATAGTTTTGCGACATTTACCGTGTATTCGCTGTGAACTGTAGGCGCCTTAGATACGTCACGTGATCGAACAGTAGGTGCCTTAAATACGTCACGTGATCAAACACGGTCAGGATTGGCTGAAACTATGATGACGTAAATCATCAGCTGTAAGAAATTCATAATCGGTAGCGATACCTAATTTCGCGTGTGTTCGGTGTGAACTGTAGGCGCCTTACATACGTCACTTGATCGAACACGGTCTGGATTGGCTGAAACTATGATGACGTAAATCAACAGCTGTATGAAATTCATAATCGGTAGCGATACCTAAAACGCCTTCGGTAAGGTAACCACTTATTGTGGGCTCGATAAATATCACTAAATAATCTGATATGGTTTCCAGAAACCAGTCGAATAGTCTTAAAACACAAACACTTTCTTTCTTAGAGTGGCATTGCAACGCATGCCGGGTACTTGCTAGTAATAATAATAATAATAATAATAATAATAATAATAATAATAATAATAATAATAATAACTGTCGTCATGGTCATCATCGCCATCATTATCAACACCGTCATCACCATCATTATCAACATCATCATCACCATCATTATTAACACCATCATCACTTTCATTATCAACAATCATCATCAACAAGCATCTTCAATAATAATAATGTCACTGGGAGTCTTTGGTGGTACACAATAAGCATCTAACATATGGTAACCAAGGGGAAAGGAGCCTCTAGCATGTAACAGATGGTAACCATGGGGACAGGAGCCGTCTAGCATCTAACATATGGTAACCATGGGGACAGGAGCCCTCTAGCATATAACATATGGTAACCAAAGGGACACGAGCCCTCTAGCATCTTACATATGGTAACCATGGGGACAGGAGCCCTCTAGCATTTACATATGGTAACCATGGGGACAAGAGCTCTCTAAAACCTAACAGATGGTAACCCCATGGTCATCATAGCATCACACATTGTTGAATTTCCAGCTTGCAGATTACGAACAGACAGATGGACAGACGAACGTAGGGGTATCATAAAATACCTGAAGTATTTATATTAGCGTATTACTACTACTACTACTACTACTACTACTACTACTACTACTACTACTACTACTACTAACACTACTACTACTAACACTACTATTAATACCACCACCACCACTACTATTGATACCACCACTACTATTGTTACTGTCAATGCTAGTACTGATAATATCGTATTTGCTGTGTCATAAGAATGTATATTATACATAACATACACTACTCCTCTCATTTGCAGAACATATACCAAGCTCTAATGAGTTATTCCCCCTTGTAATGTTGCTAACGCCTGAACCATGTAAAGTTTGTAAACTGTACTGCCAGCCATCATATCAGTCAAACATGGGTAATGTCCAGATAGTTAACAATGTCCGTGTTGTACATGTTAGTCAATTCATGCTTAGCTACAACAATAATAATGGTCGTCTGTCTGTATCAGTATATGTGCGTAGGATAGTCCAATATTGGTATTTTACTATGGGTGTGGGTGTGGTGTGGTGTTTGCATCTTAGACTGGTATTTTACTATGGGTGTGGGTGTAGTGAGGTGTTTGCATCTTAGACTGGTATTTTACTATGGGTGTGGGTGTGGTCTGGTGTTTGCATCTTAGACTGGTATTTTACTATGAGTGTGGGTGTGGGTGTGGTGGTGAGTTTGCATCTTAGACTGGTATTTTACTATGGGTGTGGGTGTAGTGGTGAGTTTGCATCTTAGACTGGTATTTTACTATGGGTGTGGGTGTGGGTATGGTGGTGAGTTTGCATCTTAGACTGGTATTTTACTACGGGTGTGGGTATGGTGGGGTGTTTGCATCTTAGACTGGTATTTTACTATGGGTGTGGGTGTGGTGGCCCGTTTGCATCTCAGACTGGTATTTTACTATGGGTGTGGGTATGGTGGGGTGTTTGCATCTTAGACTGGTATTTTACTGTGGGTGTGGGTATGGTGGGGTGTTTGCATCTTAGACTGGTATTTTGCTACGGGTGTGGGTATGGTGGGGCGTTTGCATCTTAGACTGGTATTTTACTATTGGTGTGGGTGTAGTGGGGTGTTTGCATCTTAGACTGGTATTTTACTATGGGTGTGGGTGTGGTGGAGAGTTTGCATCTTAGACTGGTATTTTACTATGGGTGTGGGTGTGGTGGGGAGTTTGCATCTTAGACTGGTATTTTACTATGAGTGTGGGTGTGGGTATGGTGGAGAGTTTGCATCTTAGACTGGTATTTTACTATGGGTGTGGGTGTGGGTATGGTGGAGAGTTTGCATCTTAGACTGGTATTTTACTACGGGTGTGGGTGTGGTGTGGTGTTTGCATCCTAGACTGGTATTTTACTATTGGTGTGGGTGTGGTGGGGAGTTTGCATCTTAGTGTCACTTGTGGGGTGCTGACTTGTCTTGTGGGGTGCTGACTTAACTTGTGTGGTGCTGACTTGAAAGCTTCGACTGACTTGGTGCTCACAATAATCTTGCCGATGTGATTCCACTACACACGAGTTTTATTAAAGAAACGGTTTCTAAATTGTTCATTATTCGAATTCGTACCAAGAAAACATGTAGAATTGTTCATTATTCGAACTCGTACCAAGAAAACATGTAGAATTTTAAGTAACATTATTCTCTACAAAGCGTTTAGTTTCAAAGTCAGTTGATCTTAAGTATCTTTTAGGTTTTAGTTTGATTAAGCAATCAGTGGTGTAAATTGCTGGTACCATTGACTATTTGGAATAGGTAAGTGAGCTTATTGAACTCACATCGTTGTTTGAAGGCTAAGGAGTTCCAGTTCTGTAGGAATCCTTCCTCATGAGATATATAATCCTTTGGAAGAAATCATGCAGCTTGTGGCTGAATACTTTTCAATGAATTCTTTAGCACGGTAATGTTCCCACACTACTTCACTCCATCCTTCTGACGCACATAAACAATCACAAATGTATGCTATGTATATAAAAAACCTAAATTACCTCCCCTTCCTATATTAGAGTCCATATAGGACCATTTAGTATCCATATAGTTATATAAATCTTAACAAAGCTTTCCCCACAAAATGTAAAGAAGATCCGGTGTCGGATTTTTCAAAATTAATAGTCATGTATTGAAAACATTTACTTCAACCTCAGTTTAAAGACCATTTCATGTCTAGCTACTTGGGTTGTCTACCCTGATTTAAGATTCTGTTAACTTACCAACAACAAATTCTTCTAATGGAATGGCGTCACCATGGCAATTTCTATCTATCAGGAGACGCTCAGGAAACCTTTTATCGTAACTGAAACAGTAGCCCATCCTCTGCCTGACGATCTCAATATTGTGTGTGTCACCTTCCCTCCTGATCAGCAATAAATAAATAAATAAATAAATAAATAAATAAATAAATAAATAAATAAATAAATAAATAAATAAATAATCAAGTATAATATATAATGCGAGCACTTAAAAAATTGGCAACTTTTTAATCATTAAAAGAAATTACAAAGACATAATTACAGGTTGACTTGTAATGTGAATGGCATTGTATGCCATTTAGCTTTCACATAAATAAGAACGACACATTTAAATCCCAACAGATCTATTGCTTATCATTGAGATATTAACAACACCTTGTAAGCGTACAGTACTTTCAAATCTTATCCAAGGCCTTGTAAGCATACAGTATTATTAAAACGTATCATAGGCCTTGTACCATTGAAACTTAGCCAAGGCCTTGTAAACATACAGTAATATCAAATCTTATCCAAGGCCTTGTAAACATACAGTAATATCAAATCTTATCCAAGGCCTTGTAAGCATACATTACCATCAAATCTTATCCAAGGCCTTGTAAGCAAACAATAATATTAAAACTTATCCAAGGCTTTGTAAACATACACTAATATCAAATCTTATCCAAGGCCTTGTAAGCATACAGTAATAGCAAATCTTATCCAAGGCCTTGTAAGTATACATTACCATCAAATCTTATCCAAGGCCTTGTAAGTATACATTACCATCAAATCTTATCCAAGGCATTGTAAGCATACAGTAATATCAAATTTTGAAACGTAGCTAAAAGCATATAAAGTCTTCATTTTCCTTCTCGTTTTAACAATGGATGGTCTCGGTGTTATGAAAGGTCAATGTACTGTTTCTGAAATTGATAGAAATCATGGAAAGACAACGCCGAGTAAGTAAATACTAAATAAATACTCTCCAGCATGACACTGAGCCTTATAATAAAAATTGTACTGTGATCGTAGGAAAAATCAAACCTGGGTTTTTATTTCATAATCCGGCTCACAAACTATAAAGCTAATTGGTCCAGACCAGCTAGATTACTTGCTAAGCATCCTCGCACAATTGAACCGCTTGGCATAGACTTTGTCATTTGATGTTACCCAGATTACGCTCTTAGCGCATGAACAACATTGCCCACCTCGCCACTGTGACGAGCTCACAAAAATGAAACAAAAAGGTAGACAAAATCTGACTGTCACATTTGGGAATCGAACCCGATTTTACTTGTTTCGCAGTCAGATGCACATACCACCAGACTAAAAGAATCGAACGATTGACTGTTTTGTAAACATTTTCAAATACTCCGAACTCAACACTATTTTACAAAATTTGCTTACTTATCCAGACCAAATGCAACAAACAAGTTTGCAAATGCTGACAAAAGGAAGCACACAAGCATCAGCAATTTCAAATCCAACAGCTTCATAATGAAATTTGCAGAATCTTGACTTCAGACCATTCCATAGAAATTCGTCCACTCCTCGCTTTTGCTCCAAAACACCACTCGCGGTATTGTTTGATTGGCGTAAACGTAACTTGACAACATGACGTCAAATTATAGTCTAAATCTTAGAGTCCATACGTGACGTAGCCTACTTCTATGTTTACGGCATTTGTATGGGAGAAAATGAAGGATTTTTTTTCATATCGATGCTGCACAAACTGAGGAGTGCAGTATATCCATCCGACAAAACGAGTTCATATTTTCCCATACAACTGCAGTAATCTTTTTATTATATACTCATATTATCATTATACATACCAGTTGAGTAGGCAGCTCACTTATCTAAACCAAACATAAACTAGAAGAAACAGAGTACACTAAATTTATACTGTATTCCAAAATAAATGCACAAGCACAGATTCATCATTAAAAAACAACAATATTAATGTTCACATCACCACTCCCGGCGAAATTTTGAACTTAGTCGCGCACTCGACTTCACTTTGGAAAGAAATTGTCGTTTTGGTTTTCAACTTAAAATTGAAAATTAGATTGATAATGTGAATTGATGTACATTGCAACAACTTTTTTTACTTTAATGTGTAATCGAGGCAGTGATCAATTGGATCTAATGAGAAGAGCGCGTATATTCACGTGGCATTTCTAAAAGCCATAGAGGTGAGTGTTAAATTTATTTTATTTGATATCTGAAGTTAATTGTGTTTGTATTGTAATATCGTGTAATAATTCATTTATTACAACGCATATTTGAAACGTTGTGAACTGTGAATTTCAAGTTGTGTTTAAGACTTTAATGTATTAGTATTTTCCAGAAATCATTATTATTACCAGTTTGGTTTTATTGTAGCTTACAAGATTACAAGATTACGATGTGGTGAATGAATAGTTGGATTTAAAGTGAAACCAGCCACTAGGGTCATATGTTTACTATTTTGCACTGCCATTTATTTATAAAGTAGTGATTTTATTTATCCAGGAAGATGGAATGGTGACACATCTTCCTGGTATTTATGCGCACAGAGTGCGCTATTTAATTTGGTCGTCATATCATACCCCTAAAAAGGTGCTAATGCTATGAATGTTAGACCTGGGTGAGTGGGAATAGACCCATCACGCACTCAACCTATCAACTAATCGAAAGTACGTACGCTTATTCCAAATTCAATCCAGTTTTCTAGTGGATTTCCCTATGCCAAAATTGTGTAAGCCACCGATGCAATTCATCAAATGGTAGAGTTGAAGAATTAAATTACGTTCCTATCTATGCCAATCTTCTAGTACAAAAGTGTACATATTATATGTTCCTAACAATTTCTTTTGCTGATATGACTAAACGTGATTTGAAAGGTAGCCACTGTCAGAGAGAAATAGATTGTTAATTTTGAGCGGTTGGTCCGAAAATGATCAAGTTAGGCTTTTGGGATAGAGCTTGTCAAGGAGGGTTCCATTAATCAAGTTGGAGACCCTATTAAGGCAATGAAAGGCAATAGCCCTAAATAGGTCTCTTTTTGGAGGATCCCATGATCACTTGTTAGTGACCGATTATCCCTCTGCTCATGTGGTTGGTCCCTGTATACTTCTTGAGTGTCTTGTTTGTCCCTCTACTCACTCGATGATTCCCTGTATACATTTTGGGTGTCTTGTTTTGGATCCTAAATCTAAACATCCTTGCTCCTTCATCAATTTGCTTCTATATTTTCCCTATCAATTTGGAATTGTTTGTGCTGTTTTTGAGTAGAATATATAAGCTGTATATCAGAGAGATACATATTATATATTATTGGTTTATTATCAATGTGTGATAGTATAGAGTGATTGAATCAAGTGTATATTGAGCGTGTGTGAGAATCATTGTATTTTTACATCATACATTTTTCTTTACTTACTAAGTTAATACATTTTCATCTTTCAGGCATTGTGTTTGAATTATTAGTTTAATCCAATACCCACTCGGTTACAATTCTGTTACATATATGCCTATTACATTTTATATGCCTATTACATTTTATATGCCTATTACATCTTATATTCCTATTACATTTTATATATCTAATACATTTATATTCCTATTACATTTTATATGCCTATTATATTGTATATGCCTATTACATTTTATATGCCTATTACATTTTATATGCCTATTATATTTTAAATATCTATTTTATTGTATATACCCAGTACATATTTGTTTTACATCTTTACGTTTTAAATTGTAACTTTCAATACTGGATGATTTGCTTTCATTTCAGAAGGTTTATGAATCTACCTTTTTATTTTATTTATTTATTGATTTGTTTATTTGTTGCTTATTAATTAATTACTTAATTAATATATTGATTCGTTTATTCATTCATTTATTCATTCATTCATTCTAAGAATTATTGCTGTTATTCGGCAACATAGCCATTGTGGTGCTGATAAGTCGTTAAACACCACAACTACCACTACTAATAATGTTTGTGCAAATCTTATAAAAGCCCACCACTCCAGAGAAAATGTATTGAACACAAAACATAATTTATGTTTCTGATGAACACAAAACATGATTTATGTTTCTGAGATGCTGAACACAAAACATGATTTATGTTTCTGAGATGATGAACACAAAACATAATTTATATTTCTGAGAACACATATATCACAGTGACCTTTTTAGAATTAAGTTGCATTCCATGAGATTTCGCCAGACAGTGATCCACGCCTTGGCGCCAAACTGTTCGTGACTCATTCACCAATGAACAAGCACTGGAAGGTTAGTAATGGAGAACAGTGTGATTTGGACTTTTAACGTAGCTTTACTATGTTTGCAGTCATATCGCTACGATGTCTGCATTGTGACGGTTTATAGTGATGTCTTGCACTGGATCATCCTGCCACAGACATGAAGCAAGAAGTCCCAACCAGTAACATTATCCTGACACCAGGCTGACCAGTCCTAACACTAACCTCTTAATGCTGAGCGCCAAGTCAGGCAGCTGTTAGTACCATTTTTCTAAGTCTTCGGTATGACTCGGTCGCGGACCGAATTCACGACCTCCCGCATCCGAGGCGGACGCTCTAACCGCTATATCACCGGGGCGGTCCAGTAATGGAGAACAATCCCATAAATTGCACTGCATTTGTAGGATTAAAACGCTGTAAATATACCAAGCACGACATAGCGTGTAGGAAGTTTGAAATACATGAAAAACCTTTTAACAGAATGTTCGTGTATACAAAGGATTTTGATGGAACCGCGAGAATTCATCAATAACGCAAATAATATATTTGTGGGTTTAGCTAATCGGTACAAGTATAAATGGCATTGGCTATTAAATGGAAGTTAGAACAGAACTATCTAAATGGTCGAATGAAGTTTCATGCCTCGTCAAAATCAAAACAGGAGGCCAAAGTGGTCAGTTTATCGATCACAATGCTTGTGCGACTACTATAAATCGGACTTATTAAATTTATACACAGCTTGCAGGTATTAAATTTATTCACATCTTAAATGTATTAAATTTATTTACATCTTAAAGGCATTAAATTTATACACATCTTGAAGTTACTGAATGTATACACATATTGAAGGTATTAAATGTATACATAGACTGAAGTTATTAAATGTATACACAGATTGAAGTTATTAAATGTATACACAGATTGAAGGTATTAAATGTATACACAGATTGAAGTTATTAAATGTATACACAGATTGAAGGTATTAAATGTATACACAGATTGAAGGTATTAAATGTATACATAGACTGAAGTTATTAAATGTATACATAGACTGAAGTTATTAAAGGTATACACAGATTGAAGGTATTAAATGTATACACAGATTGAAGGTATTAAATGTATACACAGATTGAAGGTATTAAATGTATACACAGATTGAAGTTATTAAATGTATACACAGATTGAAGGTATTAAATGTATACATAGACTGAAGTTATTAAATGTATACATAGACTGAAGTTACTAAATGTATACACAGATTGAAGTTATTAAATGTATACACAGATTGAAGGTATTAAATGTATACATAGGCTGAAGTTATTAAAGGTATACACAGATTGAAGGTATTAAATGTATACACAGATTGAAGGTATTAAATGTATACATAGACTGAAGTTATTAAATGTATACACAGATTGAAGTTATTAAATGTATACACAGATTGAAGGAGCAGCAGAGGGGGTGAACCCTACAACCTTTTCCGACAAAAAATTGATTGAAACTTCAAAACGAAAAATAGACCTTCCTTCGAAATCTCATATTTTAACCCCCCCCCCCCAAAAAAAAAAAAAAAAAAAATGTCTCCATTTGGTAAACGGAGACTTCGCGATTTTTCGATCAATTTTGGTCGCAACGTTGTTGTCGTTCACCCCCTCTGCTGCTGGAACTTTCAGTTCTGGTTAACAAAAATAGTAAATGATTTTAACCGAATATTTGATCGAGTCCTAGGACTTCACAAACAGACTAATTTGTAAAACCTCACCTTGTAGATCAATCAGATTATTGGACTGGTCTGTGAGTTTGAAATTAATTCTGGTTAGCGAATCATTATGACATCGCATATAGACTGGATTAACCGGAGACTCAATTATTAAAAATCCTGGAGGGGCTATTGGTGCAAATGAGTATAGAATATATCCTTGCTGAGCTTGATTTGATCGTTCGAGATTAATTTGATAGCTTCCTTCGATAACATCACATACTAAATTGAGCGCAATCACCGAGGATATATTCACGTTGAACGGGGCGATATGTCTGCCGCCACCATCTGGGTCATTATTAAGTTTGAGGATTTTTATTTCCGGTGATGCTGTTTTTCTCCATGCATCATGAATTATTTTAAAACCAACATCGATGGCATCACTGAGAAGTTTTTTTAGTTCTGGTACGTTATATCCTGGTAGTTTGACTGTTGGAATATCTTTGACCGGGATATTATATTTTTTTGCAAATGTTATTCTCGATTGGGGTTTATCGTCATCTAATATATCCTGAATAATTTTTAAATTAAATGTTTCCATATCGTCGATAATTTTATTGCATGTTTCTACGACGCTGATAAATTCATCTCGGGTGAGAGAGCCGGATTTAAGGGGTATTAACAACAGTGAAAAATCATTATTCATCGCTGTGAAATTTTCAATAATTTTAGGTTCGTTAACAAAATGATATCCTTCTATTCTATCCCCTTCCTTCTCTCTCCCAGCTGATAGGATTCCGATACCAAAAAAAAATCTAAAGTAATTCTGTGATCTTTATAACTTTTTATTGGATTATCAGATTTTATTCTGTCGGTGATATAATCAGTTTTTTGTGGTTCGGGTATATCAGCGAGTTTTCATCAGGGTGGTAATTCAGGCCATCCTAGTACGGTTCTTATAGAACTCTGATAGATATCTACGACGTATCCTTCTGTGCTTATCTCAATTGCGGATGATAGCGTCGGCTCATGAACCGTTATAGCGATTTTAGATTCTGTTCCAGTAATCGATTTTATTCTACGCGTGAATTCATTATTGATTGTTCGATTTGGTATGACGCTGCTGGTATCGAAACAACGTTCCAGTCTGGAGTCCCGTCTTCTTTATTCTTATTCGCGAACACTAAGGAATTATTCGGTTGTTGACCACCAAATGCTACCGATCTGATATTAGGCCAACTGTGATACACTCGTAGTTTTGCTAGCGCTATCTCCTTCACGGGGACTGGGATAGGGAAATTCACACTGAATTCAGGATTCGTTGATGTTATTGATATCATGCTTGTTTGTACTGGGTTCGTGTTCTCCACTATTTGTTGAAGTAATTCCATCGGTGTTGTCATTGTTATTATACTCATGATGTATTTCTAATTTTGATATCGCGGAATCATAAATACTGACCATCGCTGAGAACTCACTATCTGATATAATTGTATTATCGAGTGACGACGATATCATCGAGGATAATTGCGAGTATGCGGTTGATACAACATGAAATTGAATTAAGTAATCTTGCAGTTTACTCTGGCTGCATGATGATATTTTTTTTGTTATCCCGGTTGATATACCCGCGATTGTAGCCGCCGCAGATATGCAAATTGGAACTACGACCGGGGCAATCATTGTAACCGATGCAAGTATTATTCCGGCGCTAGCGAGAACGCTTGACACCGAGTACATGGTAATATCAATTGCGGTGATTCTTCGTCGGTATTTTTTTTATTTTTATTTGATACTCCTCGGCGAGGGTTTTGAGTCTAGTTTGAAATTCTCTGACCTGATAAAAGCGACATTGCTTTGATGAAATCATTTTTATTTTAAAAACGCTAGCGTTTTCAATTTTGAAATCCGAAGGATTTTCCTTTCAATTTAGTTATTTACTTAAATCCGCTACAAATTCCACATACCACGTTGTTGAAACCCTAACCAAATTTTTATCAGTAGATGTTATCGTGAACTTTTCCGTTGTATCCTTGTCAATGATCGTTGAAATCGTATTGTTGACCTCGGATGAACTCGACGATGAAATATTAAATTGAGTCGTTGTCACTAGTGTTAATCGATAAATACCTTTAACGGTTGCAGTGATATCTAATTTGTTGTTTGTAGGTGTCCACGCAAATGATCCGTGTTGGATCGTGTATACTACGTTATTAGTTTTCTCATGAGGAATTTTTGTTTTTTCAATGATTGTTATCATCCTCGGAAAATCAGTTTTGATGGCTTGATGAAGTTTTTCGTCTCATCGATGGATTTTTTATATCAGGGAGTTTTATGTCGAGTTTATCGGATGTAGTTCCTAGAAATTTATCCACGATGTTTCTACGAAAACTTGAAAACTGTTTTCCGTGTTCTTCAATTTTAGATTGAAATGTTGCTAGTTCCAACGCAAAATCGTTAAGAGTTTCTAGTCTATCTGTAATAGTCGAAAAAAGTTCACCCGGTTTGAGTTTACCCTGATCGGAAAATAACACGATAGTATCCTCGATTGCGTTTCGTTGTTTAACCAAAATATTATCCAGAGAAATATTACTTGTTTTCAATTTTCCCTGACGATCTTGAAATACAACTATTTCATTGGGGTCAACACTTGCTAGGTTCAAAGTCTCAGCTATTTCATCATCGATTATTTTTTTTTATATCACCCGTTGCAGTGCCATCGGGTTCGGGTTTTTTCAGCGCTGATAGAGGTCTCCCCCAAATATCAATCATGTTATTGTAAAACTCTCTCTCTCTCTCTCTCTAAAATCGCTTCGTTGAAAAATCTATAATTTTCGCCAGCGACTACTGGTGTATTCATTTACGACAACATGTGGTGGTTTTCCCCTTGGGTTACCCAAGGAGTTAGAAATAGCGTTAAGGACATTTAATACTTCGCTGCCACATATTGGTGGGTCATTCATTTGTTGTGTTGGTGGCGTAGAATACCAAGTCTTCATTGGAAAAGTTTTTATATAACGCATAAACTCTTTTGGCGGGGCTAATCCATATGAATCAAAATAGACAATCCCACGTGGATCAATAGCGTATGCAGCCCATTGAGTTCCAGGTCCGGTGCTGTTATCGAGATTAATAATACCGGTTTAAACGCTGTCTGGTTGTGTCGGCAACTGATCTTTCATAAAGACACCTCTGAAATTTTTTATGTCCAATTTTTTAGCAGCATCGAGTAAATCAAAATTGGACATTGGCGTGAAATCCGAAGGATTTCCAATCGAAGATTCCACAACCATAGGTTCCCGAGTTAATAAACCGGTCCTAGTCTTAGACCTTTTCCGCTGTACCATGAATACGGGGTTCCTGGTAGTCTCAGACCTTTTCCGCTGTACCATGAATACGGGGTTTCTGGTAGTCTTAGACCCTTTCCCTTTTTTATAACCCTGCCCAGTTTCCTTTTTTAGTGCCATTCCTGCCGCGGTACCAACAGCCCCTAACGCTGCCGCTTTAGCTACCGCTGGGGCTGCTGACGCAATCAATGCTGGAATCGCAGCTAATAACGGGAATATACCGCCTGTTTTAATCATATTTTTTATAGCAGCCGCAGAAAGAGTAATCTGAACACCTTTTTTTGCTACAAGTGCATCATTGAAATGTTTCATTTGACGAGTTGTCAGCGATAATTTATTCGCCCCGCCAGTCAATTGATTGAGTTTCAGCGTGATTGTGGTTCCACATTGCTTAGCTGATTTGGATTGCAATTTTTTTAATTGACCAGGTGTCAAAGACACATTGATATCACTATACGACATTATACAATAACAGATTGATCTAATTGCTATAAAGTTTCGATTACATATTTTCTACTGGCGCATCTACCACTCTCATTCTTCCACCAACATCTTCGAGTAGCATTGATTTGTCGCTGAGAATGACAGCAACTGCTCTATAATTAGCAATAACACCACGAGTCACATTAGCTCTAAAATGTATATCAACGACAGACTGTCTTGTTAAATCAAGATCTTCCAGTGAAAAGTAATAGATCGGATACAGATTCTTAAAGTCGTATTGTGATATTTGCAGACCAGTATCGACATTTTGATCGCGTGCCATAAACGACAACAACCTATGGTACACGCGAGCAATATGATTTTGACTGTAATCAAGTTGTACATCTTGGGATGGTTCCTGCTGGTCGTTTATTCTCAGTGAGACGTTTCTAACACCTAATGGATCAAATATCATATGACTGAAACGTTGATCGCCAACTCGTGAGTTATCCTGTAACGCAATAAATATATGACGTGGCGCAGCAATGCCTTGTTTTGATGCTAGATTCCACGTGAATAACCCGTTGATATTTGATTGTTAAACATCTGTACTCACGGTTAGCCAACTTAGTAATGATTTTCCTCCTTGGTCCATAAATGATAGTAATCGTCCTTCTGCGGTGATTGATGGAGTCAACACTGGCATCCACAATGATATTTTTGTTAAAATAACTTTACCAGCATCAGCATCTGGATTTGCCGCATCTGCTGGAATCCTCCAAATTGCGTCATTATCATCACTTTTTCGCACGAGTGCTACTGTGTGCTTCGCCCCGTAGATAACTTTTCGAACATTTCTTCAGAATCAAAATATATGATGCAGTGGAATCGCGCATGAAAATGATTTACGCGCTCCTCCCAACATTGAAATACGTGTTGCAGCTCCTAGATTGAAATTAACATCGTTGTTTATAATCATATCCTCGGCATCAATATTAGCATTACCAGCATTATTCTTTGGTCGTCTTACAACAAATTGATTTCCTCCAGCGGTATTCTTACCATCCTTTGCAAACATCATAGAAGGTCCCGCCGATCTTGTATAATCATCAGAATATCTCGATAACCCAATTATTGTTGTAGCCACATCAACATCGCGATCTATCGACTCGATTTCTTTTCCATCAATGAGATATCTAGCACTTTCGAATAGCGCCATAATACCATTATTGACAAAACCGACTTGAGTACCAGCTGGATACGGTGCTGGTACAGCAGGAGTATCAGCAGCTGTTAAAAGTTCTCCTTCTACTTCAATAAACGCTTCAGCGGGTAGAAAGTATTTACTGGTATCATGGACTTGAAGTTCAATTCGCGATCGACTATTTGAGTCTATTGCATGATAGGCGTAATATTGATAATCGCGTACAGAATCATCCTTGCCAACTGGGGCGTCTATATCAAACGCTGGATCAGGTGACTTTTTGAACATTTTATTCTATTTATCAGAGTCTAAATCGTGAAATCGAAAACGATTTTCATCGTGAAAAACGCTAGCGTGAAAATCCGTAGGATTTCATCGACGTGGTTTTTTAAAGCCACTTCCTGCTATCATATTTGCAATATTGCTTTGGTCGGGGGTTATCAACGACGCTAGTTTTTCATCTACTGCGTTATTTATAATTTTACTAACACTTACAGGCATTTCTGCTGTAGACGGTAACGGTTTCTTTCGTCGTCGCACCAATGATGTTATTTTATTCTTCGCGGCTGAAAACGCTTTTCCGGCAAGATCTCCAACAGCACTAATACCCTTATCACGAATAACATCAATTTGCTTTCATTGATAATTGTTTAGCTAACGGCATCACTTTTGGGGCCATTCTTGCAAATAACCCAGCAATGGTATTACCTAAACCATCACCATAGTATGCTCTATAAACTGGAAACCGTGAATTAACTACATAGACGGGGGTTGGTTTATCATGATTGTAGTGTATGATCATTATTTGAAATCAGAAACAATTTTTCAATTGTAAAACAATTTGTCAATTGTAAATTCAGTCCCGGTGATTAATCACTGTGATACCCACTTTCCACTAACTCGCCAATGAAATCTCGATATGTGCTGATATCCATGATACCGCCTTGAAATAACCGTCTACAGATATCAGCTGCTTCATTATATATTTCCGGAGAGTTATTTCCAGCTCGTTTTCCTCCGATGAGAACTTCTAATCGTGATATATCACTGAGAACACTACCAGGACAGAAACTCTTTGAGTTTCCAACGCTAGCGTTTTCACTGGAATCTTGCAATCCCTTCCCGCTATAACCAGTTGCTTTATGCAGTTCTTCTAAATCGGCTTCTTGTAAATAATCAAGAACATCATCATCTCGATCAGGTGGTAGTTGTTGTTTTTTAGGCGAGAAAGATATTTTCTTTGCAGGTTGCTGTCGCTTTCCCTGCAATTTTTGCGGTTTATGTTGTTGTTTAAACTCTTCGTATTGATTATACACTGCACCCACCATCTTGATATATTCAATATAGGATGCACTATTGGTATCAATTTGACCTGTTTTTTAGTTTTGATTTTGTAGATAATATCAGCCCAGTGAGTTATATTTCTAACATATTTATGATGTTCTGGTTTCAACATATTTTTCCTGTTTTCATAAGTCGTAACAACAAGCGCAGGAATTTCTGCTGAATCAGTATCATCAATTGCTGCTAACCCTTCGTCGTTAAATCTCACGCGTAAGTCATCTACTGTTCTTTTTGATTTAGGTGTTTTAGATTCCAGTTTTTGTACAGCTTGTTTTGTTTGTTCAGTTATTTTTTTCAAGTTCACCAATAAGAGATTTCCCCGTCTCGGGAACATCTCCTCGTATAGCACGCTCTACCCCTTTCGTTGCTGTGGTTACTGGTTTAAAGAATTCTTCAGATCCAACAGCAAAATCAGTTTGTAAACTCTGTCGTTGTTGCAGTTTATTCCTTACAGAGTCTCGAATTGGTATAAATCTCTTGATTGCATCTAGTCGTTCACGAGCCAATCGGTAATGCTTCATTGACCATTATTTGAAATCGTAAACAATTTTTCAATTGTAAAACAATTTTCCGAACCTGACCTAACAGACGAAAACACTTTTCAGTTAATTCGACACGTCAGATGATTTTTAACACCACCGTGGAAGCGTTATTTTGTTGTTTTAATGGCTCTCTCAGTGATGGAGGAAGTGTCCAAATTGTATATAAAATAATAATACTGACACTTGCGCCATTCTATTTTTGATCAATCTGATATATCATATCGAGAAAACCACCCATTAACGGTCTATCGATTTTTTATTCACTGTGTGAAATATTTTTAATTCACTGTGTGTGAAATAATTTTTATTCACTGATTTCGACATTTTCAATCAAAAAATGCTAAAAAAATGAAAATCTCTCTGAGGTCGGTCACAATCAAAAAACGACAAAATCTCTTTGAGGGTCGGTCACGGTCAAAATCGTTCATTTTCTTGAATTAACGCTCTTATGTTTCTAACTTTAGAATTGATATCCTTTTTCAATTCGTATTCCCTACCCAATTCTTTTCGTATTCCCTCTACGATAGTAAATAACGGCTCAAACACACTTACGTCACTGGAAAATGCAAGAGAGTCCCGAATAGAATTCTGAATTTTTTTGATTAGCGCATATTTCTTGGGCAGCATATATTTGTTAGTGTTAACTCCATATTCTATATCCTGAAATTCTGACATGATTTGATCAGGATTTAACCCATCTGATAGTTTGATATCCTGACTTTTCAATTTTAGAATTTCATCAATAATGCTATTCATTTTTTCAGAATTCATATTCTATGATAATTACATATTTCTAAATAAAAAATATGACGCATCAGATATAAATAAATTGAATTTTCTGTCCGGTCTTTTTTGAAATCGCCGATCGATAGATTCCTTCTGCAACATATCGTACTGAGGCTCTACAAATATTGAAATACCCACTGGCTTCATTCATATATTGAAATATTTTTTCTTCATTAGTTATTGTATTCAAAGATTTTACGGGTCTCGCTTTTTTTGAGCAAGTGCCAGTCTTTCCTCGTTTGGTATTCTCACTTTGTGTGATAGCTTGCAGATTTGATAAAGAATTATTCTTTGGATTGGAATCTTTATGATCGATAACAAAACCATCATTGATCAACCCATAAAAACTTTCATACACGAAACCATGGCAGTAATATTTCTTCTTTCCAGCGCCAAACATCAAATATCCCATACTATTATCCCACCCAACTGGTTTCTTCAAAATGCAGTGTCTGACAGTACCATCACTGGATGCATCATAATTTAAAATCATAGGGTGTGGTCTGAATTCTTGGTTCATTTATATACTATACTATTGTTTGTCTAATTCATTGTTTGGTTTAATAATGAATCTTTCGATATAGTCTTGGGGAGTTCTTATGACTTTGTCGCTGACTTTGTCCTTGACAGAGTCAAGGTCAGAATTTTTGATTGAAAATTCATATGATTTTCCTTTTTTGATTCTTTTGTCATAATAACGCTTCAATTCCCTGTATCGTTTGCCACCACAACCAATACACAATTGTGATTTTCCCCTAACCCCAACCCCACTTCGTATGCAAGGTAACGGACCAAGGCTTCCACGACAAAAGCTTTGCATATGATACCCACATAATTCATTTCTGCATGATTTGTTACATGAGCCATTTGCAGTGATTCATTATACATAAATCTTTCATTTAAATGCTTGTTTTAATTATAGTATGGAGAAGTTCAAGAGATTATCTAAAATTAAGCCTTGGAAAAATGTTAAATTCAATCTCGATAGAGTCTCTGATATACCAAAACGTCTAATCGGTGATAGAACTATACTGAAGGAGTTCAAGAGATTATCGAAAATTAAGCCTCGGAAAAATACTAAATTCATTGATTATACCATGAAAGAATTCCAAAGATTATCGAAAATTAAGCCTTGGAAAAATGCTAAATTCAATCTCGATAAGGAGTTCAAGAGATTATCGAAAATTAAGCCCTGGAAAAATGCTAATTTCAATCTCGATAGAGTCTCTGATACGCCAAAACGTCTAATCGGTGATAGAACTATACTGGGTAAAATCAGGGAGTGTTTTAATGAATTCTACCGAGACGGTGCAGCACACTGTTGGTCGACATTTCGAATTATTGATGAAGATGTCAATGTACCCAACATCGATGCTACTATGAACGATGAAAGAGCAGCTGAGATAATTTCACACCTTGGCCCGCCAAGGGGCTGGAAATCCAATGGTAAATTGCAAAGCAATACAATAAAATACAGAAGTATTTTTTGAGAATAAAATTCATTATCGAAGTTTAAGGCAAATGGATTATCAGGGATAAATTTGAACCAATCCTCAAGGATAAAAAAGCTGTCATTGTGAGTAGAGATTCCAAACCAGGAATTCTAACTGGAATTGACAAACCATACTACGAGAGATCTTATCCTGTAACAGCAATCGTTTATGGAATATATCCGTTAAATGATAAACCCAATATTGCAAAACTAGCTCCTATGAAATATTCTAGTTCACTGAATTGTGTAGCAACACGGTTAATGGAACACTTCACAAATGCATCCCGAGGAAATAAACTAACTGATCTGCGACGTAGGAAAATAACCGAATGGGAACTGACAGTGAAATAGCACGGTGCAAAGATTTCTGATATAGCTAAATTAGAAACATCATTAAGATTCCCAATAACCGTTATGACGATAACCGGAGAAGTTTCATACGAACCGAAATATAACAAAAATGGAGCGCCAATACAAATTATTGATCATAACAAACACGCGTGGACACCTGCAGTAACAATATTTCTACGAGATAGAACCGTGAGATATATCCCCCCGGAATTCCTCAGGGATGTTTTTTATGAAGAGAAATTATTCGATGCTATTCATGCGTTGTGTAAAGATGATCCTGTGTCAGTGTGATTACTTAGTAGTGCTGGTTCCGAATCAGGATTTGATCAATTTGTAAGACCAAATGGTGAATTATATCGCGTTGAAGAGTTAGATACTAGAATGAGAAAAATTGCTAATGATTTTTCACCGGAGAGTTTCCATGAAAAACTATTAACGGATAGTTTTACTATTCCATCAGTGGTAGCTCACTTTGCAAGAGAAAAAAACTCATGGATTCCAACACGAAGTGATTTTCTCGAGGACGTTAAATTGAGTTGCGTCGAATTTGCTCATGGAGGACTGTGGAATACAAAATACTTACGTGATGGTATGATTTCAATTGATATATCCGCGTGTTATCCTGGAAGTTTTCTGTGGTATGGGGAATGTAGTAACTATTTTAAACGATTTGGACACCCCACGCATGAAATGACTCGTGTTGCGATTAATGGTCCATTGCCTGATTTTGATTTAACTGGATTCGCTCGAGTGATATCATTCGAATTAGCTACAGGGTTACATCCGTGTAGTTATTTTTGGCTTGGTAGACATATATCTGAAAAACACTGGATGCCAATAGTGCTATTGAGATATATGATTGATTGCGGTATGCTAATATCGTTGATTGTTAGTGAAGCTATTATATGCTATCGAGCTCAGAAAGAAGTTTGGCTACCACAACCCGATTTAGATCGTATAATTAGCGAACAGCGAAAACAATTTCCTGATTTCAATGAAGAACAAATCATGAATTGGTCTAAGGAGTTATTTGAAATTAAAAAAGAACAAGCAAAAGATTTTGGACGAAGAATAATCGGTAAATTTACCCAGGGTGGAAGATACGACAATGCAAAATATTCTTCGCGCTTGATCATAGACGTCGCTGAATACGATTTTATTGTAACAGATTTAACGAAACAGGGAAAACTTGTATCCCATAAGGATGCTTTTCTATCCAATGGTGAAAAATTGGGCACGGTTGTTACCTACTGTGATGGATATAATTCCCAGTACACACATTTGAGAAGTTCTATGCTAGCCTATGCTTCTATTAATCTATTTTCGATGATAAATAGATTTCCTAATACCGCGGTTAGAGTAGCTACTGATTCGATGTATATACACAATAAATAAAAATCAGCTGTAGCGGCATTCACAGATCCCAAGGAAAATTGGGGGCGTTGGCGATTTAAAAAGGAAACACTACATGAGTATTGTGAATCCGCAGACGTTACCATGGATGATAAATATCTTTCATGTAACCCCATTGAAATTCAATCAGAATTTTCGAATGAACGACCGGTATCTGATCCAATATGTAGATACGAGACAGTTTATTTAAACGGTTGTGGTGGGTCATGAAAGACAACTCGTGCAATTGAATTATTTCGTCGGTCAACCATGATTGTGCTAACACCAACTCACAGACTCGCCAGAGAGATGATACAGCGAGGGGTAAATGCCTGTACTTATCACAGTTTTTTTTCGATGGAAGGGTGACAAATGGACCCCTGATCGAATGGGTGATAAATTCATTCCTGAAATTATAATTTGGGATGAAATATGCACAGTGTCATTAGATGTATTACAAACATTTCTCGAGTGGTTGTTAATGAAAAATACGAAAGTCGTCATGTGCGGTGGTCACGGCCAACCACCACCATTTATCGGTGCATCCCCACATGAATGGCTAAAGGGTTTTGTAGACTATTATGAAGAAATTACCACTGATTATAGATCACTTGATGAAAAATTACGAGAATTCAAAGCGCTAACTAGATTACAACCGGATAGATTACAACCGGATAGAATCCAGTGTGAAATAGCCCGTGAAATAATTTCGGACACTGCAATGAATGATTTTTGGGAAACGTGGAAACCAAATGATTTGATAATTGCAAGTAGAAAAATAGTCAGAGACACACTTCAGATGAAGTTATTTGAAACTCATAAAGAAAAATTTGCAACACTTCCAGTACCGTTGTGTTATAGGCCTTCGGATACACGAAAACAGAATATAGAAGTTGATATTCCAGGACAAAGTGAAAAACAAATTCTCGTATTAAATGATATTGTGCTGGTTGATATCAGCGTCGTTGAAGATGCATTGCGTGCTAATAAATCCACATGGACGCTAGGTTACGCAGCGACGATACACTCCTCACAGGGATTGACTATCACAGACACAATTGTTTGGATGGTGGATAATCACATCGAATGGTCGAATTTAGTCTATCTTGCAGTATCCAGAGTACGAAAAATAAATCAGCTTAGAAGAATTGTTCTTGAAAATCCTAATGACTATGCAATAAGTAATACTGTCACTTGTGATTTCATCACTAAGGACATAATCAGAAAAAAACTTTCTGGTTATAAACAGCAGGATAAAAAAAATAATAGAGAATTTGATATTGATGTTGAATTAATAATGACGTTGAAACAGCAACAGAATAATCACTGCGTGAGTTGCAATTGTGTAATGAATTGGTGTTGGTCAGATAGGGATTCTCGACAATTTACCGTGGATAGAAAAAATAGCAGTATTGGTCATACAAGATATAATGTGATGCTAACATGTCTTGAGTGCAACAGGCGCCGGGGTGCCAGCACAATGCCTCTGGGGGGTGCTAGTTAAGACCCCGTGGTGGTAATTGAGTATCCTCGGGTATTACTTGCAGTTGTTGTCGTGTAAATCCTCGTTGAGGGGCAGTTGAATCCAGTCTATAGATTGCTGGTCTACCAGTTGATCGTGTTATGCCGGATATTTCATGTACAGTAACACTCCAAATAGGATCAGTAGCCCTTTTTCTGCCACCTCTAAGCTCTCCTGGTTCGTATAAATACCTAACAGTGACATTACTACCAAGAATTGGTTGGGAAATGCTAGAATCCTCTTGTGAAATTCCTTGAATTTCCATTTTAGGTATAGACTTCTTTTTAATCGCGTTGATAGGTTTCATGTGAATTGTTCTAGTAATCTCATTATTCAGTGCGGTAATCACAGCTGGTAACCTTTTGACCCATTCACGGGATCTTTTTTCTTGGATGAATTCTTTTGCGTATTGATATCCAAATAATCGCTCAGCAATCGTCCGATTAAACCGTTCAACAATTGCCTGATCACGATGTAGTGCAGTATGTCCTCGTCGTATGGTGACATTATGATGTTTAATTGTAGATGCAACAACACCCTGAAATTCCTTGCCAGGATCAACTTGTAACAGATTTGGCCAGTGCAGAGGACCTCGTCGATAAATCCTTTCAAATGCAGAAGCGACTTCAGTTGATGATTTTGTTTTCAGCGGCTCTGCTTCTTTGTATCGACTTGCAACATCAACTACGGTTAACGCGTATTTGTAACCACGATCATGTGGCAGAAATAGTATATCAGCTTGATGAACTTCATTGGGTCCGGTAACATCAAAATGCGAGTAGTGAATTTGTTTAGGCGGTGGTAGATAAATTTGCCATATAGCCTGTTTGGATAACCAATTAGCCGCAGTGGGTTTTTTCACTTTTGCAGCGCTAGCGAGTTTATTGATTGCAGCGCTACCCCGCCAGTATCCTTTTGGAGAATAGTAAATAGATTCCATGTTGTTATTAATTACCAGCACCTAACATCAATTTGCTTTTCATAGCCGATTTTATCAAAAATGAAGCTAATTTTTCTTTGAAGGATTTATCAGGAATATCATTTAATGCATGAATTAATTTTACATCTGCTAGATGCCTGTGCTGCAAATCACTGCTCTTATATGCAACATCATGAGCGTGACACTCCTTATCAATGGCGTTTATTGGTTCTTCACCGGGTTTGGGTTGGTTATGATTATTGAGTCTGATATCAAGTCTTGTTCCCGGTCCACAATAACTATACCCTGGAAGGTGTTTTTCTCCTGGATACTTTGCCCATGGGGTTCCAGGGGGTTTAGTTAGCTTGGCTGCGATATCACCTCCTCGTTTTTTTTAAATCATCAGAAATGATAGCATTTCCTGCAGATCTCATAGACACAAATCTAAATTTCTTTGTACCACATGTTGCACATCTACCAGAAAGCGCTGATCGGTTATTTTTAGTTGTAATCGTCGTCAAATCATCTGTGCCAGTACGCGTTTTACACTTCACACAATATTGATCCATAATTTATGTATAGAGATATTGATATAATTGATTTTTCAGCGACTAAAGCAAGAGAACCAGTTAAGCATCATGCAGCGCTACCAAACTCTATCCGGATGATTATAATCGGGCCATCTGGATCCGGCAAGACGCAATTGTTGCTCAGTTTAATAATGAGATGGATGAAGTGGGATAAGTTGTATTTAATTGCTCCTAGCGTAGATGATCAATGATGCTATGAAGTGTTAAAGGATTTTAATGAAAACGCTTCAGAAATTAAAGGCGAGAACGTCGTTGATTTTATAACTGATATTGACGAGTCACCATCAGTAGAAGATCTCGATGGAAGTATTAACAATTTAGTCGTATACGACGATGTGATGTTAGATAAACAAAAAAATCCTGCTAGAATATTTTCCCGAGGCAGGCATAAAAACACTGATGTGATATATGTCACTCAACGCTACACTCAGATTCCAAAAGTGATCAGAGACAACTGTAATATTCTTGCTGTGTTTAACGGCGTTTATACACATACGCTACGAAATATTTGGCAGACATGGTGCTCTGATATGGACTTCAATCAATTAAAAAAATTCTTTAGTAATGCTCAGTCAACCCCACACGGATTTATAACAATAAATTTGCATGACCCTCGGACACGATATCGTATCGGACTCGATCAAATATTCGGTTAAAATCATTTATTATTTTTGTTAACCAGAACTGAAAGTTCCAGCAGCAGAGGGGGTGAACGACAACAACGTTGCGACCAAAATTGATTGAAAAATCGCAAAGTCTCCGTTTACCAAATGGAGACATTTTTTTTGGGGGAGGGGGGGGGGGGGGGTTAAAATATGAGATTTCGAAGGAAGGCTCTATTTTTCGTTTGAGGGCTCAATCAATTTTTTGTCGGAAAAAGTTGTAGGGTTACTCCCTCTGCTGCTGAAGGTATTAAATGTATACATAGACTGAAGTTATTAAATGTATACACAGACTGAAGTTATTAAATGTATACACAGATTGAAGGTATTAAATGTATACACAGATTGAAGTTATTAAATGTATACACAGATTGAAGGTATTAAATGTATACATAGACTGAAGTTATTAAATGTATACATAGACTGAAGTTATTAAATGTATACACATATTGAAGTTATTAAATGTATACACATATTGAAGGTATTAAATGTATACACAGATTGAAAGTATTAAATGTATACACAGATTGAAGTTAATAAATGTATACACAGATTGAAGGTATTAAATTTATACACGTCTTGAAGGTATTAAATGTATTTGCATCTTAAAGGTATTACATTTATTCACATCTTAAAGGTATTACATTTATTCACATCTTAAAGGTATTACATTTATTCACATCTTACAGGTATTACATTTATTCACATCTTAAGGTATTACATTTATTCACATCTTAAAGGTATTACATTTATTCACATCTTAAAGGTATTACATTTATTCACATCTTAAAGGTATTACATTTATTCACATCTTAAAGAAATTACATTTATTCACATCTTAAAGTATTACATTTATACACAGCTTGAAGGAATCTTTGAATCTTGATTTTACAATTTGAATCATAAATTCTAAACATAAACGTATCCATGACAAGAAGAATGAAAACAGCCATGAATCAAATTCAGTATAAACTTCATCTGCAACCTTAATGACATTGACGAATTTGTCCAAGATCATGATTCCAGATGGTCTAAAAGGCATACAAATTCACCAATATAAGTATTTCTGTCAATCATTTTCTGATGTTTTATCTTATTGTGTCTTAAATCAAATAAGTATTTATGTCAATCATTTTCTGATGAATTTATTTTATTCTGTCTGAAATCAAATATAAATATTTTTATCAATCATTTTCTGATGAATTTATTTTATTGTGTCTGAAATCAAATATAAATATTTCTGTCCATCATTTTCTGATGGTTTTATCTTACTGTGTCTAAAATCAATGACGGATTATGTTGACTGATATTTGTTAACATATTAATCTTTTTAACAAATAAAACCGTCTGTGCCGCGTACATGTGAAGCAGATTACAGACTGAGCTATACAATACAACCAATCGAACATAATCTCGTACATGCGGGACAGATTACAGAATGAGCTATACAATACAATCAATCGAACATAATCTCGTACATGCGGGACAGATTACAGAATGAGCTATACAATACAATCAATCGAACATAATCTCGTACATGCGGGACAGATTACAGAATGAGCTATACAATACAACCAATCGAACATAATCTCGTGCATGCGGGACAGATTACAGACTGAGCTATACAATACAATCAATCGAACATAATCTCGTACATGCGGGACAGATTACAGAATGAGCTATACAGTACAATAAATCGAACATAATCTCGTACATGCGGGACAGATTACAGAATGAGCTATACAATACAACCAATCGAACATAATCTCGTACATGCGTGACAGATTACAGACTGAGCTATACAATACAATAAATCGAACATAATCTCGTTAATGCGGGACAGATTACAGAATGAGCTATACAATACAACCAATCGAACATAATCTCGTAGATGCGGGACAGATTACAGACTGAGCTATACAATACAAACAATCGAACATAATCTCGTACATGCGGGACAGATTACAGAATGAGCTATACAATACAACCAATCGAACATAATCTCGTACATGCGGGACAGGTTGCAAAATAAGCTATACAATACAACCAATCGAACATAATCTCGTACATGCGGGACAGATTACAAAATAAGCTATACAATACAACCAATCGAACTCGTACATGCGGGACAGATTACAAAATAAGCTATACAATACAACCAATCGAACATAATCTCGTACATGCGGGACAGATTACAGACTGAGCTATACAATACAATCAATCGAATATAATCTCGTACATGCGGGACAGATTACAGACTGAGCTATACAATGCAATCAATCGAACATAATCTCGTACATGCGGGACAGATTACAGACTGAGCTATACAATACAATCAATCGAACATAATCTCGTACATGCGGGACAGATTACAGAATGAGCTATACAATACAACCAATCGAACATAATCTCGTACATGCGGGACAGATTACAGACTGAGCTATACAATACAATCAATAGAACATAATCTAGTACATGCGGGACAGATTACAGAATGAGCTATACAATACAACCAATCGAACATAATCTCGTACATGCGAGACAGATTACAGAATGAGCTATACAATACAACCAATCGAACATAATCTTGTACATGCAGGAGAGATTACAGAATGAGCTATACAATACAACCAATCGAACATAATCTCGTACATGCGGGACAGATTACAGAATGAGCAATACAATCAATCGAACATAATCTCGGAATATAAATAACATTATCTACTTCAACAAGTTAAGAGTCGATCGAATGTTTGAACAAAATAGAGAGATATAATTCTATGATCAGCATGGCCATTGATGTATAAATGTATATATGATGCACAGTGATGTATAAATGTATATGTATATATGATGTACAGTGATGTATAAATCTATATGTATATATGATGTACAATGATATATAAATGTATATGGATATATGATGTACATTGATGTATAAGTCTATATGTATATATGATGTACATTGATGTATAAATGTATATGTATATATGATGTACAGTGATGTATAAATGTATATGTATATATGATGTAGATTGATATATAAATTAATATGTATATATGATGTACATTGATGTATAAATCTATATGTACATATGATGTACATTGATGTATAAATCTATATGTATATATGATGTACATTGATGTATAAATGTATAAATGTATATGTATATATGATGTACAGTGATGTATAAATGTATATGTATATATGATGTACATTGATGTATAAATCTATATGTATATATGATGTACAGTAATATATAAATTAATATGTATCTATGATGTACAGTGATGTATAAATGTATATGTAGAAATGATGTACATTGAGGTATAAATGTATATGTATATATGATGTACAGTGATGTATAAATGTATATGTATATATGATGTACAGTGATGTATAAATGTATATGTAGAAATGATGTACATTGATGTATAAATCTATATGTATATATGATGTACATGATGTATAAATCTATATGTATATATGATGTACATTGATGTATAAGTCTATTTGTATATATGATGTACAGTGATGTATAAATGTATATGTATATATGATGTACAGTGATGTATAAATGTATATGTATATATGATGTACAGTGATGTATAAATGTATATGTATATATGATGTACAGTGATGTATAAATGTATATGTAGATATGATGTACAGTGATGTATAAATGTATATGTATATATGATGTACAGTGATGTATAAATGTATATGTAGATATGATGTACAGTGATGTATAAATGTATATGTATATATGATGTACATTGATGTATAAGTCTATATGTAGATATGATGTACAGTGATGTATTAACGGTGTCTCACAAAACTACCTTGGTAAGATTCAATCTCAGATTTAAGATGTACAATCTCCGTTCTTATCTGTTATTTTGCAGATGGATACACATGAAAGGTATATATTGCCATCGTTATAAGGACATTTCTACATCTCTAACCTTCCTTCCCAAAAAATGTATACACTATTCACCCTCTTTATAAAGACACTTTTGTACACTACTTACCCTCTTTTTAAAAACACTTTTGTACACTATTTACCCTCTTTATCCGGACATTTTGTACACTAGCTACTATCGTTACAAATACATATCCACAATATTTACCCTGTTTATAATATATTTCATATACAATTTATCCTCTTTATAAGGACATTTTTGTACACTACTTAACCTCTATATAAAGATAGTTTATAAACTACTTGCCCTCTTTATAAGGACATTATCTACACCACATACCTCTTTAAAAGGACATTTTTGTACACTCTTTACCCTCTTTGTCAGGACATTTTTAACGCTAGCTACTATCGTTACAAATATATATCCACACTATTTACCCGCTGTATAATATATTTTATATACTGTTTTATCTCTTTATAATTATATGTTTGTACACTAGTTAACCTCCATATATAGTTTATACACTACTTTCCCTCTTTATAAGGGCATTTCTACACTACCAACCTCTTTATAATGCAATGTTTAGACATTTTATATACTATCATTTTCTATACAACCATCATTATAAGGAGACATTCTACACTAACTGACATCGTTATCATAAGGAAAACATCATTATAAGGAGACATTCTACACTAACTGACATCGTTATCATAAGGAAAACATCATTATAAGGAGACATTCTACACTAACTGACATCGTTATCATAAGGAAAACATCATTATAAGGAGACATTCTACACTAACTGACATCGTTATCATAAGGAAAACATCATTATAAGGAGACATTCTACACTAACTGACATCGTTATCATAAGGAAAACATCATTATAAGGAGACATTCTACACTAACTGATATCGTTATCATAAGGAAAACATCATTATAAGGAGACATTCTACACTAACTGATATCGTTATCATAAGGAAAACATCATTATAAGGAGACATTCTACACTAACTGACATCGTTATCATAAGGAAAACATCATTATAAGGAGACATTCTACACTAACTGACATCGTTATCATAAGGAAAACATCATTATAAGGAGACATTCTACACTAACTGACATCGTTATCATAAGGAAAACATCATTATAAGGAGACATTCTACACTAACTGATATCGTTATCATAAGGAAAACATCATTATAAGGAGACATTCTACACTAACTGATATCGTTATCATAAGGAAAACATCATTATAAGGAGACATTCTACACTAACTGACATCGTTATCATAAGGAAAACATCATTATAAGGAGACATTCTACACTAACTGATATCGTTATCATAAGGAAAACATCATTATAAGGAGACATTCTACACTAACTGATATCGTTATCATAAGGAAAACATCATTATAAGGAGACATTCTACACTAACTGACATCGTTATCATAAGGAAAACATCATTATAAGGAGACATTCTACACTAACTGACATCGTTATCATAAGGAAAACATCATTATAAGGAGACATTCTACACTAACTGATATCGTTATCATAAGGAAAACATCATTATAAGGAGACATTCTACACTAACTGATATCGTTATCATAAGGAAAACATCATTATAAGGAGACATTCTACACTAACTGACATCGTTATCATAAGGAAAACATCATTATAAGGAGACATTCTACACTAACTGATATCGTTATCATAAGGAAAACATCATTATAAGGAGACATTCTACACTAACTGATATCGTTATCATAAGGAAAACATCATTATAAGGAGACATTCTACACTAACTGACATCGTTATCATAAGGAAAACATCATTATAAGGAGACATTCTACACTAACTGACATCGTTATCATAAGGAAAACATCATTATAAGGAGACATTCTACACTAACTGACATCGTTATCATAAGGAAAACATCATTATAAGGAGACATTCTACACTAACTGATATCGTTATCATAAGGAAAACATCATTATAAGGAGACATTCTACACTAACTGATATCGTTATCATAAGGAAAACATCATTATAAGGAGACATTCTACACTAACTGACATCGTTATCATAAGGAAAACATCATTATAAGGAGACATTCTACACTAACTGATATCGTTATCATAAGGAAAACATCATTATAAGGAGACATTCTACACTAACTGATATCGTTATCATAAGGAAAACATCATTATAAGGAGACATTCTACACTAACTGACATCGTTATCATAAGGAAAACATAATTATAAGGAGACATTCTACCTTAACTGACATCGTTATCATAAGGAAAACATCATTATAAGGAGACATTCTACACTAACTGACATCGTTATCATAAGGAAAACATCATTATAAGGAGACATTCTACACTAACTGATATCGTTATCATAAGGAAAACATCATTATAAGGAGACATTCTACACTAACTGATATCGTTATCATAAGGAAAACATCATTATAAGGAGACATTCTACACTAACTGACATCGTTATCATAAGGAAAACATCATTATAAGGAGACATTCTACACTAACTGATATCGTTATCATAAGGAAAACATCATTATAAGGAGACATTCTACACTAACTGATATCGTTATCATAAGGAAAACATCATTATAAGGAGACATTCTACACTAACTGACATCGTTATCATAAGGAAAACATAATTATAAGGAGACATTCTACCTTAACTGACATCGTTATCATAAGGAAAACATCATTATAAGGAGACATTCTACACTAACTGACATCGTTATCATAAGGAAAACATCATTATAAGGAGACATTCTACACTAACTGATATCGTTATCATAAGGAAAACATCATTATAAGGAGACATTCTACACTAACTGACATCGTTATCATAAGGAAAACATTTCATACACTGATTTCAATTGTTACAAGGACATTTTCAACACTAATTACTGCCGTAATAATGACATTGTCTGCACTAGTTACTACCGTAATAATGACATTGCCTGCACTAGTTACCAACGTAATAATAACATTATCAACACTAATTACGACCGTAAAAATGACATTACCAACACTAATTACCACCGTAATAATGATATAGTCTGCTCTAATTACCACAGTAATAATGACATTGTCTGCACTAGTTACAACCGTAATAATGACATTATCAACACTAATTACCACCGTAAAAATGATATTATCAACACTACTTACCGCCGTAAAAATGACATTATCAACACTAATTACTACCGTAATAACGACATTGTCTGCTCTAATTACCACCGTAATAATGACATTGTCTGCACTAGTTACCACCATAATAATGACATTGTCTGCACTAATTAACACCGTAATAATGACATTATCAACACTAATTACCACAGTAAAAATGACATTATCAACACTAACTACCACCGTAATAATGACATTGTCTGCACTAGTAACCACCGTAATAATGACATTGTCTGCACTAATTACCACCGTAATAATGACATTATCAACACTAATTACCACCGTAAAAATGACATTATCATCACTAATTACCACCGTAATAATGACATTATCAACACTAATTACCACAGTAAAAATGACATTATCAACACTAATTACCACAGTAAAAATGACATTATCAACACTAATTACCACCGTAATAATGACATTGTCTGCACTAGTTACCAGCGTAATAATGACATTATCAACACTAATTACCACCGTAATAATGACATTGTCTGCACTAATTACAACCGTAATAATGACATTATCAACACTAATTACCACCGTAAAAATGACACTGCACTAATTACCACCGTTATAATGACGTTATCAACACTAATTACCACCGTAAAAATGACATTATTAACACTAATTACCACAGTAAAAATGACATTATCAACACTAATTACCACCGTAATGATGACATTGTCTGCACTAGTTACCATCGTAATAATGACATTATCAACACTAATAACCACCGTAATAATGACATTGTCTGCACTAATTACCACCGTAATAATGACATTATCAACACTAATTAACACCGTAAAAATGACACTGCACTAATTACCACGGTTATAATGACGTTATCAACAATAATTACCACCGTAATAATGACATTATTAACACTAATTACCACCGTAAAAATGACATTATCAACCCTAATTACCACCATGAAAATGACATTATCAACACTAATTACTACCGTAATAATGACATAGTCTGCTCTAATTACCACCGTAATACTGACATTGTCTGCACTAGTTGCCACCGTAATAATGACATTGTCTGCATTGGTTACCACCGTAATAATGACATTGTCTGCACTAGTTACCACCGTAATTATGACATTATCAACACTAATTACGACCGTAATAATGACATTGTCTGCACTAATTACCACCGTAATAATGATATTATCAACACTAATTACCACCGTAATAATGACACTGTCTGCACTAATTACCACCGTAATAATGACATTATCAACACTAATTACCACCGTAAAAATGACACTGTCTGCACTAATTACCACCGTAATAATGACATTATCAACACTAATTACCACCGTAGAAATGACATTGTCTGCACCAATTACCACCATAATAATGACATTGTCTGCACTAAATACCACCGTAATAATGACGTTATCAACACTAATTAACACCGTAAAAATGACACCGTCTGCATCAATTACCACCGTAATAATTCCATTGTCTGCTCTAATTACCACAGTACTAATGACATTGTCTGCACTAGTTACCACCGTAAAAATGACACTGTCTGCACCAATTACCACCGTAATAATGACATTATCAACACTAATTGCCACCGTAATAATCACATTATCAACATTAATTACCACCGTAAAAATGACACTGTCTGCACTAATTTCCACCTTAATAATGACATTGTCTGCACTAATTACACCGTAATAATGACATTATCAACACTAATTACCACCGTAATAATGAGATTATCAACACTAATTACCACCGTAATAATGTCATTATCAGCACTAATTGCCATCGTTCTAATAAAATTTTTTATACTAATTACTACTATTAAAATCATATTTTCTGCTCTATTTACTAGCGTTATAATGACATTATCAACCCTCATTACCATCGTCCTACGAATACTTCCTACAATACCTACGATTAGTTAACGTATATCTTATACACTACTTAGCATCAATTAGGACGACACCTTTTCCACTATAGTATGTCTTCAAATTTGTCTTAATTCAATCGAGTATTATGCAGTCGGAAGCTATGAATGTCTTCTTTGTTAATTTTTGAAATTTTTTTTTGATATTCTAAGAGAAAATGATTGATTGATCCATCTCCACCATATCCACGAATTTAGTGAATCCCCACCTCCAACATATCCACGACGTTACCAAAGCTCCACCTCCATCATATCCACGAATGTACCAAAGCCCCGCCTCCAACATATCCACGAAGTTACAAAACTCCACCTTCAACATATCCACGAATTTACAAAAGCTCCACCTCCAACATATCCACGAATTTACAAAAGCTCCACCTCCAACATATCCACGAATTTACAAAAGCTCCACCTCCAACATATCCACGAAGTTGCCAAAGCTCCACCTCCAAAATATCCACGAAGTTACCAAAACTCCACCTCCAAAATATCCACGAATTTACAAAAACTCCACCTCTAACATATCCACGAAGTTACAAAAGCTCCACCTCCAACATATCCTCGAAGTTACCAAAGGTCCACCTCCAAAATATCCACTATATTAATTTACGTATAGCTAAAACGAAGATCAACATCAACAGTTAAGAATTGAATAAAACAGATTTTTTATTTTGGGGGTGGTGTGGGGGTGTATGAAGTTAACTTTCATTCATTTGTAATGGAAATAAGAAATTAATAATGACAAAGCAATCTAGCTTTCATCCATATTACATTGCTAGAAGAATGAGCAAATATTTGAACTACTGACCTCGACTATTATGTACCTCCTCTGTGTCATTCCATTTCAAACTATAAAATTTATTACATGACATCTCAGTAAAATTTATATTCATGTCTGTCAACATAACATTAGTTGATATATTGAGAAAATGTGGCCGAGTAATCGAAAGCTTTCTCCGTTATGGATCACTGACATCTCACCTCTGTCTATGTTGGTTCGAGTCTCAAATTTGGCCAATGTGGATATGTGGGAACACTTGCCAGTAGCTTCTCGTTGGTTGGTGGTTCCTTCCGTTGTTTTTCCCGGTCTTTCACCATCATTATTACTGGCCTCCATGTATAGCGTGATGAACATATGGCGTTAAACCCTACAGCAACACCACTTTTAAAATGGTTCTCGTTTCATTATAATAATGTGAGACTGGCTGGGCTTGTATGTTTCTTCTACTTACGAATACGGATATGCAGGTCAATAATTAAACAGTTATTCAAGAAGACTGTTTTGATGATTGCGAATACGGATCTGCGGGTCAATAATTAAACAGTTATTCAAGAAGACTGTTTTGATGATTGCGAATACGGATCTGCGGGTCAATAATTAAACAGTTATTCAAGAAGACTGTTTTGATGATTGCGAATACGGATCTGCGGGTCAATAATTAAACAGTTATTCAAGAAGACTGTTTTGATGATTGCGAATACGGATCTGCGGGTCAATAATTAAACAGTTATTCAAGAAGACTGTTTTGATGTTTGCGACTAAATGCTTCAGCTGTGTAACTAAAATTAAATCATGCAATAAAAGTTCATATATGTAAGGGGGTGGGGGTGGACAATATAAACTGCGTGAGTGACAGGTATAGGTATCTGCATTTGCAACATGTATACTGGAAATAATGTTGACATAGCTCTATGTCAAGTTCATACATTGTGGCTGAACTTTCTTTAAAACGTTTACTCGTGGAAATTACACCTGCGCTAAACACACAGCTAACACAAAATGATTGCCCTCATGTACTAGAAACGTCAGCGTAAATTAGTCTGAAGTTCATTATCTTTAGCAGTTAATTAGTCTGAAGTTCACTATCTTTAGCAGTTATTAAATTAGGGAAAATGAATTTTGACAGAATATAGAATACCAGTTTCCGAGTGTACATTGAATGAAATACTAAATATATAATATGTCACAAAGTTATCGGATCATTTTAACAATTTCCCTCTGAGGTTTAGGACGTCTAAATTCCCATGCTGGAAATAGCAGTACTTTGATAGGTTGACATCTGAAGTAAGGCCATGCTGTATGCTTTATAATCTCAATTACACCTATCAATAAATATTACAACTAAACTAAGTGGAAACGTTATTTTAACAATGCCGAATATACACACGGTCTTTTCAAATAATCAGTATAAACACTTTTAATAAACACTTTGAAATTTTTATTTAAACTACAACTTTATACAAGAAAAGAAACTGTAGAGAGCCACCAAAGCCGACCAGTCACAATAGTGTTAAAAGAACAACGTAAAAGCAATCTCGACTGTAATGAAATTCAATGACCCGAAGCACTGTCATATCGGTTAGCTCTGCCAAAGTGTAGACATGTTAACATATCGGAACCTTGGGTAAGGATGATGGTAATCACTAGAGACCAAATGTAAACGAGATTCTAATTTCACACTACTAGTATGAGTTTTCTTACATCACATTTGTATGACTTATCAGAAAGCTTTTCCAAGCCGTATATCTGTATTTCATATCAATATTACCTGAATTCCTAAGACACAATAATTATTCCAATCTGACACTTCCAAAGACTTATATGAGAAATTATTCCTTATGTTAAGAAATTAGGAGGGTCCTGTGGACTAAACAATTGCACAGTAAATGTGGTAAATACAGCACATTGTAAAGCTTGTTTGTACCAACTGGCTAATTACTAGGTTTGTGAAATATCTTTACAACACTGACTTTTCAAAATTAGATTGAAAAAGTCACTAAACTCTACCTAAGTTATAGGCAGTGAAAAGTCACGACTTGTTACAATAGTTTATCATCACACGGATTAGTAATGACGAGTTCAGGTTACACTGCTGTAAACGGAAATGATAACTAGGGAAATGCATTGACCTAAAATCGAAACCACAATACTATCTATTGATAATTATTAACATATTTTGTTGGCAAAACATTTCCAATCAGGGCAAAGAATTTTGATCATGATTGGCCCTTGTAATGTACTTCAGTACTTAGCATGCAATGACGTTTGAGCCATATCATGATTGGTATAAACTGACGTATGAAATATGAAACGAACACTTTACTTGATATAAATTCACGTATGAAATATGAAACGAACTCTATGATTGGTATAAACTGACGCATGAAATATGAAACGAACACTATACTTGGTATAACTGGACGTATCAAATATGAAATGCACCCTATGCTTGCTATGAAATATTGTTTGACCTATTCTATGGCTTCCTTACTTGGCATAACATATTGCTTTACCCATGTTATGGATTCATTACTTAGCATAAAAAATGGTTGACCCTTTCTATGGATTCGTTACATGGCATTAGATATTGTTTGACCAATGCTACGGATTAGTTATTTGGCATAAAACATTGTTTGACCAATGCCATGGATTCATTACTCATCATACAAATTTGTTTGCCCCTTGCTATGGATTCATTACTTGACATAGAATATTGTTTGAGTCATACTATGGATTCATTACTTGGAATAAATTATTGTTTGACCAATGCTGTGGATTCATCATATGGTATACAATATTGTTTGACTCATACTGTGGATTCATTATATGGCATACAATATTGTTTGATTCATACTGTGGCTTCATTATATGGCATACAATATTGTTTGACTCATGCTATGGATTCATTATATGGCATACACTATTGTTTGACTCATGCTATGGATTCATTATATGGCATACACTATTGTTTGACTCATGCTTTGGATTCATTATATGGCATACAATATTGTTTGACTCATGCTGTGGATTCGTTATATGGAATACAATATTGTTTGACTCATACTGTGGATTCATTATATGGCATACAATATTGTTTGACTCATGCTATAAATTCATTATATGGCATATGATACGAAATGCCCGATATGGCATAGAGGATACACTATACTCCTCTAAGCTATATTTTAAGCATTAATTTTGTCATATAATGTGTTTGTCGACGTTCTGTATTTCATGAATTATTATTTTTAAGCTCGTTACGCAATATCCGATATGGCGTAGAGGGTACACCATACTCCTCAACGTGAATTGTCCTATACAGCGAGTTGCACGTGCCGCGCGGATAATTCACGCGAATTACTTTTTTACAAGTACGGCCGACTAATATATAAGTACAGTGCAGGGTCTTTTTAAGATACAGTGGACATTAGAGCAGACCTCTAAACGTTACATTTGTCGGATTTTAGAGCCAAAGAGTTGGGTGAGTTAAATACATTCCTTTTTGGTTTATTGTTTCAGTTGAATATTCAGTTTCGGAATAGCACGTTAGTTTTTATGTATTGCGTAAATTCATTTTATTATTTGGGAAACTGTCTATTTTTATATTCAGCTCGCCGGTCGTGTGAATAGATGTGTATTCAAGACCAATGTTGACCGGTGGAATGGAGACGGACAATGAACTACTGTCACACCGGAGGGAAGTGAAATGTTAACACTTGCAGTTTTGTTTTGTTGACTACTTTTATGTAAAACACGAATAGCGTGTTTGTAGTCAATAGAACCCTCCGTTTGCTTTTTGACTATTTATGTAAAACACGAATAGCGTGTTTAGTCAATTGGATAGGATTGTTTGGTTTTTATTGATTATATTTTGTGTGTGTGACACAAATAGTATCATTATAGTCACTCAAACCTTGTGATTTGATTTACTGACTATGTTGCGTGGAGTACGAATATCGTATCAATTGTCAATGTCATACTACGCTATGGATATATAATACAGTAGTGTATGACTATAGATAGATAATACAGTAGTGTATGACTATAGATAGATAATACAGTAGTGTATGACTATGGATATATAATACAGTAGTGTATGACTATAGATAGATAATACAGTAGTGTATGACTATAGATATATAATACAGTAGTGTATGACTATGGATATAATACAGTAGTGTATGATTCACATATATATATATATATATTAGTACTATAGTGTATGACTACCGTCGGGTAGTAGATTCATTTGTGTGTGTATTGTGTGCTCATTATATATATATACCTATCATGATGATTTGTTTTTATAATATAAGTTTTTTTTATTTGAACAAACGTGTTTGTTATTTCTTCAAAACCCAACCTAATCTCAAAGGGTCGGCTCGACTACGTTACAATTTTGGTGGCAGCGGTGGGATTGTACTTTCTATCCGAGCAAACTTTTGGATTGTTAGTTTGAGCTTTCATATCCAACAAGTGTCGGGGAAAGCCTTTGAGACAGGAGTGTTTTGAGAAATACTATTGTACATTTCATTGTAAACGAAACTGAATTTGATCTTCCCTTAGATAAACAAGTGAATTTAGTGACGCTCGTTTGAAGCGAACGCTTATCTAAAATCATGTCGTCCACTAGGGAATTGTTAGAGCTTGGTAAGCAATTGGGGCATGAGGGGGAAGCTTTACAGCAGTTTATCAAGGACCAACAAAATAGAGAACGAGATCGACGCGCCGAAGAACGGGAGGAAGAACGAGAAAAAATTGAACTAAACGCACGCATTGAAAAAGAAAGAATACAGGCAGAACGGGAGGCTGAAAAAGAAAGAATACAGGCAGAACGCGAAAAACTAGAATTAAACGCACGCATCGAACGAGAGGCAGAACGCGAAAAACTAGAATTAAACGCACGCATCGAAAAGGAAAGGTTTCAACGTGAACAGGAGACAGAACGCGAAAAACTAGAATTAAACGCACGCATCGAAAAGGAAAGACGGGAGGAAGAACGCGAAAAACTAGAACTAAACGTGCGTATCGAAAAAGGAAAGACTGGAGGAAGAACGCGAAAAACTAGAACTAAACGCACGCATCGAAAAGGAAAGACGGGAGGAAGAACGCGAAAAACTAGAACTAAACGCGCGTATCGAAAGGGAAAAGCTAGAGTGAGAAAGGTCTAGACTAGAGAACGATAGGGTATTTCAATCGAGTAAATTAAAAAAAACACAACTTCCAGCATTTGAAGAATATAAAGATGACTTAGATAGTTACCTGTTGAGATTTGAAAGATATGCTGCTGCGCAAAATCTCCGAAAAGAAGATTGGGCATTACACCTTAGCACTTTATTGAAAGGTAGGGCTTTAGAAGTGTACTCAAGGATACCAAGTGCAGAGGCATCTAACTACGATTTGTTAAAGGATGCATTACTGAAAAGGTTTGAACTTACTGAAAAGGGTTTCAGGGAAAAATTCCGATCTAGTAAGCCAGAAAAGGGAGAAAACTTTGATCAATTTGTATACCGGATATCTAATTACTTATTCCGTTGGTTAGCTTGCGGGGGAGTCGCAAAAACTTACGAAGCAGTATGTGATTTTCTTGTCAGAGATCAATTGCTTGCAGTATGTAGTAAGGAACTATTCCAATACTTAAAAGAGAAAACCATTAATAAGTCAAGCGAGATGGCAAAACAAGCAGATATTTTCGCTGATGCGCACGGAGGGGTTATGAACGTGATAGTCCGGGACACGAGGGGTCCTAAGGAAAGTAAGCAGGTCAATTCAGATAAAACTAATTTTGGGAGGGGTTTACCTCAAAACCAAAAGGGTGAGTTAGTCAGGTTAGATCAGAGGGGACCTAGAAGTCAAGATAGACAGAGAAAACAATGTTTCAGTTGCGGGGAGGGGGGTCATATGTCTAGTGTATGTCCGAAGCGTAAAAAGGATTTACCAAAGGCGGTAGGGGTATCGTATATGGTAGGCTCTTCAGCTTGTGTAGAGAGCAATAAGAGTGGCTCCAATCAAAATGCATCAAACGTATCAATACAGTGTGAGGGATTAGTGAATGGGGTTATGGCCTCAGTACTTAGAGACACGGGGTGTAATACAGTAGTTGTTAAGCAAAGTTTGGTAAGGCCGGATCAATACCTTGGGGAAACTGTATCTGTCAGGTTGATGGATAATACCGCAGTACAAGTGCCGACTGCATGCGTTCATATCGAAACACCTTATTTGACAGGCACAGTGACAGCATGTTGTGTAAAGCGACCTATGTATGATCTGATTGTAGGGAATATAGAAGGGGTAGCGAATTTCGTTGTGCCAGGCAAAGCAGTGGCCGATGTTCCAACTTCCATGGCTGCTGAAACTAGGTCACATATATCTAAGAGTAAGAAGCCTTTGCCAAAACTAAAAGTACCAGATGCCATACCAATGATAGATAAAAGGACACTAATTAAAGAGCAAAATGAAGACGAGTCGTTGTCAATAATCAGAAATAAAGCCGCGTCAGGGGAAGTCATGAAATGTAAAGGTGGGGGTAGCTACAGGTTCAAATATCTCAATAATGTCTTGCATAGGGAGCATACTACTCGTGAAGGTCGACGGTTTACACAGGTAGTAGTGCCTCGGAACTATAGACCGCATGTGTTGAAGTTAGCACACGAGTCAACGATGGGGGGTCACCTGGGTTCTACAAAAACTAAAGACCGTGTATGTGCAGAATTTCATTGGCCAGGGGCTCACGGGGATGTAACTAGGTATTGCAGATCGTGCGACATTTGTCAGAAAATGCAGTACAAAGGGAAAGTAAAACGCGTACCTATCGGTAAAATGCCTTTAATCGAAACTCCGTTCAAACGCGTGGCGATAGATATTGTTGGTCCATTATCACCTCTTACAGACCGCAAGAATAGGTACATCTTGACTATGGTTGATTATGCAACCAGGTATCCGGAAGCCGTCGCTCTACCATCCATCGAAACTGAGCGAGTAGCCGAAGCCCTAGTAGAAATGTTCAGTAGATTAGGGATTCCGGAAGAGATTCTGACAGACTGTGGGTCACAGTTCACATCAGAACTCATGGCAGAAGTTAGTAGGCTTCTATCAATCAAACAACTATGGACAACTCCATATCACCCAATGTGCAACGGGCTGGTTGAGAAGTTCAATGGAACACTCAAACAAATGTTGCGACGGATGTGTGCAGAGCGTCCGAACGATTGGGATAGGTATCTCCATGCAGTATTATTTGCATATCGAGAGGTTCCTCAAGAGAGTCTAGGGTTTTCACCATTTGAACTTTTATACGGAAGAACGGTACGAGGGCCTATGAAAATTTTAAGACAATTATGGTCAGATGACGAAACAGATGACGAGATTCGAACGACATACCAGTACGTATGTGATTTGAAGGACAAGTTGAGAGAGACTTGTGCAATAGCCCATGAAACGTTAAGGCAAGCTAGTAGTCGCGCAGCTCGCTACTATGATTCAAAAGCGCGTGACAGAAAATTTAAAAAGGGTGACAGAGTTTTGGTTCTCCTTCCAACCGAGAGAAACAAATTAATGTTACAATGGAAGGGTCCATATACCATCATAGACGAAAAGGGAGGCATGGATTATACCATCGAGGTAGGTGGAAAGTCCCGTATGTTTCATGCTAATTTATTGAAACGGTACTACGATCGGACAAATGCAAAGCCAGACCAAGGAATTTTAAACGTGGTCGGGGTAGCCATCATTGAGGAGGATGAGAAACAAGAGTCAGTTCCAGGTCTTAATCTGAGTGGGTTACTGGAGTGCGACATGGGAAAGACGGTATCCAATATGAGTCCCGATCTGACTGAGAAACAGAGAAAGCAGGCTCAGGATCTCATCAATGACTATCCCGACGTGTTCTCGAACAAACCTGGTAAGACAGATGTGCTAGAACATAGGATTAAACTTACATCGCATGAACCATTTCGAGTCAAGGGGTACCCAATGCCTCATGCATCCAAAGATATCATCGAAAAGGAAGTTGAAGAAATGCTTAAATTAGGAGTGATAGAGAAGTCGTGCTCACCGTATGTATCACCCTTCGTTCTAGTGAAAAAGAGTGACGGCACAAACAGATTCTGCATCGACTTCCGCCAATTGAACGCGCGTACGGTATTTGATGCCGAACCCATACCGGACATTGAAAGTATTTTCGTCCGTATGGCGGGGCACAAATATGTCACGAGACTGGATCTGACAATGGGATATTGGCAGATACCCTTGTCGGAGGAAACAAAGGAAATGACGGCATTCGCCACTGGAAGTGGGTTGTACCAATTTCGTGTTTTACCGTTCGGATTGGTAAACGCCGGAGCTTGCGCTGTAAGACTAATGCGTAAAGTGATGCAGGGATTGCAGCATGTGGAAACCTACATTGACGACATCTTTATATTTAGTGCTACGTGGGAAGAGCATCTACGTGACATTGCTCAAGTTCTAGATCGATTACGTAAAGCTAAGTTGACTGTAAAACCTACTAAATGCAACGTGGGGTATAGGAGTTTAGAGTGTTTGGGACACGTAGTTGGGAGGGTAAACGAGTTGAGACCCGACCCCAAGAAAATTGCAGCAATCAGGGATTCATTGCCACCAACATCAAAGAAGCAAGTTAGGTCATTTATCGGGCTGGCAGGGTATTATCGAAAATTCATCCCTAACTTTGCAGCCATAGCCAGTCCTTTAACGGACCTAACCAAAAAGGGTCAGCCAAATAAAGTTCAATGGGGAGGTAATCAAGACAGGGCTTTTAACACTTTAAAAAAATTGCTAACAGAAGCCCCCGTACTTAAGTTGCCCGAACTGAACAAAACATTCATTTTGAGAACCGATGCTTCAGAGTTGGGACTAGGGGCGGTTTTATTACAGGAACAAGATGGAGTCAAGCTCCCAATCGCCTACGCCAGCAGGAAATTACTTCCAAGAGAAAAGAATTTCTCGGTAATAGAGAAAGTGTTTAGCAGTAGTGTGGGGAATAGATAAGTTCCAAACCTACCTCCAGGGCCGAGAATTCAATCTGGAAACAGATCATCAACCTCTACTTTACCTCAATAAGGCAAAGATTAATAATTCACGGTTGATGCGATGGGCCTTGTTGTTACAACCTTACAGATTCCGAATCGAGGCAATCAAAGGTACGGAAAATGTAGGTGCGGATTATCTCAGTAGACATTGATTATCTGGTTACCGATATCGTGTAATTTCGTGGTTTTTAAAGTAAATATACTTTTTTTAGGGGAGAGGTGTGTTACGAAATGCCCGATATGGCATAGAGGATACACTATACTCCTCTAAGCTATATTTTAAGCATTAATTTTGTCATATAATGTGTTTGTCGACGTTCTGTATTTCATGGATTATTATTTTTAAGCTCGTTACGCAATATCCGATATGGCGTAGAGGGTACACCATACTCCTCAACGTGAATTGTCCTATACAGCGAGCTGCACGTGCCGCGCGGATAATTCACGCGAATTACTTTTTTACAAGTACGGCCGACTAATATATAAGTACAGTGCAGGGTCTTTTTAAGACACAGTAGACATTAGAGCAGACCTCTAAACGTTACATTTGTCGGATTTTAGAGCCAAAGAGTTGGGTGAGTTAAATACATTCCTTTTTGGTTTATTGTTTCAGTTGAATATTCAGTTTCAGAATAGCACGTTAGTTTTTATGTATTGCGTAAATTCATTTTATTATTTGGGAAACTGTCTATTTTTATATTCAGCTCGCCGGTCGTGTGAATAGATGTGTATTCAAGACCAATGTTGACCGGTGGAATGGAGACGGACAATGAACTACTGTCACACCGGAGGGAAGTGAAATGTTAACACTTGCAGTTTTGTTTTGTTGACTACTTTTATGTAAAACACGAATAGCGTGTTTGTAGTCAATAGAACCCTCCGTTTGCTTTTTGACTATTTATGTAAAACACGAATAGCGTGTTTAGTCAATGGGATAGGATTGTTTGGTTTTTATTGATTATATTTTGTGTGTGTGACACAAATAGTATCATTATAGTCACTCAAACCTTGTGATTTGATTTACTGACTATGTTGCGTGGAGTACGAATATCGTATCAATGGTCAATGTCATACTACGCTATGGATATATAATACAGTAGTGTATGACTATAGATAGATAATACAGTAGTGTATGACTATGGATATATAATACAGTAGTGTATGACTATAGATAGATAATACAGTAGTGTATGACTATAGATATATAATACAGTAGTGTATGACTATGGATATAATACAGTAGTGTATGATTCACATATATATATATATATAGTACTATAGTGTATGACTACCGTCGGGTAGTAGATTCATTTGTGTGTGTATTGTGTGCTCATTATATATATATACCTATCATGATGATTTGTTTTTATAATATAAGTTTTATTTGAACAAACTTGTTTGTTATTTCTTCAAAACCCAACCTAATCTCAAAGGGTCGGCTCGACTACGTCACTATTGTTTGACTCGTGCTGTGGATTCGTTATATGGCATACAATATTGTTTGACTCATACTGTGGATTCATTATATGGCATACAATATTGTTTGACTCATGCTATGGATTCATTATAGGGCATACACTATTGTTTGACTCATGCTATGGATTCATTATATGGTATACACTATTGTTTGACTCATGCTGTGGATTCATTATATGGCATACAATATTGTTTGACTCATGCTGTTGATTCATTATATGGCATATAATATTGTTTGACTAGTCTTCATTTAAAACAAGAGGACTGTGATGTCTAATGTTTGTTACTATGTCTCAATATCTTTAAAATGTCAATCAGCAAGAGATGTTTTCTCCAACATCCTATTTTTACGTTTTATAAACTTTAAGAATAAATATAAACAAACATCTTATTAATATTTATATTATGTATATTGTATTATCCATGATACATTTTGTCTTCAAATTCTTCGTACAAGTCAGTTATATTCACTGCACCATTGCATGACGGAGATCTCCAATAATCCATTCAACAGGTATAGAGTGCAATTATCCCAGCTGCACTCGGGAAATATTTTAGCAAAATGGCATATCAGAGGATACTGTATGATTATCGTACGTTTCGTCTTCGATCTTTCTGAGACCTTAACAACGATGGATCACTATTTCTTTCTTCGACTTTGTTAAACGTTTCCTGGCATGCAAGATTGCTTACCATCTACAAACATTAGTGTTCATTGAGACTGAATAAACCTCCTGCGATTCGGACGGTGATGGAATTAATTTTGTCCAGCGATTGTAGGACTGATACGTTATAAGATTTTGCTTGAATGTGATTCATTCAAGTACGGAGAACGATTCTAAGACTGAAATATTACTTTCGCGGAAGTGGAGAGATTAAAATTAATGCAACATGATCGCGGTAACCAAATTATCAATTATTTTCATATATAGTTTAATAATACCAAGGGACACGTTTGGAAAAAAAGGTTTAAAGACACGGGGATCTAAGCATAGTGAGGGAACAAACCTGATGCACAATACAAATTACTAAGAGTTCCAGGAAACCCTGCGTGTAATGACTGGTCCATACGGACTTCATTGTTTAGAGTTTTGTGCTTAAACCAGTCTACCTTCAACATCGTATCGTCACATGTTTCAGGTCAAACAATGAAAACGATTCCTTTTCTTTCGGATGAAGTTGTAAGACACAATCTCAAAAGCCAAGAAGTCTTTTGTAGAAATAAGAATGTAGACGAGATGTCTGATGAGGATGATTAATTGTAGTGATGTGTTTAATCAGCAACATTTTTTCCAAATAATAGAATGTTGAGCGTGCACGATCAAATTTCATCAGTGACGAAATCAACGGACAGATTTCACATTAACTCGGAAATATTATTTGGCGTGATTTCCCCCCCCCCCCTCCTTTTTTTTGAGCCTGAAGGAGCTTGTATTTCGGTATTGTATCGGCATTCCTTCGTGAAATAGTAAGGACCTCAATGATTGTGAAACAGGATAGTGCGTGCTAAGTAGATAACGTTCTAAAGATGAAGGACGAGAGAAGCTATCAGCTAAAGTGCAACAAGTCGATTACCTGATAATTTTATATACTATTATGGTTTTAAACGAAATGAAAACTGTAGGTACGTAATAATGACTAGCTAACAATTTGCAAAATAGTGTATGATGAGTGTATGTGAACTTAAAAGTGGTAGAACAACGTTTCTTTCTAAATTAAAAAAAGTCCTAATAGAAAACAAAAATTGTACTCGATGTTAGTAGAGATTACCTACTTCAAAATGTAAACATATATTCTTCCCAACATATTCTTCGTTCTACCGATGTCAAACTAAATCCACGATAAATTATTCCTTATTTTGCTCAATAGTGACAACAACTTCATGTTGTTTGCTGCTACCAAAAGTTTAATTTTCTTTCGGATAAATATTCCCGACAGGAAAATGGCAACAAGAGCCTGGCAGGAACCGGACGATCCCGCCAAGACGATCCGAGTGGAGGTAAGCTTTTCAATTTAATTAAGGTCCTTATTCTGTTTTTGTTTTGTTCTTCTTTTACTTTTCTCTCTTCAAACTATTAGGTGTAAAAATAACTCGTTAAAGAAAGCGCCATTTCGTTGTAGAAATACATCTTAAATACAAGCTTTCACAGGTACGTAGACCGATGCCGTATATCACGTGATATTTGTATGTTCATATTTAAAGAGATAAGTAATAATAATAGTTAATACACAAGCGCCGTTTTCACTTGACTCATTTTAGAAACAGATTCGTCGTTACACTATTAAATACGGAGCTGAGTAATAGTTTTATATTTTAGATTAATTTCTATTGCTAAATACATGAGTAAATATTGACACATTTTAATTAAAGTAGTAAATAGATCAGAAATGAATGTTGAATACATTAGTATCGGGCTACCAAGTTGTCTGAAAACGATCCGTTACCATTTGATGTTAGTTTTAATTTGTTAAAAATTAGAGTAGCCCTGTAATAACAATAACACGTTGTTCTCTGTTACGGTAACAGTACAAACATGACTGGAATTAGTTTGTTATACTCTGTTACGGTAACAGTCCAAATATGACTGGAATTAGTTTGTTATACTCTGTTACGGTAACAGTCCAAACATGACTGGAATTAGTTTGTTATACTATGTTACGGTAACAGTACAAACATGACTGGAATTAGTTTGTTATACTCTGTTACGGTAACAGTCCAAACATGACTGGAATTAGTTTGTTATACTCTGTTACGGTAACAGTCCAAACATGACTGGAATTAGTTTGTTATACTCTGTTACGGTAACAGTCCAAACATGACTGGAATTAGTTTGTTATACTCTGTTACGGTAACAGTCCAAACATGACTGGAATTAGTTTGTTATACTCTGTTACGGTAACAGTACAAACATGATTGGAATTAGTTTGTTATACTCTGTTACGGTAACAGTCCAAACATGACTGGAATTAGTTTGTTATACTCTGTTACGGTAACAGTCCAAACATGACTGGAATTAGTTTGTTATACTATGTTACGGTAACAGTCCAAACATGACTGGAATTAGTTTGTTATACTCTGTTACGGTAACAGTACAAACATGACTGGAATTAGTTTGTTATACTCTGTTACGGTAACAGTCCAAACATGACTGGAATTAGTTTGTTATACTATGTTACGGTAACAGTACAAACATGATTGGAACTAGTTTGTTATACTATGTTACGGTAACAGTACAAACATGATTGGAACTAGTTTGTTATACTCTGTTACGGTAACAGTACAAACATGACTGGAATTAGTTTGTTATACTCTGTTACGGTAACAGTACAAACATGACTGGAATTAGTTTGTTATACTCTGTTACGGTAACAGTACAAACATGACTGGAATTAGTTTGTTATACTCTGTTACGGTAACAGTACAAACATGACTGGAATTAGTTTGTTATACTCTGTTACGGTAACAGTACAAACATGACTGGAATTAGTTTGTTATACTCTGTTACGGTAACAGTACAAACATGACTGGAATTAGTTTGTTATACTCTGTTACGGTAACAGTACAAACATGACTGGAATTAGTTTGTTATACTCTGTTACGGTAACAGTACAAACATGACTGGAACTAGTTGTTATACTGACGTAAGAAGCGAAAGGATTGGAATTAATCTTTGCTGATGATTTATTAAAATTATACCCTTTAAATAAAGGGTACGATTGGTGCGTTTTATCAGTAGAAATTCAACACTATTCTCGTTAAGTGCCAAAGTTTAACTAAACAAGGCAATACAGTCTAATTAAACTATTGATGCATAATGATTGTTCTCGGCACATCTTTACATGTTTCATGGTTAAAATTTAACATTAATGTTTTAAATGTGACGGAAATTGAATTGTACTTAATGTAAAACTTTTATTTATTATCATTGTTTTAATCGACTTGCTTATCAGCCATATCGTATTGATCCCCGTTAACAATTATAACAGCACAAACCCAGTTCCACCGTCCTGTTTTAACTCAATAACCTCATCAGGATGTAGTACCCTAGCCTGAAAAGCTCTGTAAGGTGAAGGTCATTTAAGATACATTAAAGTGCTCGATATCACAGAAACGTAGATAGATCTAGCGATACAATGGTTCCAACTATTCTGGGCTTTTTAATCGCATTACCCCACCCACCCCAAACCCCACCCCACCCCTCGTATTTTAGACTTTTGGACTCAGGGGATTTGGAGTAAGAAGACGACAGGACACACAAAATGACCTGTCCAATAAGAAAATAAATCCAACTTGTACCGTGTGCACAAACAAGCGAAATAACGAATGAAAAACAATGTTTCTAACACAACTAGTCCGCGGGCTACACCAAAATCTCTAGCTAGCCGATTTTTGTGGATGAATACAGAAGTAGGCCCCAAATTGTTTCCTACTCGCATTTCATACAAACATAAAAAAAATCTCCAAGCGATAATGAGTTAAGTTCCGAATAATCCATAATACAGTTACAGCTGTAATCCGTTTGTTCTTCTGTTGATTTCGAGTAGACGTGGTAGGCCCTGGCATATGCGTGCGTAAGTGTGTCTGTGATTGTGTGTGTGTGTGTGTGTGTGTGTTTGTGTGTGTGAGAGAGAGAGAGAGAGAGTGTGTGTGTGTGTGTGTGTGTGTGATTTGGATTTTTATCTTCAACAGTTTTAGTCATATTGCATTGATATCTGCAGAGCGGCCATTTATTGTCTGGCATGTTGCCCTACTATGTCACATTATTCTAACACCAAAAGGACAATCCTTAACACATCTTAATGTTTACCAAATACTTTTATACAAACACAAAATGTGTATGTGTATTTGTATGCGTGCATGTGTGTGTGTGTGTGTGTGAGAGAGAGAGAGAGAGAGAGAGAGAGAGAGAGAGAGAGAGAGAGAGAGAGAGAGAGAGAGAGAGAGAGAGAGAGAGAGAGAGAGAGAATATAGCTTTAAATAGAGGGAAGAAATATTTTAAGTTCAATCTCACACAACATTTGTATAAAAGTTTGTTTTACAAATACCCTGTTCTCAGAGTGAAACCACGCATAATTGCACGGTCACGACCAAGAAGATTCAAATAGGGCCCGTGTTTGCTAAAGCCGCTACGATCTTCCGTGTGGTAGTTACATAACGTCCCAACCGGACACATTATCGTAACACCAGTCCGACCAGTCCTAACATTAACCTCTTAATGTTGAACGCACAGCGATGCAGTTTCTAGCACCATTTTTGTATGTCTTTGGTATTACTCGGACGTGGTTTGAACCCGCAACCTCTCGCATCTCGCTCTAACCACAGGGCCGTAAACAAATATTCAATATTTACAGTAAAGTGAGATCAGTACACTAATATATCATAAGTGGCAGCAGTCGTATTTTAAATGGATATCTGGATTATGTGACATATACACCTATATCTGGATTATGTGTCGTATTATAAACCGATATCTGGATCATGTGACGTAATATATACTTATCTGGATTATGTAACGTATTATAAACCGATATCTGAATTATTGGATGTACTTTAACCGATATCTGGATTATTGGATATACTTTAACCGATATCTGAATTATTGGATTGTTACGTGCTTAGGCTCGTATAAGCAGCAACACAGAAAGAGTGAAAACTAACAAGCTTGTAAAACTTTAACAATGAATTTATTAAGTACAATTATTTTCATAAAATAAATAAACTTAGTTTTAAGTGAATCAAATCCAACATTAATCCAATATAGAATTCACATAAATAATCCACTAATGGAATTGTTAGAGTCCTGATAAATAAATGTTCTAATAGTTCCAGGTTCGAATCTTGACGATGTAATCCAAAATGGCTGACAATGTCACGTGATGCAGTTCTTGTTTAATTTATCATCCACATGAATTATGAGCAAATGTTTTCTCCTCCAAATAAATAATAAATCCTCTTTCTTCAATGAATTGACACAAAGTCCAGAATAATTATAACACTCAAACATGAAATACACAACTTAACTTTAAAATAAGCCCACATTCTACTACTGTTAGCTCCCAAAATACAGCTATATATATATATATATATATATATATATATATATATATATATATATATATATATATATATATATAATTCCCTCGTAAACAAGAGGAATCATGTGATTCTGGAAGGTCACAGAAAGAAGCTACCTTCTCCAAGTCACGTAATAATGGAATGATCTAGAAGGAAATCATTCACTTCCCACCTTCAAGAACAAAAAAAAAAAATGTTGTCCTTGAAATTGATCAATAGTTTTAGAGGCTTGTTGACAATGTCTAAAGCAAGGTCAGGATTTAGGTCAAACAAGCCAAGGTCAAAACTTGTTTACAATTAGAGCCTAAACTGAAATTTCTAGAAAAAAACTCCCAATTAATGCATAAATATTGAACCCTAAATGACAAATTTGGATTTAACAATAAAAAATAAAATAAATTAAATCCAATAGCCGTAACAGGATAAACTTTAGCCGATATCTGGATTATTGGATAAACTTTAACCGATATCTGAATTATTGGACGTATTATGCACGGATATCTGACTAATTTGACTGACAAAAAACTGATATCTGACTAATTTGACTGACTAAAAACTGATATCTGACTAATTTGACTGACTAAAAACTGATATCTGACTAAATTGACGTATTATAATCTGATATCCGGCTTATTTGACGTATTACAAATCGATATTTGACTCAATTGACGTATAATAATCCGTTATATGGCTCATTGGAGTAAGTCAATGTTAATAATTAGGATAATGGCAAAATGAAGAATTAGATGTAAGTACAAAAAAGGTTTCCATCAATCAGAAACAGTCATCTAACCGTATATAGCGCATATCTTCAAATTATGGAATTGTTTCTATATACTTTGTAAGGAAAAATGTAACAGTCACAATGGACCACTTATAACTTACTTTAAGAAAAGTTTACTACTATGAGAGATATCAATTTTTTTCTTTTTTAACACTGAAGACCTCGAAGCGGATACTCCAGAAGTACACTACTGCAAAAGTATAGGACAAATAAATATTCGTTCTACAAAATAATCCATCATCGCATATCTAACACGTGAAGAAAGTAAAGGATGTATTCATACAAAATACAAATATCCATCATCGCATATCTAACACGCGTGTACGTGAAGAAAGTAAAGGATGTATTCATGCAAAATACAAATAATCCATCATCGCATATCTAACACGTGAAGAAAGTAAAGGATGTATTCATACAAAATACAAATAATCCATCATCGCATATCTAACACGTGAAGAAAGTAAAGGATGTATTCATACAAAATACAAATAATCCATCATCGCATATCTAACACGCGTGTACGTGAAGAAAGTAAAGGATGTATTCATGCAAAATACAAATAATCCATCATCGCATATCTAACACGTGAAGAAAGTAAAGGATGTATTCATACAAAATACAAATAATCCATCATCGCATATCAAACACGTGAAGAAAGTAAAGGATGTATTCATGCAAAATACCAATAATCCATCATCGCATATCTAACACATGAAGAAAATAAAGGATGTATTCATACAAAATACAAATAATCCATCATCGCATATAATAATATTAATAATAATAATAATAATAATAATAATAATAATAATAATAGTAACATCAATAATAATAAATTATAAACAAAAAATACTACTACTACTACTAATACTAATAATAATAATAACAATAATAATAATAACAATAATAATAATAATAATAATAGTAACATCAATAATAATAAATTATAAACAAAAAATAGTACTACTACTACTACTACTAATACTAATACTACTACTACTACTACTACTACTAATAATAATAATAATAATAATAATAATAATAATAATAATAAAAGCAGCAACAGCAACATAATAATATCTTTCAATAAAGACCACCAAAAAAAATCATAGAAAAAAACAACAAAAATGTAAAATATATTTCTTGGTTTACAAATGGTAAAGAAAGATCGAAGAAAGACAGTTACTCGAATATTCCGGAAATATTCCAAACAAATAAAAATAAGATTCGAAATAGTATGATTGTTTGATACGTTTCTTGTCATTTTATTTTCGCAATTGTTTAAAACTTTCATAGAAAAATAAAACTGTCTTTTTATATATAACTTTTTCATCAAATATTCCAATCATTGTGATTTTATATAAATACTTCTCTAGGTTTGAACTTGTATTTCTTATATCTATCGCTAAAATTATTTAGTATAATATGTCTGTATGTATGTATGTATGTATGTGTGTATGTATGTATGTATGTATGTGTGTGTGTGTGTGTGTGTGTGTGTGTGTGTGTGTGTGTGTGTGTGAGAGAGAGAGAGAGAGAGAGGTTCTCCGTGAAGCAACTGTATAAATAAATAATATAATGTTACTTTGAAAACATTTCTACAGACATATGTTAAGACAAATGATTACACGGTACATCTTTTTCCCTGACACTTTAAACAGATGGCTATGTATTAGATTCCATATTAAAAGAACATTGTGGTGAACTTATAATGAAACCTAATTCCACCCATGTTTACGAGAGGAAATTCCAAAGACAGAGTGGTTCGTTATTATCATCGTACTTTCAGATGCAAGTTACTCAAGAGTGTATGTAACCTGTGGATGCGGAATGTTATCAGAGCTAACATTAGTTTCAGGGAGAAAAAAACAACAAGTTTTCGAGATGATTCCATTATTTTCGTACATCAGATGTAAACCAACAAAACCTATTGACACGATTCTGCTGTAACTTGTAAACCATCAGAACATTTTGACAAAATCCTGCTGCAACTCAACAGTATGGTGGAAATCTAAAAGGTGAGATAGCGATCTTTATCCCAAATACTAAAATAGATTCTGCAATATTTATTTGTCTGAACAAATTTACACGAATGCTATATGTAAACAATGATTTCGGATTGTAACCCTGGTGTCTCGCAAACTGGCTGAGGGTTAAAATTTGGCACAGACAAGAAAACGATCGGATCATGGCGTCATTGTTATTGTACCAAACCAATGGTAGAAACTAGTACTTCATAGCGTGTTACTCCCACTATGTCTTTGGAGAGACATTCCTGTCATAAAAATATTTGTTTCACTAATATTATCTACTACGTATGTATGTATGTATGTATGTATGTATGTATGTATGTATGTATGTATGTATGTATGTATGTATGTATGTATGTATGTATGTATGTATGTATGTATGTATGTATGTATGTATGTATGTGTGTGTGTGTGTGTGTGTGTGTGTGTGTGTGTGTGTGTGTGTGTGTGTGTGTGTGTGTGTACGATTAGGACAATAGCTGTTTTTGTGACTGAAATGAAAATATACAGCTAACATAGGCAAGATAAATATATATTTTAACACAATTGGCGAACTCTCTCTCACCCTGGTTAAATGGATGTGTGTAAACATTGAGAGAAAATGTCTCAAAAGGCTTCGATGTTGCTAAATAAATTATACAGTTATCTTTTGTTACAATAAATATATTGTAATTTACGTTTGTTTCGAGTTCCCTTAAGGACTATACAATAAATGGCAAACCGTCAATACATCTTATTGTTATTCGTTATTCACCTATAACAATATTGTCTACTACAAAGTGTTTTGAAAATTAAATATATGTCTGTATCGTTAGATATAACAGTGTCTTACAGTAAACCATTTTTAGGAAAAGATGTAAACTATACCTATGTGTATCATGGATAGCTAAAATTATACTATAGACGTATATAACTTAAATGACAGTCTCAGTGAGCTAGTCATCTTTATTTCCAAATTATTATTCATGAATATTTACCGGCAAGTCATCTATATTTACCAGTTAGTGTTAAGCATCTATATTTACTAGCCATTCATCTATATTTACCAGCTAGTTATCTATATTTACCAAGCTAGTCATCTATATTTACCAAGCTAGTCATCTATATTTACCAAGCTAGTCATATATATTTACAAGCCAGTCATCTATATTTTCCAATTTGTCATCTATATTTACCAAGCTAGTCATCTATATTTACCAGTCAGTGCTAGTCATCTATATTTACTAGCCATTCATCTATATTTACCAAGCTAGTCATCTATATTTACCAGCTAGTGTCGTGCTAGTTATCTATTTTAACCACATAGTGTTAATCATCTATAGTTAGCAGATAGTCATCTATATTTACCAGCTAGTCATCTATATTTACCAGCTAGTCATCTATATTTATCAGCTAGTCATCTATATTTACCAGCTAGTCATCTATATATATCAGCCAGTCATCTATATTTACCAGCTAGTCCTCTATATTTATCAGCTAGCAGTTATATCTACCAGCTAGGTTTTCTTAATGTTTGATTTTATAATGGTTTTCATCTCCAATTATTTTTTCACTGAACCTTATCTCTTTCATAAAAAACCCAAATGTTGATATATTCTTCATCTGATAATGATTTTATCCAATTATTAAATTTCATTTCGTCGTCCATTATTCGTGCAGTAACGGTAAATATGCATCTATGTTTGCAGTGTGTCTTTAGTACGGATCCCTGTCTATGTTTGCAGTGTGTCTTTAGTACGGATCCCTGTCTATGTTTGCAGTGTGTCTTTAGTACGGATCCCTGTCTATGTTTGCAGCGTGTCTTTAGTACGGATCCCTGTCTATGTTTGCAGCGTGTCTTTAGTACGGATCCCTGTCTATGTTTGCAGCGTGTCTTTAGTACGGATCCCTGTCTATGTTTGCAGCGTGTCTTTAGTACGGATCCCTGTCTATGTTTGCAGCGTGTCTTTAGTACGGATCCCTGTCTATGTTTGCAGCGTGTCTTTAGTACGGATCCCTGTCTATGTTTGCAGCGTGTCTTTAGTACGGATCCCTGTCTATGTTTGCAGCGTGTCTTTAGTACGGATCCCTGTCTATGTTTGCAACGTGTCTTTAGTACGGATCCCTGTCTATGTTTGCAACGTGTCTTTAGTACGGATCCCTGTCTATGTTTGCAACGTGTCTTTAGTACGGATCCCTGTCTATGTTTGCAACGTGTCTTTAGTACGGATCCCTGTCTATGTTTGCAACGTGTCTTTAGTACGGATCCCTGTCTATGTTTGCAACGTGTCTTTAGTACGGATCCCTGTCTATGTTTGCAACGTGTCTTTAGTACGGATCCCTGTCTATGTTTGCAACGTGTCTTTAGTACGGATCCCTGTCTATGTTTGCAACGTGTCTTTAGTACGGATCCCTGTCTATGTTTGCAACGTGTCTTTAGTACGGATCCCTAATGCATTCAGTATCAAGATTAATAAGTTCTGAGACTTTAATTTTCCTGCATACTAAGACCAATATTTTATACGACATATTTTTCTTATAACGGTTTTAATACGACATATTTTTCTTATATCGGTTTTTATACGACATATTTTTCTTATAACGGTTTTTATACGACATATTTTTCTTATAACGGTTTTAACGACATATTTTTCCTATAACGGTTTTTATACGACATATTTTTCTTATAACGGTTTTTATACGACATATTTTTCTTATAACGGTTTTTATTTATCAAGGTAAAAAGTTAGACAAATCTCACAGTAATGATAGTTTCCCTCATTTGTAATAAATGTAATTAAATAAATTTTGAATAGGCGCATTTGGTTAGCGTTTCCTCTTTTAAGCAATTCTTGGAGTTTTGCGATTACTTGTTTGATTATTGGAACTCGGTCCAGTGGAAATAATCCTTAGCACGAAGTAATTAGTCAGTTGCTAGGAGCACACGTCAGTGAGAGGGAATGCAGTGTTAGCGAGTTTCCAGGATGCCGTGGTTTACCTCTGGTGAATTCTGGTCAGAGCCTCATTAATATTTATGTATTTCCATAGTCCTTATTTAAATCTGTGTACATTGGTTGCGTGATTGCAGGTGCATTATTTATGGTTGAAGACGTAAATTACACAATGGAATACAAGAGAAAGGAATACTCAGTCGTCTGCATTTATGTTGCCATGGTGGCAAATTTAATAAAATTTTTAATGGCGAAATGTGGCTCGAAACCATGACATGACTAGTTTAAGGTGGTGTAGTAAACAGATCTCACATTGTTAGGAGAAGTGGTAAAGTTTTGCATAGTGAAATGCTTGCGGTACAGAAAGTTGATGAAGAGAAACCTAGCAGATGTGCGATTTATAGAATTTGAAAATTTGCAAGATCTGTGGTCTTGCATTGAATAGAGTAAAATTATTTATAGAATAGACTCGCTGGGCTTTCTAGTTTACAACAGAAGGTGTATAGAAACATTTGGAATAGGGTAAAAGTATGACGTCTAGCGGAATCACGCCAGGGTTTGACGTTGCTCTGTCATAGTGTAACAGAATTGTTACCGAGAGGAGGGTGGATTAAATGAACAATACAAACACAATTTGTGAAAGAAAATATAAATTTATGTAATAAATTATAAATGAAAAAAATACAGATGTAACAACACAATAATTCATGCACTCAACCCACAATTACACTCACAACCATTCACAATACATGAACAAATTAAATATTAATACAAAAGGAATCTCAGATGTAAAGGGATCTCTTGGACTATACACAGATCCAAGGATCCTTTACGAAAGTTAAATTAATGCAAGTATAAATTACGAAAAATGAACACAAACGACAAACTATACTATCGCACGATGGATTGCGATAACTAGCACGACCATATACTTGTATTCAATCAAGTTGCTAGCTTTTATTGATATCTATGCGATCACTTGAAATATTATTGTGATCTGACATAAACATGCAAATACAACAATGTATTAAATTGTATTACAATTTCAATACACATATGTGTCTCGACCCCGTATAACCGCACGATTCAGCAACAGTTGAATCGTCTCCCAGTTTCCCCGAAAACCTAGGGTTGACCAATACTATTATCGGACGTTTCCCTTCACGGATCCACCACAGTTATACGTTCAGACAACATACAACATCTACCAGAACCAACGGTTCCTCACTAACCTAGATGTCGACCCGGATGTTTTACAACTCAGACAGCTCCGATACTCGGACTTCTAGCTTTCCGGATATTTACACGTTACACAGATGTTGACGAACAGACAGTTCGACACACAGATACTTCAATTCCGTCTGCACAAATTAACGGCACAATCACATTCAGATATTTATACAGAGATGTTCCACAACAAATCAGACGATATCAAAGACGTTTATCAAAAGATGGTATCAGATGTGTTAACAGCTACGGTATCAGAAATGGTATCAACTACGTTAGCAGCTACGGTATCAGAAACATTGACATCTACGGTATCAGATCTACGGTATCAGATCTACGGTATCAGAAACATTGACATCTACGGTATCAGCGATTATCAGATCTATGGTAACAGCGATTGTCAGTTACAGTATCAGAAAGACAGTAACAGCGATTGTCAGCTACAGTATCAGAAACACGGTAACAGCTACAATAAACAAAACCAGACTAATAATAGTTGTCTCAAAAATAATCTAAGCCGTAGATTACGATATTGCATTTAAAGTCTAATAGTGACTAGTAATTCCAAATATTCCACGTTTAATTGCAATAAAAGCATCATTATACGAAATGATAATCTGAATAAAATTCACAATAAAACGAAAATGTAAATTTAACACTCACCCCTTTGGCTGGAGATTGCAAGACGAGCTTATCTATCCTTCGATTAGATATTTTGGTTCCCGTAATTATTATGAGAAATATCTCGCCTTATATACTCTCTATAGGTGAACATAAATCACATCGAGCTTGCCGTGCACCACGTGAAACGAGTATTTCGGATTTCATGTAAATAACAAACTGGCACATGCAAATCGTTACACGCCACTTACCTTGGAGAAAAACACTTAATCACCCCAGGTAATGCGTGTACGACGAAATCAAGAAAATGGTGAGTTTCGTTTGCAATTCAAGAAGAACAAAAATCAGTTCAATTTTCGCCTAATTCTGTGACACATAGCAAATAATCTTCGTTGGTAATATTATCAATTAGACAAGTGTCTCTGTAATGGGTTGCTCTGTCATAGCAAATAATCTTGGTTGGTAATATTATCAATTAGACAAGTGTCTCTGTAATGGGTTGCTCTGTCATAGCAAATAATCTTGGTTGGTAATAATATGAATTACACAAGTGTTTCTGTAATGGGTTGTTCTGTCTTGGCTGGTAATATTATCAATTAGGCTATTGTCTCTGTAATGGGTTGCTCCTTCATAGCAAATAATCTTGGCTGGTAATATTATCAATTAGAAAAGTGTCTCTGTAATGAGTTACTGTGTCATAGCAAATAATCTTTTTTGGTAATATTATCAATTAGACAAGTGTCTCTGTAATGCAAATTGCCCAGTTTTGTAATAAATTAAGCAAGTTAACCAAGTCTTTAAGTAACAGCAATTTCTCCTATTAATGATAAAGGTACAAAATTAAACAAATTTCTCGGTTACTTTAGTCTGCTCCGTTAATAAAAATAAATCTATCAAATTAGTCAAGTATTTCAGTAATGGTATTCCCACCCATCCCATTATTAACAAATGTACCAAATTAGACAAGTCCCACAGGAATGTTATTCTCCCCCATTAATAACAAAGGTACCAAATTAAACAAGTCTCTCAGGAATGTTAATCAGCTTAATTATTAATAACGGTACCGAATTAGACAAGTCCCTCAGGAATGTTAATCAGCTAAATTATTAATAACGGTACCGAATTAGACAAGTCCCTCAGGAATGTTAATCAGCTAAATTATTAATAACGGTACCGTATTAGACAAGTCCCTCAGGAATGTTAATCAGCCAAATTAATAATAAAGGTACCGAATTCGACAAGTCTCTCAGTAATAATATTCTCCCCCATTAATAGCAAAGGTACCAAATTAGACAAGTTTCCCAATAATGGCATTTCCTCCACTAATAGCAAAGGTACCAAATTAAACAAGTCTCTCAGGAATGTTAATCAGACAAATTAATCACAAAGGTACCGAATTAAACAAGTCTCTCAATGATGATATTCTCCCCCATTAATTCCAAATGTACCGAATTAGACAAGTCTCTCAGTGATGACAATGACAAGAAATTAGACAAGTCTCTCAGTGATGATAACGACAAGAAGTTGGACAAGTCTTTCAGTGATGATAATGACAAGAAGTTAACTGAAACTGATTTTAATACCGTGTTCAGTTTTCTGTTACCTCTTTTGGTTTATCCTGTCTTCCTATCACAAAATATAATGTATGTTATCTGATATTTTAAAATCATATTCAAAATTTTCAATAAGATTGAATCCTATTTTTCCACTGATCAAAAATCTGTTATCTATCTATCTATCTATCTATCTATCTATCTATCTATCTATCTATCTATCTATCTATCTATCTATCTATCTATCTATCTGTCTGTCTGTCTGTCTGTCTGAACTTTCTTATGGACAGCTATATGACACAATAACAGCCGAGGGGGTAATTTAGTGTAGTGATGAATTTCGCAATGTCAGCAATATTTTGCATTAACAGCTGATGGGGCCGTTTAATGTAATGACCCTATTCGTACGGACAGTAATATTGTGAAATAACAATTGATGAGACCCTTTAATGTAATGACCCTATTCGTACGGACAGTAATATTGTGAAATAACAATTGATGAGGCCCTTTAATGTAATGACGCCATTCGTACGGACAGTAATATTGTGAAATAACAATTGATGAGGCCGTTTAATGTAATGACGCCATTCGTACGGACAGTAATATTGGGAAATAACAATTGATGAGGCCGTTTAACGTAATGACGCCATTCGTACGAACAGTAATATTGTGAAATAACAATTGATGAGGCCGTTTAACGTAATGACGCCATTCGTACGGACAGTAATATTGTGAAATAATAATTGATGAGGCCGTTTAACGTAATGACGCCATCCGTACGGACAGTAATATTGGGAAATAACAATTGATGAGGCCGTTTAACGTAATGACGCTATTCGTACGGACAGTAATATTGGGAAATAACAATTGATGAGGCCGTTTAACGTAATGACGCCATTCGTACGGACAGTAATATTGTGAAATAACAATTGATGAGGCCGTTTAACGTAATGACGCCATTCGTACGGACAGTAATATTGTGAAATAACAATTGATGAGGCCGTTTAACTTAATGACGCCATTCGTACGGACAGTAATATTGGGAAATAACTATTGATGAGGCCGTTTAACGTAATGACGCCATTCGTACGGACAGTAATATTGTTTAGTCTAACCTCTAGGTCACTGTCTGGAATACTCAACGTATTTTTAAATACGTCATAATCGAAACAGAAATTGCTTAACATATGTGACTAGTTTTTATATATATTACAGTTACAATCCATGACATAACAATGGACATCTTTTTAACGCATCTTTAACAATGTTTCTGTCATATCTGTCAGTAAGGTGTCAGTCTATGGTGCCGCAGACATGGAACATTAATCAAGGTCAACTTGTCATAATCTAGCGTCTTTATACTAAGCGGCAAGTATGGCAGCTGTTAGTATCATTGTTATAAGTCTTGGGATTCGGACGGCGTTCGAACCCCGCGACCTTTCGCATCCGAGGCGGACGCTCTAACCACTTTGTCTACCGATAATACCTACGGCTTTAAAGAATCACCTCAATTCATTGGTACTAATTTTAACGGAGAGGTTGAATGTTGTATTTATGGAATTCGTTTGCAAGTTATTCCTTCATATGGTTTTGGTGTAATATCAGTCTTATGTTTTCCTGCTCTAAAGGTCAAGGTCTTCTTAAGAGTTTAACTCTACCTCAAGCATATTTTGCACGTGCATAAACAGTGCATTTGCAACACGCGCAGATTGGCAGTCCACTCATGTTCGCAGACAGAAAACAATATTTTGGTTACGTTTATTTTTTACAGGGTTGGATCCAGAAAGATTACCTGGTTTTGTTGGTGGAAGGGAAGTTGAGTAAATAAAACACGCAAAAGGTGTGTGGGGTGAAAAATCTAGTGTGAACCCACATGAGAAGCCATGAAAACTCCTGTATTTTAAACATTTCCAGGATAGAAATTTAACTACCCAACTGTCAGGGAAACTTACTTTGGGAACCGTTTTATTTCTTGAAACAGTAGAAGGATACAACTCCATCTCGCATCCCTTACCTCTGTATCATCCCATATAATTACTATCACAAGTCCAGTTTCTTCTGCTTTTCTTCTGCGAGAATAAGACATGCCTAGTCTCGTCATTTTCATATGATGAGAATGAGATTTGCCTAGTCTCGTCATTTTCATATGATGAGAATGAGATTTGCCTAGTCTCGTAATTTTCATATGATGAGAATGAGGATTTGCCTTGTCTCGTCATTTTCATATGATGAGAATGAGATTTGCCTAGTCTCGTCATTTTCAAATTATGAGAATGAGATTTTCAAATACTATTCGCCTATCCTCACCGACAGCTTGTATTCCCTACCTATTTTAAAAATGAAATTCATAAAGGATATGACATAGGCTAGTCACTTTATTTATAAATTTATAATTTCTGAAACTGATTATTGCCGGAGGACCTCTAACAATTTCTGATAATGTCCTCTTGTTCGTGTTCATGTCCCAATGGAGTTTTCAGTGTTACAATTATAAACTAGACCTGTTCGCTCTTTGTCTCTGGTTTTTCAAATTTCAATTTTTAATAAAGGGGCTTGGTTCCTTGTCTTAAATATAAATAGACGTTATAGCAACTGTTGCCTACATCCGATATTATCAATGATTAGTTTTAAAACTTCGAACATCTTGAACAAAAAAACAAGGTCAAGTGGTAAACATGATGTAACTCCCACACATGTATAGCATAGTTTCCTTTCTTACGTTAATACGGGATATATTTCTTACGTTAATACGGGATATATTTCTTACGTTAATACGGGATATATTTCTTACGTTAATACGGGATATATTTCTTACGTTAATACGGGATATATTTCTTACGTTAATACGGGATATATTTATTACGTTAATACGGGATATATTTCTTACGTTAATACGGGATATATTTCATTGTGTGGTATTAAAGTACGGAAACGACATTGGTTTGTTTTCAAAATTATTATATATCAAAACGTGCTACCGAATAGAAGTATAGAAGATTAAACGCACTCTTCGGCACGACGTGCACCCCCAAACTCTTTTAATAAATTCACCTCAGTACCGTAGACTAATCATATAAAATACGTGAATTAAGAAAACTTAATCTGTCACAGTAAAAATTTTTTTGGTCATTTTGTCAACTTTTGACCCTACCTAAAAACTCTATCAACTGCAAGAATAAACTTAAAGACCTAGATTTGTTTCCGACCTTAGATATTTTGAGCATTTTTTGTTTTCTAGTTTCATGGTGGTTTATTTTTTTTTTGTTTCTTTTTGTTTTATTTTGTGTAGTCATATCATTAGAGTTGTTGTAAAGCGGGTTAGAGCTTCTACATATCAGGCGATATACAAAGTCATTATTATTATTATTATTATTATTATTATTATTATTATTATTATTATTATTATTATTATTTAGCTGTTGTAGGTACAGCTTTTTTAGGCACCAACAATGTCGTAAGGCAAGATAGGAATTGTTATATTTTCTTATGTGAAAATATAAGGATATATTTTTCACATGGTTGTTATACAGGAATTAAAAAAAGGTGAAACACTGCGCCAACAAGTCTCTTTAATTCTCAACAAGTCTTTATAATTCTCAACAAGTCTCTATAATTCTCAACAAGTCTCTATAATTCCCAAGAAGTCTCTATAATTCCCACTTAAAATAAAATAAAATAGATGAATTATTGAGATCATATCGAAATTGATGACCTTCATCAATCTTGTTGTCTTAAACGTACAGTCTATGACAATTGTGTGATTAAAACGTACAGTCTATGACAATTGTTTGATTAAAACGTACAGTCTATGACAATTGTGTGATTAAACCCTACAGTCTATGACAATTGTGTGATTAAAACCTACAGTCTATGACAATTGTGTGATTAAAACCTACAGTCTATGACAATTGTGTGATTAAAACCTACAGTTTGTGACAATTGTGTGATTAAAACCTACAGTCTATGACAACTATGACAATTGTGTGATTAAAACCTACAGTCTATGACAAGTGTGTGATTAAAACCTGCAGTCTATGACAATTGTGTGATTAAAACTCGAAGGAGACGACATTGCTACAAACCATATCCCCATCCAAGTGATTAATGCAATTAAGTTTTATCCATTTTTTTTTTTGTACCTTGGCAACTTTTCATTTTCAAAATCAATAGGGTGTGGGTAAAATCTGCAAGAAGGGTATTTGAATAGTATGGACGTCGTCAAATATTAGGAATTGCATAGTTATCATTTTTGGATAATGTTACTGATTAATGCAATACTACTACCACGATAATAACAATAACACTTACAACAAGAACTTTTACTATTACTACAACAACAATAATGCCAACAACAATAACTTTTACCACTACAACAACAACAATAACACCACCAACAAGAACTTTTATAACTACTATAGCAACAATAACACCAACAACAAGAACTATTACTACTACCACGACAACTACGAAAGTTTAACATAGGCATCATTTTCGGATAATAGCTCTGATTAATCGTGTCATATCGCTTCCATATCTGCAGTATGGCAGTTTATAGCGATGCCTAGTACTGGGACATCATGCAGAAGACATGTAGAATGATGTCCCACCCATTCACATTGTACTGACACTAGGCCGACTAGACCAAACACTGACCTCTTAATGCTGAACGCATGTAGAATGATGTCCCACCCATTCACATTGTACTGACACTAGGCCGACTAGACCAAACACTGACCTCTTAATGCTGAACGCAAAGCGAGGCAGATGTTAGTACCATATGTTTAAGTGTTTGGTATGACTCGGCCGGGGATCGAACCCACGACATCCCGCTTCCGCGGCGGATGCTCTAACCACTAGGCAACCAGAGCGGTGACTTATTGGTCTCACTCTGATTAAGAAAATGGTGATACTACAGCAACAATGACAACATAAACTACTGCTACTACAGCAACAATGACAACATAAACTAATACAACAACAACAACAACAACTACTACTACTACTACTACTACTACTACTACTACTACTACTAGATATAAGAATAATCATCGTTTTCGGATAATGTCACTATAACATCGCCCTCTTAGTAAGAAGGGATATTAATTGGATTTAGCTGCGCTATCTTGGCAATGACCTCCCTCGATGTTATGACCCCCCTCGATGTTATGACCCCCTCGATGTTATGATCCCCCTCGATGTTATGACCTGGTCTGAGTGAGATAGGACATGTACATATAACTGGGCAAGTTTCTGGGCTAGAAATAATTCAATACAAGTCCCGTTAGACAAGAAAAATAACAAATGTAATCAATGAGATTAATAATGGTAATTAAATAACAAATGTAATCAATGAGATTAATAATGGTAATTAAATAAGAAATGTAATCAATGAGATTAATAATGGTAATTAAATAATCAATGAGATTAATAATGGTAATTAAATAACAAATGTAATCAATGAGATTAATAATGGTAATTAAATAACAAATGTAATCAATGAGATTAATAATGGTAATTAAATAAGAAATGTAATCAATGAGATTAATAATGGTAATTAAATAACAAATGTAATCAATGAGACTAATAATGGTAATTAAATAAGAAATGTAATCAATGAGATTAATAATGGTAATTAAATAATCAATGAGATTAAAAATGGTAATTTCAATTCAACTTAAGTAAGGTCTACACAGTTTAATAGCAGTGTCTAATTTGGATTTATTTCATCATTGTAACGAGTGGTGAAAAGAGCGCAATGTCCACGACGGATAGCATCAATTTATCAAGACCATGTTCCAACGTTACCTGTTTACTGGAGTAGTTCTTTTCCGACCGCTTCATCTCTTTCTGGACTTCCAATTCCTCAATTCTAAACTCGTCACTTCTCTTTTCTTTCTTCCGGAATTCCGTCTTCTCTCTCTCTCTCTCTCTCTCTCTCTCTCTCTCTCTCTCTCTCTCTCTCTCTCTCTCTCTCTCTCTCTCTCTCTCCCGGTCAATTGCATTGAGTCGGAACTACTACTACTACTACTACTACTACTACTACTACTACTACTACTACTACAATGGGTCCCGAGTGGCCGAGTGGTCTAAAGCGCTCTCCGTTACGGATCACTGCTATCTCATCTGTCTGCATGGGTTCGAGTCTCAGATTTGGCTAATGTGGTTATGTGAGAAAAAGATTGCCAGCAGCTTCTCGTGGGTCGGTGGTTCTTTTAGGGTATTTTCCCGGGCTCTTCCTCCACCGTTAATACTGGCCGCTATAAATGGCCTATTGTGTGCTGAAACATGGCGTTAAACCCTATAACAACAACAACAATAACATCAACAATAACTGCTACTACTGCATATTCGTCATTTTCGGATAATGTCACTGATTAAAACAATATTAATACTACTACAATTACATCAACTACTACTACTACTACTACTATTATTATTATTATTATTATTATTATTATTATTATTATTATTATTATAACAGTAAAACCCTACTTGTGAGTCGACTGTTATGAAAGACCAGCTGTCTTGAGAGACCAGACTTTCTTTAAACATAGTTATTGGTTTTGACCTGTCATAGCTTTTGCCAGGAGGGGCGGTCTTTCAAGACAGGTTATACTGTACTGTACTAACAGATCGAATGGGGGCCCCGAGCGGCCAAGTGATCTAAAGCGCTATCACAAGACAGTTAAATACATGAAATAATTGATTGGTTAGTACCCATAAGACCCATAGTTACGCTATCACAAGACAGTTAAATACATGAAATAATTGATTGGTTAGTACCCATAAGACCCATAGTTACGCTATCACAAGACAGTTAAATACAAGAGATAACAAAGACCCATAGTTACGCTATCACAAGAGAATTAAAAACAAGAAATAATTGATTGGTTAGTATACATAAGACCCATGGTTACGCTATCACAATACAGTTAAATACAAGAGATAATTAAGACCCATGGTTACGCTATCAGAATACAGTTAAATACAAGATATAATTAAGACCCATAGTTACGCTATCACAATACAGTTAAATACAAGAGATAATTAAGACCCATGGTTACGCTGTCACAAGACATTTGAATACAAGAGATAATTAAGACCCATAGTTACGCTATCACAATACAGTTAAATACAAGAGATAATTAAGACCCATAGTTACGCTATCACAAGACAGTTAAATACAAGAGATAATTGACTGGTTAGTACTGTTCATAGGCCGCATTCTCCAGTAAATACACGAGATAACTGAGTTCTTTTTATTGTTCATAGGCCGCATTTCCCAGTAAAAACACGAGAAAACTGAGTTCTTTGTATTGTTGATAGGCCGCATTCTCCAGTTAAATGCACGAAATAACTGAGTGGTTATACTGTTCATAAACTACTTTCCCCAATTAAATAATCGAGATAACTGAGTGTTTAGTACAGTTCATAGGCCGCATTCACCAGTTAAATACACGAAATAAATGAGTTGTTTGTATTGTTCATAGGTCGCATTCCCCAGATAAATACAATGTATATGAGTTATTAGTACTGTTCATGGACCGCATTCCCCAGTTAAATACACGCTCTAACTGAGTGGTTAGTACTGTTCATGGACCGCATTCCCCAGTTAAATACAATGTATATGAGTTATTAGTACTGTTCATGGACCGCATTTCCCAGTTAAATACACGCTATAGCTGAGTGGTTAGTACTGTTCATGGACCGCATTCCCCAGTTAAATACACGCTCTAACTAAGTGGTTAGTACTGTTCATGGACCGCATTCCCCAGTTAAATACAATGTATATGAGTTATTAGTACTGTTCATGGACCGCATTCCCCAGTTAAATACACGCTATAACTGAGTGGTTAGTACTGTTCATGGACCGCATTCCCCAGTTAAATACACGCTATAAATGAGGGGTTAGTACTGTTCATGGACCGCATTCCCCAGTTAAATACAATGTATATGAGTTATTAGTACTGTTCATGGACCGCATTCCCCAGTTAAATACACGCTATAACTGAGTGGCTACTACTGTTCATGAACCACATTCCCCAGGTAAATACAATGTATATGAGTTATTAGTACTGTTCATGGACCGCATTCCCCAGTTAAATACACAATACAACTGAGTGGTTAGTACTGTTCATGGACCGCATTCCCCAGTTAAATACACGATATAACTGAGTGTACTGTTCATGGACCGCATTCCCCAGTTAAATACACGCTATAACTGAGTGGTTAGTACTGTTCATGAACCGCATTCCCCGGTTAAATACAATGTACATGAGTTATTAGTACTGTTCATGGACCGCATTCCCCAGTTAAATACACGATATAATTGAATGGTTAGTACTGTTCATGGACCGCAATCCCCAGTTAAATACACGATATAACTAAGTGGTTAGTACTGTTCATGGACCGCATTCCCCAGTTAAATACACGCTATAACTGAGTGGTTAGTACTGTTCATGGACCGCATTCCCCAGTTAAATACACGATATAACTGAGTGGTTAGTACTGTTAATGGACCGCATTCCCCAGTTAAATACACGCTACAACTGAGTGGTTAGTACTGTTCATGGACCGCATTCCCCAGTTAAATAACGCTATAACTGAGTGGTTAGTACTGTTCATGGACCGCATTCCCCAGTTAAATACACGATATAACTGACTGGTTAGTACTGTTCATGGATCGCATTCCCCAGTTAAATACAATGAATATGAGTTATTAGTACTGTTCATGGACCGCATTCCCCAGTTAAATACAATGTATATGAATTATTAGTGCTGTTCATGGACCGCATTCCTCAGTTAAATACACGCTATAAATGAGTTATTAGTAGTGTTAATGGACCGCATTCCCCAGTTAAATTCAATGTATATGAATTATTAGTACTGTTCATGGACCGCATTCCCCAGTTAAATACAATGAATATGAGTTATTAGTACTGTTCATGAACCGCATTCCCCAGTTAAATACAATGTATATGAATTATTAGCACTGTTCATGGACCGCATTCCCCAGTTAAATATAATGTATATGAGTTATTAGTACTGTTCATGGACCGCATTCCCCAGTTAAATACACGCTCTAACTGAGTGGTTAGTACTGTTCATGAACCGCATTCCCCCAGTGAAATACAATGTATATGAATTATTAGTACTGTTCATGGACCGCATTCCCCAGTTAAATACACGCTATAACTGAGTGGTTAGTACTGTTCATGAACCGCATTCCCTAGTTTAATACAATGTATATGAGTTATTAGTACTGTTCATGGACCGCATTCCCCAGTTAAATACACACTATAACTGAGTGGTTAGTACTGTTCATGGACCGCATTCCCCAGTTAAATACAATATATATGAGTTATTAGTACTGTTCATGGACCGCATTCCCCAGTTAAATAGACGCTATAACTGAGTGGTTAGTACTTTTCATGAACCCCATTCCCCAGTTAAATGCAATGTATATGAATTATTAGTACTGTTCATGGACCGCATTCCCCAGTTAAATACACGCTATAGCTCAGTGGTTAGTACTGTTCATGAACCGCATTCCCCAGTTAAATGCAATGTATATGAGTTATTAGTACTTTTCATGGACCGCATTCCCCAGTTAAATACACGAAATAACTGAGTGGTTAGTACTGTTCATGGACCGCATTCCCCAGTTAAATACACACTATAACTGAGTGGTTAGTACTGTTCATGGACCGTATTCCCCAGTTAAATACAATGTATATGAGTTATTAGTACTGTTCATGGACCGCATTCCCCAGTTAAATAGACGCTATAACTGAGTGGTTAGTACTTTTCATGAACCCCATTCCCCAGTTAAATGCAATGTATATGAATTATTAGTACTGTTCATGGACCGCATTCCCCAGTTAAATACACGCTATAGCTCAGTGGTTAGTACTGTTCATGAACCGCATTCCCCAGTTAAATGCAATGTATAAGAGTTATTAGTACTGTTCATGGACCGCATTCCCCAGTTAAATACACGAAATAACTGAGTGGTTAGTACTGTTCATGGACCGCATTCCCCAGTTAAATGCAATGTATATGAGTTATTAGTACTGTTCATGGACCGCATTCCCCAGTTAAATACAATGTATATGAATTATTAGTACTGTTCATGAACCGCATTCCCCAGTTAAATACAATGTATATGAATTATTAGTACTGTTCATGAACCGCATTCCCCAGTTAAATGCAATGTATATGAGTTATTAGTACTGTTCATGGACCGCATTCCCCAGTTAAATACACGAAATAAATGAGTGGTTAGTACTGTTCATGAACCGCATTCCCCAGTTAAATACAATGTATATGAATTATTAGTACTGTTCATGAACCGCATTCCCCAGTTAAATGCAATGTATATGAGTTATTAGTACTGTTCATGGACCGCATTCCCCAGTTAAATACACGAAATAACTGAGTGGTTAGTACTGTTCATGGACCGCATTCCCCAGTTAAATACACTGTATATGAGTTATTAGTACTGTTCATGGACCGCATTCCCCAGTTAAATACACGATATAACTGAGTGGTTAGTACTGTTCATGGACCGCATTCCCCAGCTAAATACACGATATAACTGAGTGGTTAGTACTGTTCATGGACCGCATTCCCCAGTTAAATACAATGTGTATGAGTTATTAGTACTGTTCATGGACCGCATTCCCCAGTTAAATGCACGCTATAACTGAGTGGTTAGTACTGTTCAAAGACCGTATTCCCCAGTTTTTAAAGACGGTCCGTGTGGAGGTAGGTGGTACGTTACTCCTTTTCAATAGTTAAAAGCTATGATGAATGTGTTTTTGTTACATCATTCTTAAATTAGTTTTGATATGCTATTTGGATGGAATTTAGCTTTCTGCAATATCCATCCTTGAAGCCGAAATTAACTATTCAAAGTTCATGAAAATTTCCCTAAGGGTATGTCATGGACTTATGTTCATTTGGAATGCATCTCCGGAGATGAACTGGAAAATTTTGTTACCTTTTAGAATTATTATACATGACAGTTCTTCCGATTCCGGCTATCCATTTTCTGTTATCAATATTTTTTTATATTCTACAGGGAACGTTAAAATCTGATGGATTAACAAATAGTGAGTATCATAGAAGTAAATTTTTTATCAGCTGATGATGCAGTAGCAATACAATGAAAATAGAAATAAACCAAGTCAGGTCTTTATGGCAGTTTCCCAAAGAAACCAACACACACTAGCTAATGGATCATATTAATAATAAAACTATTCTTTACCTTTCCTCAGTGGACCGTTGAACCCATCACCTCGCACAGAACCGAGATGTATTAATGCAGTATCTACAATAAATACATGAACTGCATAAGATAGCTCTATCCACAGCTCGAGACAATACAATACGTTCCGTTCGTAAAATAAAAAAAAAACAATATATTGAAGATTAACAAGACTGGTTTACATTTCTGTCTAAAAACAGCTTTTAAGTTTCAGTGATTAATGTTGCAGAAAGTCACGTTCCCATTTAAGACTGGTTTTAGAATGTTGTACTGAACATATTCCTTGTAACTCCTAATTATTTAAAATGACTGGTATACTACTGTATGTAAACTTCCATACACCATTTCAACACTCCTAATTATTTAATATTACTGGTATACTACTGTATGTAAACTTCCATACAATATTTCGACACTCCTAAATTATTTAATATTACTGGTATACTACTGTATGTAAACGTCCATACAATATTTCGACACTCTTCCATTCAACATTTCAATACTCCTAATTAATAATATGACTGGTATACTATTATTTAATATGACTGGTATACTATTATTTAATATGACTGGTATACTATTATTTAATATGACTGGTATACTATTATTTAATATGACTGGTATACTACTGTATGTAAACTTCCATACAACATAGTTGTTTATCTGAACGTGTCGTAATATAAACCGTCCTTTGTCTAATTACAAAGAAAATAACCGGAAGCTATTTGAATCGACAACTGATAATTTATACCAGGATAAACTCATAAAAAATTAAAATAAGTATTTCTGTTTTGTTGTTGTCTTGGTTCTTTTAAAGATATTTCATATCAGGTTTCGGATCTTTTTTAAGCGTATGAATTTTTGTTGATGGCGTGTGCTATGTAGCTATGTAGCTATTTAGAGAACAAAGGATTCTTCATCTGCATCTTAATAGCTACGTCATCGAACACATTCTATCAATGGAAGGGATCTAAGGTTTTAAACAGTCCACATCATGGTTACAATTGTTTGTCTAAATTGTAGAAGGTGACCTCGGTAGAAGTTCACTATTCAAATCAAATATGTTGTTTGTTTGACATACGAATGATTCTTGAAGTTGATGCTCTCGTCCTTTTGTTGTTGTTGTTGTTGTTTTAGGTTTTAAAGCCATTTTTCAACACACGATAGGCTATACATGGCGGCCAGTATTATTGGTGGAGGAAGAATGCGGGAAAACCTCTAGAAAGAACCACCGACCCACGAGAAGCTACTGGCAAGCTTTCTCACATAACTATATTAGCCGAATCTTAGACTCGAACCCACGCAGACAGAGGTGAGACAGCAAGTGATCCGTAACGGAAAGCGCTTTAGACCACTCGGCCACTCGGGACCCCTCGTGTTTTTATTGTAACTTGGGCAAATCGATATTGTCAAGACCCGTGGATAACCAATTTTCGTATCTTAAAATCTACTTTCGTGTCCGTTATCAGTTTAGGATACCTACATGGGCTATTTACCAACGAAATTAAGACTATATGTGAATGGTTATAGTGACGCTGTCTAATAGTCAACGTAGCATGACATCGACCCTAACAGTTGCGATCCGGGAAGTGGCCGGATATCTATCCCACCCTTCGCTACATCGTAACTATCAATGTCGGTGTCTTACACTGTAGGACAGTGAATATAATTGTTATAATGCTTGTATTTGGGCCCACCCACCTCAGTTCCCATATTCACTTAACTATAGTTTTAAATTCATTTGTAACGAGCCGCGGTGAAATGCTGTACAACATAGTTCCGATGTTAGTCTGGCATATTCTGTGTTTCACAGCTTTTTTAATCCTGTTCAAAAGAAGAATGTATATTTGAAACACTTATAAATGATTTTTCTTTGATTTTATCAAAACAGTTTATTAAAGTTTCTAAATAAAATATGAACCCACTGGTTTTATTCAGTTTTAAAGACATGCAGAATATATGCCTTCCGATTCAATGTTTACATAGTTACTTTGCACGTGACTATATATAGAGGTATACAGTTATTATTGCTAAAGGGTTTAACGCCATTTGTCAGCACAAGATAGGCTATACGTGGCGGCCAGTATTAATGGTGGAGGAAGAACCCGGTAAACCCCCAGAAAGAACCACGACTCAAACCCATGCAGACGATTCGTAACGGCAAGCGCTTTAGACCACGCTGCCACTCGGGACCCCTGAGGTATAAAGTAGTTCTCCGTACAGTTATACATAAATAAATGCTACGGGGTCTGATCACATGGTAATGTTCTGACCAATGAAAATCTTCCATACAATTATCAACTGATGCAACTGAAATTTTTGTGTTTTATAACAGGAAGATCAGGGTCAATAAATATTGAAAGAATAATATAAGTACAAAACTGTTAATTTTGTATATACAAAAATGTATATTTGGTATATACAAAATTGTTAATATGGTATATACAAAAATGTATATTTGGTATATACAAAAATGTATATTTGGTATATACAAAACTGTCTATTTAGTATATACAAAAAAATGTATATTTGGTATATACAAAACTGTCTATTTAGTATATACAAAAATGTATATTTGGTATATACAAAATTGTTAATATGGTATATACAAAAATGTATATTTGGTATATACAAAACTGTCTATTTAGTATATACAAAAATGTATATTTGGTATATACAAAACTGTCTATTTGGTATATACAAAACGTTTAATATGGTATATAACACCTGTCAATTTGTTATATAAAAAAGTGTTAATATGGTATATACAAAACTGTCAATTTGATATGTACAAAATCTCTGATAGCTTCTGGCAATGGTAGAAACACAAAATATGTGAGTTTCCTTTATACAGTGTTACTAGGAATGTTACACACTTGTGTTCTTCCTGGCTATATGATCGAAGTAAAGTCTATATTTTTATTGATATATTGTTACTAGGAATGCTTACGCTAGATAATATTTTTTGTGGCGTCCTTAAATCCATACAAATATTTCTTATTTTTATACAATCTATGATATAGTATGCATCTCTGATATTTTTGTTGTTAACGAAGCGGGATTTCGTTCCTTTGAATTCGATACAATATGTCGTAAATTATTCCCAGACTCATTTGTAGAACTGACACGTTGGCCAATGCTATTGTGGTCGAATTCCTTTGTAGTATTGGTTCGTTGACCAAGACTATTGTGGTCGAATTCCTTTGTAGTATTGGTTCGTTGACCTAGACTATTGTAGTAGAACGTTGTATGTGTCTTTGGAATAATTAGTTGCAGCAGTCCTCCATATATGAAGAGGATTGCGTTTTTACATTTCTTGGTACATTTGATTACGACATTTATTCAAAACTTTTAAACATATTTTTTCATGTATCAATTATGCCATGAACATTATAACACTCTTTCATAAAGAAACCAAAGAACCTCGTCGAAATCCGTGCAGAATTTGGTATGGTCAAAGATCTTCGTACATCTGTAAACGTGTGTAATTGATCTAGTTTTATGATTGGTTGGTACGATTTCTTGCATAGTTTCTGATTGGTGGGTACGATTTCTAATATTGTGTCTGATTGGTGAGTACGATTTATAATACGCGATATAGATAGAGTTTAATAAGACCTATACAATGTACAAATTAGATGTGTAGTCCATATGTGGTCTAAAATATGTCGTCATATCTTATATGCATATCAGTCAGATATAATTATTTGATATTCATATATATGTTATATGTTTGTAGATTGTCACATATATCTATATAGTGTTGGGTAGGAAGCCGACTACTGTACCATTAGTACTGGAAAAGTCAAATCATGCTGTATTGTTTTTTAATGTAGCTTTGAAATGGTTTCGTTTTTATCCATCCTGGCAAAGACGGCTCTATGGAACTTCCTTTAAGCAATTATTTTTTTTTCTCGATAAATTAGACCCAGAGGTATTAATTTATTATATATGAAATTATATAGACAGCTAAATAAAATCCAAGCTTATTTGTATCGTTCTATGTGACGTCATGTTTGATGTGAACGTCAGTATAAATAAATCAACCTAACAGCAAGAGATGTAGTAACGTACAATTAGCATTGAAAACATCCGTTAGATGACGTCATTCGATTCCCTTTCTAACCCTATTATGACATCGAGCTATTCGCACTGATAGGGATAAAGGGAGTTTTATAGAGAGAAACAAAGACCTTACATACATACATACATACATGCATGCATGCATGCATGCATGCATACATACATACATACATACATACATACATACATACATACATACATACATACATACATACATACATACATACATACATACATACATACATACATACACAAATAAACGTACGAGCGCGGGTATACACACAAACATACACACACAAACACACACACACATACACACACACACATTGTAAAAGAGATTGGAATGATTGTAAAAGAAACATGAATGATTGTAAAAGAGATTGGAATGATTGTTAAAGAGATTGGAATGAATGTAAAAGAGATTGGAATGATTGTAAAAGAGATTGGAATGATTGTGAAAGAGATTAGAATGATTTTAAACGAGATTAGAATGATTCTAAAAGAGATTAGAATGATTTTAAAAGAGACTAGAATGATTTTAAAAGAGATTAGAATGACTGTAAAAGAGATATGAAAGATGGAAAACAGATTGGAATAATGGAACATAACAGGAAATGATGGTAAAGACATATGAATGATAGAAAATATATAGGAATATTGGAAGATAGATAGGAACGATGGAATGAGATTGGAATGATGGAAAATTTATATGAATGTTGGAAAAGAAATATGAATTATTGTAAAAGAGATTGGAATGATTTTAAAAGAGACTAGAATGATTTTAAAAGAGATTAGAATGATTTTAAAAGGGATTAGAATGATTGTGAAAGAAATATGAATGATTGTAAAAGAGATTGGAATGATTGTAAAAGAGATTAGAATTATTTTAAAAGAGATTAGAATGATTTTAAAAGAGACTAGAATGATTTTAAAAGAGATTAAAATGACTGTAAAAGAGATATGAAAGATGGAAAACAGATTGAAATAATGGAACATAACGTCGAAATAATGGTAAAGACATAAGAATGATGGAAAATATATAGGAATATTGGAAAATAGATAGGAACGATGGAATGAGATTGGAATGATGGAAAAGTTATATGAATGTTGGAAAAGAAATATGAATGATTGTAAAAGAGATTAGAATGACTGTAAAAGAGTTATGAAAGATTTAAAACAGATTGGAATAATGGAACATAACAGGAAATGATGGTAAAGACATATGAATGATGGAAAATAGATAGGAACGATGGAATGAGATTGGAATGATGGAAAATTTATATGAATGCTGGAAAAGAAATATGAATGATGAAACAGAAAAAAAACTGTAATTGTGTTATAGTTTTTAATTTGCTATGTATTTGTGGTTTGACAATATAAAATGAATGGCGGATCCGGCTAATTATCGATTCAACATAAATAGATCTTCTAATAAAATACATGTTCAGAGAGATAATAAATTGAAAGTGATCACTTCATAAACTGATGTTGACAGTGTTTGGCAAGGGAATAATTACATGAAATCAATTAATCTATCATTACGGTTAATGCACAATGAAATACTCTTTCACGTCTAAGCCCTGAATGAATTAGTCGGGAAGGGAAGAAGCATGTGAACATTTAATTATTAATATACCGTCATTATTACTTTAAAAATGATTCAAGTAAGGAGCGTGTTGCCTAAATAAATCCTTGAAGCATTTTTTTTTTCAAGAGGGTCGTTATAGGTGATATGAGAATTGATTGTAAATGCTTTCTCTGGTAACTGTTCAATGTAAAAACCGAGTAAAAACTATCATAGTCTACTTTTCCAATTTGCTGCTGTTCCAATAACAGTGTTGGGAACTTAAGACAAAAATGACGAAGTGCAGTGTTTTACTTAGAATTAAGTGTTTTACTTAGAATTAAGTGTTTTACTTAGAATTAAATGTTTTACTTAGCAATTATGTTGCATTCGATAAGCTGGATACCTCCTAATCGTTTGTGGAAGCAAGAAAGTTTTAAATACCAGCCATTTCAAGGGAAACGAAAGATGAACTCAGCTAACTCAGTTTCAACAAAATGCGCGACTTTGCAAAGAAAACATTCAAGGTCAAAGACTGGCTCTGAGGTAAGGATATAATATAATATAATATAATATAATATAATATAATATAATATAATATAATATAATATAATATAATATAATATAATATAATATAATATAATATAATATAATATAATATAATATAAAGCAGTTAAGAGCATTATTAATTTGTACGCTACGGAGATTCTAATCCGAGCCCACGCGTGACGTGTAGCCTTGCCTGTTAACTCCAAACACTACTATCTCGACTATGCACACGTCATCTAAAATCATGCAATAAAATGGTAGCATAGGGTTGATGACGTCAAGAAAGGAATACTTAATTGGGGAGGAGCGTCGATAACAGGACTAAATCATATGGCCTTAAATATATACAATTTCTGTAAACGTTCATACATACATACATACATACATACATACATACATACATACATACATACATACATACATACATACATACATACATACATACATACATACATGCATGCATGCATGCATGCATGCATACGTACATACATACATACATACATACATACATACATACATACATACATACATACATACATACATACATACATACATACATACATACATACATACATACATACATACATAAGTAGCTTTGTAGCGAATGTCATTAGATCACGTGATCGTTGTGCTAACAATGTCTGATTACATTTGGAAGCTAATGTTTACCAAATACTTTTATACAAACACAAAATGTGTATGTGTATTTGTGTGCGTGCATGTGTGTGTGGGCGAGAGAGAGAGAGAGAGAGAGAGAGAGAGAGAGAGAGAGAGAGAGAGTGAGAGAGTGAGTGAATATCTTCTAAATATCGAACTGTATTGATTGACATGGTGCATTGCATGAACGTATTGAAGGAGCTCTCATCTAATCGTTTGAATCTATTTTTGAAAATTGTATATGTCTGTTTTGACATTATGTTTTGTCTGTTTTGACATTACCGGTATGTTTTAATGTTAATGATAGATATGACATGTCTGTTTTGACATTACGTTTTAATGTTAATGATAGATATGACATGTCTATTTTCACATTACGTTTCAATGTTAATGATGTCTTGAATGTGTCCAATGACATGTCTATTTTGACATTACGTTGTAATGTTAATGATAGATATGACATGTCTGTTTTGACATTATGTTTTGTCTGTTTTGACATTACGTTTTAATGGTAATGATAGATATGACATTTCTGTTTTGACATTACGTTTTGTCTGTTTTGACAATACGTTTTAATGTTAATGATGTATTGGATGTGTCCAATGACATGTCTATTTTCACATTACGTTTTAATGTTAATGATGTCTTGAATGTGTCCAATGACATGTGTATTTTGACATTATGTTGTAATGTTAATGATAGATATGACATGTCTGTTTTGACATCATGTTTTGTCTGTTTTGACATTACGTTTTAATGTTAATGATAGATATGACATGTCTGTTTTGACATTACGTTGTAATGTTGATGATAGATATGACATGTCTGTTTTGACATTATGTTTTGTCTGTTTCGACATTACGTTGTAATGTTAATGATAGATATGACATGTCTGTTTTGACATTATGTTTTGTCTGTTTTGACATTACGTTTTAATGTTAATGATAGATATGACATGTGTGTTTTGACATTATGTTTTGTCTGTTTTGACATTACCTTTTAATGTTAATGATGTATTGGATGTGTCCAATAACATGTCTGTTTTGACATTACATTTTAAATTTAATGATAGATATGACATGTCTGTTTTGACATTACGTTGTAATGTCAATGATAGATATGACATGTCTGTTTTGACATTATGTTTTAATGGTAATGATAGATATGATATGTCTGTTTTGACATTACGTTTTAATGTCAATGATAGATATGACATGTCTGTTTTGACATTATGTTTTAATGGTAATGATAGATATGATATGTCTGTTTTGACATTACGTTTTGTCTGTTTTGACATTACGTTTTAATGTCAATGATGTATTAGATGTGTCCAATGACATGTCTATTTTGACATTACGTTTTAATGTTAATGATATATTTGATCTGTTCAATGAAATGTCTGTTTTGACATTACGACAGTGCTGTAGAACCTTTTTCACACCATGAACGACTGCAAATATTTTCTTTAAGCTGAAGGCCGCAGCATAAAACTTAAAAGTAACGACAATAACAAGTAGTTGCAATTGTTTACCTGCTTAAGAATATATACTTTGAAAGTAGGCCATTCGCTTTTTTTAAATACATAAATGCAAACAAAAGTTGCTCGAGCTCTGACGGGTCGTTTACAATCAGCACGCAGACCTCAGGTTTGGACAGCATAGCATTACCACATGTCTATTCATGCGGTCCTTAATACTGTGAATATCCGAACAAAAACTTTATAACTATATTATTATGAAGCAAAGAAATTGGCGTCATACAGTTACATCTACACTCTATCAGAAGTTTTAAAAGTTCACTCGACGTTAGGTTTAGTAGTTTTTGCTTGTCGATTTGCATACTGACACGCAAGACGGCTTAGATGCAGTTAACAAGAAGTTTGAAAAATGCACTTTTTGCAAACGAAACAGTGCTCCATCAAGAGATACGGTAAACAGTGCAAATTGCTCTTTAAATTGATTTTTCAAACGATTGTGTGGCAAGAATTATATGAACGGTGATTGCAAACGGGTTTCTAGAAAAAAGATGCAAAACGAGACGAACATCATCTAAGCAAGACAGATGTTTTCATTTTACTTTAAACGGCGATGAGGCAGCGTATGTTATTAATTTATCATGCAACATTATATATATATATATATATATATATATATATATATATATATATATATATATATATATATATATATATATATATATATATATATATATATATATATATATATATATATATATATATATATATATAAATATATACATTGATCTAAATCGGCATATTGGCAAAGTTACATGCATACACTGACCTATATTGGCATCTTGGCGTATTAATATGCGCACATGGACCGAAATCGACATTGGGGCATAGTGATATGCGCATATTGACCTAACTTGGCATCTTGGCGTAGTTATATGCGCATATTGGCCTAAATCAACATCTTGACATAGTAATATGCACATATTGACCTAAATTGACATCTGGGCATAGTAATGTGCGCATATTGGTCTAATCAACATATTGGCATAGTAATATACACACATTTACCTAAATTTTCATATTTGCAGAGTAATATGCATACACTGATCTAAATTGGCATCTGGGCATAGTAATATGCGCGTATGGACCGAAATTGGCATCTTGGCATAATTATATTAACATATTTACCTAAATCGACAACTTGGCATAGTAATATACACACATTGACCTAAATTGGCATCTTGGCATAATTATATTAACATATTTACCTAAATTGGCATCTTGGCATAATTATATTAACATATTTACCTAAATTGGCATCTTGGCATAATTATATTAACATATTTACCTAAATCGACAACTTGGCATAGTAATATACACACATTGACCTAAATTGGCATCTTGGCATAATTATATTAACATATTTACCTAAATTGGCATCTTGGCATAATTATATTAACATATTTACCTAAATCGACAACTTGGCATAGTAATATACACACATTGACCTAAATTGGCATCTTGGCATAATTATATTAACATATTTACCTAAATTGGCATCTTGGCATAATTATATTAACATATTTACCTAAATTGGCATCTTGGCATAATTATATTAACATATTTACCTAAATCGACAACTTGGCATAGTCATATGCACGCAGCGAAGTAAATTCGCATAAAATCTGCCCACATTAAGATAAGAAACATTGGCACCTTTGAGTAGAGGTAAACATTGTAAACATTCAGCAGATATGCTGTCTACCCATCCAGAGACATATGTAAATGTAATAAAATATAATGTCTCATTAAAGACGACACCATGTCTCAGTTAAAGACACACAAAGTCTCATTAAAAACCACACCATGTCTCATTAAAAACCACACCATGTCTCATTAGAAACCACACTATGTCTCATTAAAAACCACACTATGTCTCTTTAAAAACCACACTATGTCTCATTAAAAACCACACTATGTCTCATTAAAAACCACACTATGTCTCATTAAAAACCACACTATGTCTCAGTAAAGACCACACCATGTCTCATTAAAACCACACTATGTCTCATTAAAAACCACACTATGTCTCATTAAAAACCACACTATGTCTCATTAAAAACCACACTATGTCTCATTAAAAACCACACTATGTCTCATTAAAAACCACACTATGTCTCATTAAAAACCACACTATGTCTCTTTAAATATAATGTCTCATTAAAGACGACACCATGTCTCAGTTAAAGACACACCAAGTCTCATTTAAAACCACACCATGTCTCAGTAAAGACCACACCATGTCTCATTAAAACCACACTATGTCTCATTAAAAACCACACCATGTCTCATTAAAAACCACACCATGTCTCATTAAAAACCACACCATGTCTCATTAGAAACCACACTATGTCTCATTAAAAACCACACTATGTCTCTTTAAAAACCACACTATGTCTCATTAAAAACCACACTATGTCTCATTAAAAACCACACTATGTCTCATTAAAAACCACACTATGTCTCAGTAAAGACCACACCATGTCTCATTAAAACCACACTATGTCTCATTAAAAACCACACTATGTCTCATTAAAAACCACACTATGTCTCATTAAAAACCACACTATGTCTCATTAAAAACCACACTATGTCTCATTAAAAACCACACTATGTCTCTTTAAATATAATGTCTCATTAAAGACGACACCATGTCTCAGTTAAAGACACACCAAGTCTCATTTAAAACCACACCATGTCTCAGTAAAGACCACACCATGTCTCATTAAAAGTCAAACCATGTCTCACTACACAGAGCTGAACGCAAATACTTTCAAAGTCAGTATTTTCTACGCTTTCTGATGATAATCCATTGATGTCTTGGATCATACATTGGGAGTTATGCTTTCTGATGATAATCCATTGATGTATTGGATCATACATTGGGCGTTATGCTTTCTGATGATAATCCATTGATGTCTTGGATCATACATTGGGCGTTATGCTTTCCAGAACACATATGGGACACGTTAAAGTAGATCTCTCTCTCTCTCTCTCTCTCTCTCTCTCTCTCTCTCTCTCTCTCTCTCTCTCTCTCTCTCTCTCTCTCTCTCTGTTTTTGATTTGGATTTCTAACTTAGCTTTAACAATTGTGCAGTCACATCGCTAAGATGTGTGCGGTGTGAGAGTTTATAGAGATATACAGCACTGCTGCATCATGATGCAGACATGTAGTATCATGTCACACCCATTCATGTAGCATCATGTCACACCCATTCATGTAGCATCATGTCACACCCATTCATGTAGCATCATGTCACACCCATTCATGTAGCATCATGGCACACCCATTCATGTAGCATCATGTCACACCCATTCATGTAGCATCATGTCACACCCATTCATGTAACATCATGTCACACCAATTCACTTTCTTGACACAAGTCTAACTACTTAATGGTGAGCGCAACGCGAGGCAGTTGCTAGTGCCATCTGTGGTGGTGTGGATATATCACGAAAATAGAAGGAATGCATGCAACGGTTTCCATCTGTATATATCACGAAAATAGAGAGAATAATTGCAACGGTTTCCATCTTTATATAACATGAAAATAGAGAGGATATTTGCAACGGTTTCCATCTGTATTTAACATGAAAATAGAGAGAATACATGCAACGGTTTCCATCTGTATATAACATGAAAATAAAGAGTATACTTGCAACGGTTTCCATCTGTGGTGGTGTAGATATATCATGAAAATAGAGAGAATATTTGCAACGGTTTCCATCTGTAAATTTGAATATATAACAGGCACTATTCTAATGCCATAATTATTGGAATTTTAAAAAGTTAATTACAAAGTCTAGTTTCATCATGACGCATATCTTTTCCTTAAGATGTATAATTTCAACACCAACATGGAATTAAATAAAATTTATTCTGCTGCTGGACTAATAATTTAGGCATTTAACAGACAATTATTTATTCATATTAAATTGAACGAAAAATACGAAACCGGTAACTTGTCTCAGATGTGCTATAAACTGCGAAGTTTACTCTTCGGTTGTTGAACATTATATCATGCCGATCTAACAGCTGTCCCATGATACCTTTCAATCGTGAGAACTGCCTAATGGAGATGTCAGCGTGACGTGCGATATGCGCGCTGGTAGAATGGAAAATGTTCACCTCGAAATATTTGTATTTCTCTCATCGGAAAGCATTTCAAACCAACGTAACATATTACGTTCGCATTACAAATTAAACTAAGAAATATATTTTCATTTAGGAATGATGACTAAGGCTACCCATCATGAAATATGTGCGTGATATGTTTATATCGTATCATGACTGAAACAGACAGACAGACAAACAACAAGAACTTTATTTCTTGGTACAAATTGCAATTGAACTTGTAGTCAAATATAATAGCATCATGACAATTAGAAAAATACCAAACAACTAGTAAGTAATTACGACATTACACCATGCATGATAAATACGTACATCATACGAGATATAAGCAATTACCACATCACACCATATACAATAAGTAATTATCACATCACACCATATACAATAAGTAATTATCACATCACACCATATACAATAAGTAATTATCATATTACACCATATACAATAAGTAACTACCACATCACACCATACACAATAAATAATTACCACATCACATCATATACAATAAGTAATTATCACATCACACCATATACAATAAGTAATTATCATATTACACCATATACAATAAGTAATTATCATATTACACCATATACAATAAGTAATTATCATATTACACCATATACAATAAGTAATTATCACATCACACCATATACAATAAGTAATTATCACATCACACCATATACAATAAGTAATTACCACATCACACCATATACAATAAGTAATTACTACATCACACCATATACAATAAGTAATTACCACATTACACCATATACAATAAGTAATTATCACATCACACCATATACATTAAGTAATTACCACATCACACCATATACAATAAGTAATTACTACATCACACCATATACAATAAGTAATTATCACATCCCACCATATCCAATAAGTAATTATCACATCACACCATATACAATAAGTAATTACCACATCACACCATATACAATAAGTAATTACCACATCACACCATATACAATAAGTAATTATCACATCACACCATATACAATAAGTAATTACTACATCACACCATATACAATAAGTAATTATCACATCCCACCATATCCAATAAGTAATTATCACATCCCACCATATACAATAAGTAATTACCACATCACACCATATACAATAAGTAACTATCACATCACACCATATACAATAAGTAATTACTATATCACACCAGTTATACTAAGAATTTACCACATCACACCAGTTATAAGAACTAATTAGCACATCACACCAGTTATAATTAGTTACTACATCATACCAGATATACTAAGTAATTACTACATCACACCCGATATACAATGTAATTACCACATCACACCAGTTATAGGAACTAATTAGCACATCATATCAGTTATAATTAGTTACTACATCATACCAGATATACTAAGTAATTACCACATCACACCAGTTATACTAAGTAATTGCTATATCACACCAGTTATAATAAGTAATTATCGCATTGCATAGCGTATAATCCGTGATTGCCACAATAATTAATATATTACGTAATTACAAAAATATGTCATTTATAATAAATATATTACGTAATTACAAAAATAAGTCATTTAGAATAAAGTAACTACACCATTAGGTATAATAAGTTATTATCACATTACACATGAATAATTAATGAATACAACATAAAACCAGATTTAATATAATCGGGACGTGTGGGTGGGGCGTGGTACCAATACCTTGTACCGAAATTTTATGGGAGTACTCAAACTTAACACTCATAAAAAAAACAAATATTTTTAAAATCACATTTGAGGTCTTTTAGCACACGCTGAAATTTCCAGATTCTATTACAACGAGATCAGCAAAATACTGTAAATCAAGTCACAATGCGATCAAAGTGACACTCCAATTCATGTCACAATGCGACCAATCAAGATGATATTTTAAATCATGTTACGATGCTATCAAGATGATATTCCTAATCACTGTGAGCGAAGTAATGAAAACCATTTTGAATAATAAACTTATTTACATACTCAGTAAGTATTACTATGTTGTCATTTTAGGATCTCAGGAGATTATAATATTTTACTCGTTCCGACCTGTGTGCCTATGTGAATAATGTGGCGATACGCCAACGGAGGACGAGACTTAAAATTTGGAGATATCATTATGGGTGTTTTGCAAATGTGTATAGGTGGTTTAGAGTTTTGTATAAATCTCTTAGTTGTAGAGTTTGCTGGGGTGTGAAATACATTGATGTACATTTAAATATGTGTCGAATTATGGGTGGTGAGAGACACTAATGTACATTTAAATATGTTGAGTTATAGGTGGTGAAAGACACTGATGCACATTTAAATATGTCGAGTTATGGGTGGTGCGATGTGATAACTCAGTAAATCGCGGAGAGAATTTTTCTCTACTGCATGCTCCTAGTTGGATTGTAATGTAGACTGCCACATGGAACCCATCAGTGACCGTCTTCACAATAAACTTCTAGCAATTGCTGGCACGAGTGTAAAATTATACTTGATGGATATTTAATTTAACCGTCCACTCTCGGGATTCGTGATAAGTGTGCCGCACAGTGAATGCTTTTCGTGATGACCTCACTTCTGATTCTATGACGGTTACGGCTTGCTAAGGGGTAGGGTGGAGATGATATGGAAGGCTTCGTTACATAGACGAAGTAGATCAAAAACGTATTGATTTCAATTTTACTAAAATATCGCATCTCCCCCCCCCCCCCCTTTAAAAATGTAAAGCGAGTTTCTTGACACTATAATAGAAATTACTATAAAAGACAAACTAATGCATTGTTTTCTATATGCCACATAACTTAACTTCTATTACAAATCACATTCTTTCTGGTCTAATTTGCTATATCGATTTGTAGGCAAGACTGGTATACTAACTTTCATTCGAATTTATGACATCCAAAAAGAATCATAAGTTTCCAAAAGAGACAGACTAGCGTACTATTCTTAAGAACAGAGAGCGGCAGAAAAAATGGCATAGCTGAGAACAACTAGTCATGAATCAGTTAGTCGGCGATACAGAAAATGTCTCAATGATTAATCGGTGATTGAGTAATGTCTCAATGATTAATCGGCAAATGGACGGTGTCTCAATAAATAATCAGCCATTGGAAAATGTCTCATTTATTTATTTTTATCAAATTATCGTAACAGTTATGATGACTATTCAACTCAATTTGAAAAGATAAATTAAGAAACAGCACAGTATTATGTTAATAGATTTCAAATTCTTTACATTTGCTCATTATTCTTATGAGGGGTGGGTGGGCCGGATACATTTAGCAAGATGGCACTGGTTTGGGTTAGTACTAATAAATGTGTTTAGAGTTTTCGGCATTACTCTTTGCACTGGCCAAAGAGATAATATTTGGAGGTTATTTGGTTTCGATAATATTTGGAGGTTATTTGGTTTCGATAATATTTGGAAGTTATTTGGTTTCGAGATAATATTTGGAAGTTATTTGGTTTCGAGATAATATTTGGAGGTTATTTGGTTTCGATAATATTTGGAGGTTATTTGGTTTCGAGATAATATTTGGAGGTCTTTTGGTTTCGAGATAATATTTGGAGGTTATTTGGTTTCGATAATATTTGGAGGTTATTTGGTTTCGATAATATTTGGAGGTTATTTGGTTTCGATAATATTTGGAGGTTATTTGGTTTCGATTATATTTGGAGGTTATTTGGTTTCGATAATATTTGGAGGTTATTTGGTTTCGATAATATTTGGAGGTTATTTGGTTTCGAGATAATATTTGGAGGTTATTTGGTTTCGATAATATTTGGAGGTTATTTGGTTTCGAGATAATATTTGGAGGTTATTTGGTTTCGATAATATTTGGAGGTTATTTGGTTTCGATAATATTTGGAGGTTATTTGGTTTCGATAATATTTGGAGGTTATTTGGTTTCGATAATATTTGGAGGTTATTTGGTTTCGATACTATTTGGAGGTTATTTGGTTTCGAGATAATATTTGGAGGTTATTTGGTTTCGATAATATTTGGAGGTTATTTGGTTTCGAGATAATATTTGGAGGTTATTTGGTTTCGATAATATTTGGAGGTTATTTGGTTTCGATAATATTTGGAGGTTATTTGGTTTCATGCTAATATATGGCATCGTAATGGCCAGCCCACACGTGCCAGCATTCATACTATCATGGCCACCTCACATCACCAAGAAATTATGTTTTGACAGCCGTATATATTGTAACACCCCGTGTGTTATTTTGAAGAAAAAAAAAAGTTCAGGAATAAAAATGCTTTTATAAATAATAAAGGTGGGATATAACTTGCTTTTCAATATCGCAAATCGACTTTACATAAACACAGTGTCCGTCACAACACTATCAACTTATGAGAATATATAGCAGACTTGGTTATCTAAATGTCAAAAGACAACGTTATAATATACAATATTTAGGTTAAACTAATTGTATTCTTTCATTCATGTTTATATTAATAGCCAAATTTATTGGATTGGCTGTAAAACGTCCTGACATAGTAGCGTGATCTCAATAAATATAATGATTTTAGTACTAGTGTACCTGAGCAGTGTGGTGGGAGATAGCAGCGGCTTTATAGAGTATTACACTATGTAATTATAAGGCATGTACGTTCGATAGCAATCATGTAAATAAATCTACTTAATATTTCTTATAAAAATTTGATTCAGGTTTTGGATTATCGGTTATGAAAATTACTTAAGTGATAGTTTAAGAATACAAGGCTGAAATTCTTTTCTACTCAGATGTTCATACTTTACCACTCTGACAGCTATCTGCAAGAAGTGCACTGTCTGCACTCATATTTATAGACTCCTATTCACGTCACATGACCTTAGTTAGCCAATCAATGTTTGTCCTTCTCAGGGCTAGCCATGGCGGTAACCAAGTCAACTGTTCAAACTGTACGACAAATCCCTATGAACACGCAATTTAGACGGACTTAAGTTGTCCTCACAATGTCCGTGGTGTGCGTTTTTACAATGATTCCGTAGAACTGAATGAAACGGACAAGTAAATTTCAATGCGAATTGAGTGAGAGTACAGTGTACTGATGATCCAATGAGTCGTAATATGGTTAGAAATAGTCCCAATCAACTGCATACTACAAGTATTTTGCACACTAAGTAACACAACAATTTCTACATAACCAAGAACTTTCAATAATTAACAGTTACATTAGTTCTAACTTATTGTCCAACAAACGTCTGACAAGAAAAATGCGATTCTTCGGCTGGGCACATTAATTCCATCAATATCCTGCATCTCTGCTGTTCTGGTAATAAAACTCCACCGGATGGCTGAATTCACTAGTTTATGGGCTAACATCATATTTCTCGCTTTGATATTCCAAAATCATTTAAGGTAAGATAATTCATTTCCTAAAGTATTCATGTCAAATTCCAGCACGACACACCTATGGTTCAACATCAATATGGCACAATAACTGCGAACATGCGAACTTCTTTCTACTTCATGCTGGTGTCCCAGTTTGTAGAACTGTTGACTTTCTTGACAAATTCGTTAATATTCATGACAACAGCATGAAACTTCGGATCAGGGCAAGGTTTTACACCTACATTTAGTATAAGACACAGAGTACACATTTATAAAAGATGCAGACGATGATCTAAACGATGGAGGGTGGGTGGCGTACATTCAGGAACGGAAGAAGTAATTCACACCCGATAAATGTTTTCAGTGACAGATAAAATGACATGATCAAATAAGCCAAAGTCTCATTGTTCGTCATCATCTCACATCTCAACGTTGAACATCAAATAATCTCGATATACTAATATTAACTGGACAATGTGCATGCAAAACTCCATTCACAGTACCAATATGGTATTACAACATAGTGAATTGCTTCATGTTTTTCTGACTTTGTTTCATGTTTTTTACATTATCATTATTAATATTACTATTGCAAAAGGAATGTAGTTCTTAACAGCGCCAAGTATTTTGGTTTGTTGAGCTAGGTATTACAATATATAGGCACTCGTAGTAAATTAGATATTTCGTCTCAAGAAACCCTGCTAGTTTAGGTTATTATTAATATATGTGTTTTACAGCAATCGGCATTACTCTGTGCACGTGTCTAAGGAGAGTTACTCTTGATAGATAATATTTGGAGGTCATTTTGGTTTCGATCCCGGGACCCCTGTGAAGTATGAATCTCTTTATATTTATATTATCAATGGACATTCTAAATGGATAAAGTATGAATCCATTCATATTTATAATATCAGTGGACATTCTGGTTGGATAAAGTATGAATCCATTCATATTTATAATATCAGTGGAAATTCTGATTGGATAAAGTATGAATCCATTCATATGTATAATATCAATGAAAATTCTGATTGGATAAAGTATGTATCCCTTCATAGTTATAATATCAATCGACATTCTGATTGGATAAAATTTTAATCCCTTCATCTTCATATTTATGATATCAATGGACATTTGGACTGGATAAAGTATAAATATTTTCATATTTATAATATCAATGGACATTCTGATTGGATACAGTATGAACTCCTTCAATATATAATAATATAAATAGATAAATAGACATTCTGTTAAGATAAAGTAATGAGGCATGGGATTATATTCAGCTCATTAAATATCATTATAACAGTTAACATGACTTTCATATTTATAATGGTTTTTATATCCGTCATGTTCCAATGAGATAATATGAGCTCTGTTTGAGATGGGGACAATTTAATATGTCGGCAAAACATGTCGCCACCCCCAAAAATGATAATAAAACCCAACACCACTATCAAAACCGGTGTTTGCAAAACTAGTGAAGGTCTCATAGAATATTGACCGTTTCCTGTCTTGTTTTCTGCATTATTCAGCTGTACAAATGTTTCTGTTGGGAACCTTAAATGTAGATAGGCCAGAATACTTAATATTAACGCCCAAATGTATTGCGTTTAGAAATACCAATTTTGTATTTGATTATCGCACAGCTCTCTTACACGAGCCGCTAGAAATAGTAATTTTGCTTTTGTCATCGCATATCTCGCTTCCAGGAGCCGTTAGTAATAACAATTTTGTAATTGGTTATGGCACAGCTTTCTTACACGAACCGTTAGTAATAACAATTTTGCATTTGGTCATCGCATTCTTGCTTACACGGGCCTTTACCAACCGCTTTGAAATAATACTTGTTTCCAAAACTAATTTCTGATCCCTTATAAAGAAAACATAAACATTCATTGTGTTGTTTGCAAAACTATTTTAAATTTGAAATTGCTCTTTTCTAGCTTCTAAAAAAGAGGTACCTGATTGTATTTGTTGTACTCTCTCTCTCTCTCTCTCTCTCTCTCTCTCTCTCTCTCTCTCTCTCTCTCTCTCTCTCTCTCTCTCTTTACTTTTTCTTTCTCTCTGACTTTCTCTCTGTCTATATATAACCTTTATGCATCTGTACAAGACATAAATCAGTCAGTGAATCACGTGCAGTCACTACGGTATACAAATCATATACAATACAAACAATACTATATTATCCTGTGTGTCTCAGTTTGCTATTTTACAACCCCACATACAACCCCACATACAACCTCAAATACAACCCATTTACAACCCCACATAAAACCCATATACAAACCCATATAACACCCAGATACAACCCCATATACAATCCATATAAAACCCAGATACAACCCCATATACAAACCCATATAAAACCCATATACAAACCCAGATACAAACCCATATACAACCCCCAAAACAACCCCATATACAACCCCATAAAACCCACTTATAACCCAATATACAAACCATATACAACCCCATACACAACCCATATACAACAACATATACAAACCCATATACAACCCCATATAAAACCCCATACACAACCCCATATACAGCCCTTATACAATCCCATATACAACTCCATGTACAACCCCATATAAAACCTCATATACAACCCAATATACAACCCAATACAAAACCCCATATAAAACCCCATATACAAATTCATGTACAACCCCATATACAACCCCATATACAACCCCATGTACAACCCCATATACAACCCCATATAAAACCCCATATACAAATTCATGTACAGCCTCATATACAACTCAATAAACAACCGAATATAAAACCCCATATACAACCCCATATAAAACCCCATATGCAACCCCAAAATTCATTCTTGCTTCATATGGATCACAGGGATCAACTATACAACTCTATATAAAAGACAAAAACCACTCCAGCTTTATGTATATCACAGACATACAAAGCACAGCATATAAACATAAATCACTCTAGTGTATTGTGTATTATAGGTATTCATAGGTAGCCATCTTAAAAGAAAATCACTCTAGTGTATTGTGTATTATAGGTATTCATAGGTAGCCATCTTAAAAGAAAATCAATCTAGTGTGTTGTGTATTATTTGTATTTCTAGGTACTCATCTTAAAAGAAAATCACTCTAGTGTATTGTGTATTATAGGTATTCATAGGTAGTCATCTTAAAAGAAAATCACTCTAGTGTGTTGTGTATTTTTGGTATTTATAGGTACCCATCTTAAAAGAAAATCACTCTAGTGTATTGTGTATTATAGGTATTCATAGGTATTCATCTTAGAAGAAAATCACTCTAGTGTGTTGTGTATTATTAGTATTTATAGGTACCCATCTTAAAAGAAAATCACTCTAGTGTATTGTGTATTATAGGTATTCATAGGTAGCCATCTTAAAAGAAAATCACTCTAGTGTATTGTGTATTATAGGTATTCATAGGTAGCCATCTTAAAAGAAAATCACTTTAGTGTGTTGTGTATTATTGGTATTTATAGGTACCCATCTTAAAAGAAAATCACTCTAGTGTATTGTGTATTATAGGTATTCATAGGTAGTCATCTTAAAAGAAAATCACTCTAGTGTGTTGTGTATTATTGGTATTTGTATGTACCCATCTTAAAAGAAAATCACTCTAGTGTATTGTTTTATAGGTATTCATAGGTAGCCAGCTTAAAAGGAAATCATTCTAGTGTATTGTTTTATAGGTATTCATAAGTAGCCATCTTAAAAGAAAATCACTCTAGTGTATTGTGTATTATAGGTATTCATAGGTAGCCATCTTAAAAGAAAATCACTCTAGTGTATTGTGTATTATTGGTATTTATATGTATCCATCTTAAAAGAAAATCACTCTAGTGTATTGTTTTATAGGTATTCATAGGTAGCCATCTTAAAAGGAAATCACTCTAGTGTATTGTGTATTACAGGTATTCATAGGTAGCCATCTTAAAAAAAAAACATTCTAGTGTATTGTGTATTATTGGTATTTATAAGTACCCATCTTAAAAGAAAATCACTCTAGTGTATTGTGTATTATTGGTATTTATAGGTACCCATCTTAAAAGAAAATTACTCTAGTGTATTGTGTTTTATAGGTTTTCATAGGTACCATCTTAAAAGGAAATCACTCTAGTGTGTTGTGTATTATTGGTATTTATAGCTACCTATCTTAAAAGGAAATCACTCTAGTGTGTTGTGTATTTTAGGTATGCATAGTTACCCATCTTAAAAGGTATTCATAGGTATCCATCTTAAAAGGAAATCACTCTAGTGTATTGTGTATTATAGGTATTTATAGGTAGCCATCTTAAAAGAAAATCACTCTAGTGTATTGTGTATTATTGGTATTTATAGGTACCCATCTTAAAAGAAAATCACTCTAGTGTATTGTGTATTATGGGTATTCATAGGTACCCATATTAAAAGAAAATCACTCTAGTCTATTGTTTTATAGGTATTCATAGGTAGCCATCTTAAAAGGAAATCATTCTAGTGTATTGTGCATTATAGGTATTCATAGGTAGCCATCTTAAAAGAAAATCACTCTAGTGTATTGTGTATTATTGGTATTTATAGGTACCCATCTTAAAAGAAAATCACTCTAGTGTATTGTGTATTATAGGTATTCATAGGTAGCCATCTTAAAAGAAAATCACTCTAGTGTATTGTGTATTATAGGTATTCATAGGTAACCATCTTAAAAGAAAATCACTCTAGTGTGTTGTGTATTATAGGTATTCATAGGTACCCATATTAAAAGAAAATCGCTCTAGTGTATTGTTTTATAGGTATTCATAGGTAGCCATCTTAAAAGGTCTTCATAGGTAACCATATTAAAAGGAAATCACTCTAGTGCATTGTGTTTTACAGATATTCATAGGTAGCCATCTTAAAAGGAAATCACTCTAGTGTGTTGTGTATTATAGGTATTTATAGGTACCCATCTTAAAAGAAAATCACTCTTGTGTATTGTGTATTATAGGTATTCATAGGTAGCCATCTTAAAAGAAAATCACTCTAGTGTATTGTGTTTTATAGGTATTCATAGGTAGCCATCTTAAAAGAAAATCGCTCTAGTGTATTGTGTATTATAGGTATTCTTTGGTACCCATCTTAAAAGAAAATCACTCTAGTGTATTGTGTTTTATAGGTATTCATAGGTAACCATCTTAAAAGAAAATCACTCTAGTATATTGTGTATTATAGGTATTCATAGGTAGCCATCTAAAAAGAAAATCACTCTAGTGTATTGTGTTTTACAGATATTCATAGGTAGCCATCTTAAAAGGAAATCACTCTAGTATGTTGTGTATTATAGGTACTTATAGGTACCCATCTTAAAAGAAAATCACTCTAGTGTATTGTCTATCATAGACATGCCTAGGTACCCATCTTAAAATATATTCATTCCAGTGTGTTGTCTATCACAGGCATCCTTACGTAACCATCTTGAAAGAAAATCAATATAGTGTATTGTGTATGGTAGACAGTCACAAGTACTTATCTGAAAAAAAAATCACTCTATGGTATTGTGCATCATAGGCAAGATTGAAACAAAAATAAAACTGTGGACAAAGTACCGGAAATGCCATGAAATGGAGGTCATGATACCGGAAATGAGATGAAATGGAAGCCAATATACGGGGAGTACCGTGAATCACCTCATTTCGCTTTAAAGGTTATTCTCGTGTCACATGAAAAGCAATTCTAAAGTCGGTAAAAACATTTATGTTACTTATTCTGACGCCGAAGATGTCAGCTGCCGACCAACTTTTCGGCAAATTATGTGAACTTTAATTCTTACTGGACCTGAGAGTAATCTGTCAACCCATATTATATGAAAAAAAGTGTTCATTAACATACATTCTTTTTACGAGCATGCGCAGTTAAAAGGACATTCTCTCTCTCTCTCTCTCTCTCTCTCTCTCTCTCTCTCTCTCTCTCTCTCTCTCTCTCTCTCTCTCTCTCTCTCTCTCTCTGTGAATGACCCTCAGAGAAACAATACAATCTATCACACAGCCGATCATTCATCACTCCCACCTTAAGTCAAGATGATTGCTGAACAGGAAAATACAAATCAGGAGTAGACAACCCAACAATTGCCAAGTGAAAATCAACAAATGTTTATCTCATCAGGAGTAGGCAACCCAACATTTGCCAAGTGAAAATCAACAAATGTTTATCTCATCAGGAGTAGACAAAAATCAACAAATGTTTATCTCATCAGGAGTAGACAACCCAACAATTGCCAAGTGAAAATCAACAAATGTTTATCTCATCAGAAGTAGACAACCCAACAATTGCCAAGTGAAAATCAACAAGTGTTTATCTCATCAGGAGTAGACAAAAATCAACAAATGTTTATCTCATCAGAAGTAGACAACTCAACAATTGCCAAGTGAAAATCAACAAATGTTTATCTCATCAGGAGTAGACAACCCAACAATTGCCAAGTGAAAATCAACAAATGTTTATCTCATCAGGAGTAGACAAAAATCAAGAAATGTTTATCTCATCAGGAGTAGACAACTCAACAATTGCCAAGTGAAAAACAACAATGTTTATCTCATCAGGAGTAGACAACCCAACAATTGCCAATTGAAAATCAACAAATGTTTATCTCATCAGGAGTAGACAAAAATCAACAAATGTTTATCTCATCAGGAGTAGACAACTCAACAATTGCCAAGTGAAAATCAACAAATGTTTACCTCATCAGGAGTAGACAACTCAACAATTGAAAAGTGAGAATCAACAAATGTTTACCTCAATCGCAAACTAAACCTTCACAAATAAACATGCAAGAGGAAAGACTTGATGACATCAGCCATACTGGTAGATGACTTGATGACATCGACCAGACTGGTAGATGACTTGATGACATCGACCAGACTGGTAGATGACTTGATGACATCGAATAGACTGGTAGATGACTGTCTCCGATTTCACAATGGATCTCTACCAAATCCAGAAAAAGTACGATGTCATATTATTGTTTTTAAAGTAAATGTTTGACTTCAGTATGACGCTATATGCGATCTGCAGATATCATATACGTGGTAACCTAAACATGATAAAGATGTCTGGTGCAATACGTAGAAAATGAATGTAGAATTTCCATCCCAAGACAAAACCCGTAGCGACGAAAGAGAAGAAAACTCTAAAAAGAGTCAAATTGTTTGTCACCGAAAACCTAACAAGGCAAGGAAGATACACTCCATTCGAGTTCACGTTGGTAGTCTTGGTAACATAACAAATACAAGCTATTGTACCGTTATAACACAAATGCTTCATATTTCAACATAAAGTGCACAAAGAGTACATAATTGCAGCGAAACAATGCACATCGGAAACATTTCACCGCCAACGTACTGTTAAAAAGAGAAGAGAACATTACAAGACACGTAAATATAAGTTTTCGTACCCATGGAATGCAACACATTTAAGCAAGATATACGTTTTGCTGTTGTTGTTGTTGTTGTTGTTGTTGTAGGGTTTGACGCCATTTTTCAGCACGCGATATGCTCTACATGACGGCCAGTATTAATGGTGGAGGAAGAACCCGGGAAAATCCTCGGAAAGAACCACCTACCCACGAGAAGCTACTGGCATGTTTTCTCACATGTCCACAATGGCCGAATCTGAGACACAAACCCACGCAGAGAGCGGTGAGATGGCAGTGATCCGTAATATTGAGCCCTTTAGACCACTCGGCCACTCGGAGCCCCTTTGCTTCTTTAGTATGGAATACTTCATCCAAACGTCTGAATTATTAGAAATAAAGCTGATGAACTTGCATTCCAACTAAACGAATTATCTATAATTTATTTGCTATATTGAAACATTCCTTGATGATACCGTTCTCGGCAAAATGTTAGAATGAGATGGCTTCCGAGTATTTCGTGTGGCAGAGTTAGCCAGTTAATAGAGACACTTTAAAAGACGATAAGATCTTTTAATTTATTGGCAACTATTTAAAAAATAAAGCAAATCAATTTAGATTCTACATTGCCTAGATCCCACCAATATCAACTAACGAACAATAAACTGCAAGGTCGTTTCATGATAATCAATCTGCATAACTTCATAACTTAAGCATCACACTTCCTACATACACTGCGATAGTTGAGTCTGATACAACAGGATATAGTTAAGTCTGGTACAACATGATATAGTTGAGTCTGATACAACAGGATATAGTTAAGTCTGGTACAACATGATATAGTTGAGTCTGGTACAACATGATATAGTTAAGTCTGGTACAACATGATATAGTTGAGTCTGGTACAACATGATATAGTTAAGTCTGATACAACATGATATAGTTAAGTCTGATACAATAGGATATAGTTAAGTCTGGTACAACATGATATAGTTAAGTCTGATACAATAGGATATAGTTAAGTCTGATACAATAGGATATAGTTAGGTCTGGTACAACAGGATATAGTTAAGTCTGGTACAACATGATATAGTTGAGTCTGGTACAACATGATATAATTAAGTCTGGTACAACATGATATAATTAAGTCTGATACAACATGATATAGTTAAGTCTGGTACAATATGATATAGTTAAATCCGATAAAATAGGATATAGTCGAGTCTGGTACAACAGGACATATTTACGTATGATGCAATAAGATATAGTTGAGTCTGGTACAACATGGCATAGTTAAGTATGATACAATAGGATATAGTTAAGTCTGGTACAATAGGATATAGTTAAGATTGATACAATAGGATATAGTTCAGTCTGATACAACAGGATATAGTTAAGTCTGGTACAACATGATATAATTAAGTCTGATACAACAAGATATAATTAAGTCTGATACAATTGGATATAGTTAAGTCTGATACAACATGATATAGTTAAGTCTGGTACAACAAGATATAATTAAGTCTGATACAATAGGATATAGTTAAGTCTGGTACAACAGGATATAGTTAAGTTTGGTACAACATGATATAGTTGAGTCTGGTACAACATGATATAATTAAGTCTGGTACAACATGATATAGTTAAGTCTGATACAATTGGATATAGTTAAGTCTGGTACAACAAGATATAATTAAGTCTGATACAACAAAATATAATTAAGTCTGATACAATTGGATATAGTTAAGTCTGGTACAATATGATATAGTTAAATCCGATAAAATAGGATATAGTCGAGTCTGGTACAACAGGACATATTTACGTATGATGCAATAAGATATAGTTGAGTCTGGTACAACATGGCATAGTTAAGTATGATACAATAGGATATAGTTAAGTCTGGTACAATAGGATATAGTTAAGATTGATACAATAGGATATAGTTCAGTCTGATACAACAGGATATAGTTAAGTCTGGTACAACATGATATAATTAAGTCTGATACAACAAGATATAATTAAGTCTGATACAATTGGATATAGTTAAGTCTGGTACAACATGATATAGTTAAGTCTGGTACAACAAGATATAATTAAGTCTGATACAATAGGATATAGTTAAGTCTGGTACAACAGGATATAGTTAAGTTTGGTACAACATGATATAGTTGAGTCGGGTACAACATGATATAATTAAGTCTGGTACAACATGATATAGTTAAGTCTGATACAATTGGATATAGTTAAGTCTGGTACAACAAGATATAATTAAGTCTGATACAACAAGATATAATTAAGTCTGATACAATTGGATATAGTTAAGTCTGGTACAATATGATATAGTTAAATCCGATAAAATAGGATATAGTCGAGTCTGGTACAACAGGACATATTTACGTATGATGCAATAAGATATAGTTGAGTCTGGTACAACATGGCATAGTTAAGTATGATACAATAGGATATAGTTAAGTCTGGTACAATAGGATATAGTTAAGATTGATACAATAGGATATAGTTCAGTCTGATACAACAGGATATAGTTAAGTCTGAGACAATATGATATAGTTGAGTCTGGTACAACAGGACATATTTACGTATGATGCAATGGGATATAGTTGAGTCTGGTACAATAGGATATAGTTGAGTCTCGTGCAATAGGATATAGTTGGGTCTGATACAATATAATTAGGTTGAGATTGATACATTACGATATAGTTAAGTATGATACAATAGGATATAGTTGAGTCTGATACAGTATGATACAGTTGATCTTAATACATTACGATATAGTTAAGTATGGTACAATAGGATACAGTCGATTATGATACAATATGATATAGTCGAGTCTGATACAATAGGATATGTATGGTACAACATGATAGAGTTGAGTCTCGTATAATAGGATATAGTTGGGTCTGGTACAATATCGATCGAAGAATAATACAGTGATAACAAAGTTACATTTAAGAGAATAACACCAGACGAGAATACTGACCCAAGAAATACTGACCTGACCCAAGAAAAACTGACCCACGAAATACTGACGCAAGAAAATACTGACCCAAGAAAAATTGACCCAAGAAAAACTGACCCAACAAAATAAACGTGTATCTAAATACCCTTTCTGATCGACGTTGACAAAATTTTGGAAATATTTTTTTTTAAATATATGTATTTTTTAAAATGATTTTCTTTGGAAGAAACAATTATTTATCCCTAGTTATTCAATCTCTTATCAGCTGATAGGTATGTAACTTATCCAAAACCTTTGATAGTTTATAACATGAAATTAATACTTAATTAAAATATCATCGATTTAGTTGAAATCTATTTAGAACGGTTAAATATTAGCTAGCGAACATTGTTCAGAAAGTTATATTTCGTAACGAAGTCTGAATTTATTGACGACTCGCTTCACTTGAATCATTAGTAAGCCACTGACATTTTCTTAAACACGTTAATTAAATTTTCATTTTCATGTTTAAAGCGTATTTAACGGCACCCTTGCTAACATAAATATTGGATTAAGCAAATCACTGGTTTGTTAAATTGAATCCATCCAAAATAGATTACGTGCTTTTCAACCCGATGAGAACCTGAACGCATGCATTCAATTTCATTAAAAAAAAGTCGTTTCGCTTCATCGTATTGACATAAGAGACTTATTTTGATTTCCAATTTTTCTTGGAGTAATAAAATATTTTCATAAAATATTCAGCAGATATGCGTATTAGACAGCAGAGGAAATTTTAATATGTATTATCAAAACTTACCCGAATAATAGTTATAGTTATTTAACTTACATCTACTCAAATATGGAATATTTATTTAAACGTAATTTTCGTGTAACCTGAAAACAATTTATTTACAATAATGCAAATATTATTAAGATATTAAAGCACGTGTGAATAAGACATTAATGTAGGTATGATTAAGACATTAATGTAGGTATGATTAACACGTTATATAATGGATGATTCAGACATTAATGTAGGTATGATTAACACGTTATATAATGGATGATTAAGACATTAATGTAGGTATGATTAACACGTTATATAATGGATGATTAAGACATTAATGTAGGTATGATTAACACGTTATATAATGGATGATTAAGACATTAATGTAGGTATGATTAACACGTTATATAATGGATGATTAAGACATTAATGTAGGTATGATTAACACGTTATATAATGGATGATTAAGACAATATTGCATGTATGATTAAGACATTAATGCAAGTATCATTAAGACATTAATGCAAGTATAATTAATACGGCAAATCAAGTATGATGAAGACTAGAAATAACGTATGATTAATACGGGAAATCAGGTATGATTAAGACGGGAAATCACTTATAATTAAGACATTAATGCAAGTATGATTAGACGGGAAATCACGTATAATTAATACATTAATGCAAGTATGATTAAGACGGGAAATCACATATAATTAATACATTAATGCAGGTATGATTAAGACGGGAAATCACGTATAATTAAGACATTAATGCAAGTATGATTAAAACGTGAATGGAAGTATGGTTAAGATGTGAATGCAGTTATGTTGTAGACGCGAAAGTATGATTAATACGTGAATGCAAGCATCATTAAGACGTGAATGAAAGTATGCTTCAGACGTGAATGCAAATATGATGATGACGTGAAATCCGGTATGATTAAGACATTAATGCAAGCATGATTAAGACATTAATGAAAGCATGATTAAGACACTAATGAACGGTTGATTAAGACATTAATGAAAGTATGATTAAGACATTAATGCAAGTATGAGTAAGACATTAATGAAAGTACGATTAAGACATTAATGCAAGTATCATTAAGACATTAATGCAAGTATGCAAATATGATTAAGACGTGAATGCAGTTATAATTAATACGAGAAATCAAGTATGATTAAGACGAGAAATCACGTATGATTAAGACATTAATGCAAGCATGATTAAGACATTAATGCAAGTATGATTAAAACATTAATGCAAGTATGATTAAGGTGTGATTACAGTTTGTTCCTTTGTGATGTTCTCAGATATCTTATCTCCGATCGTTCTTAATTTTGCTTATTCGCCATGAAAATCATAATTTCCTCTTTAAATGCGAACTTCATAATAATACAATAAATGATTTTGTATCACATGTTATCAGTAATGCATATTAATATTGTTTCTGTTACACTTTCATTGGCAACGACCTTTACATAGCAGAAAAAGAAGCATTTTAATAGAGTGTAGATTGACAAACATACGACTGATATGCTTACTGTGTATATTGTCTCAATATACTCACTATCGATATGCTTGCAGTGTAGATTGATTAGACATACGATCGATATGCTTACACTGTAGATTTACAAGATGTACGATTGATATGCTTACAGTGTATATTGACTTGATAGACTCACTATCGATATACTTGCGGTGTAGATTGATTAGACAAACTCACTATCGATATGCTTACAGTGTAGATTCACTAGATATACGATTGATATGCTTAAAGAGTAGATTGACTCGATATACCCACAATCAATATTTTTACAGTGTATAATGATTATACATATTCACGATCGATATTCTTACAGTATAGAATGATTATACATATTCACGATCGATATTCTTACAGTGTAGAATGATTATACATATTCACGATCGATTTGCTTACAGTGTATATTGATTGTACACACTCACAGCCTATATGTTTATAGTGTAGATTCATTATACATATTTACGTTCGGTATGCTTACAGTGTTGATTGATTTGACATACAATCGATATGATTACAATGTAGATTGACAAGACATAGGATCGATATGCTTAATGTGTATATTGATTAGACATACAGTCGATATGCGTACAGTGTATATTGACTAGACTTACGATCGATATGCTTAAATTGCATACTGATTAGATATACGATCGATATGCTTAAATTGCATACTGATTAGATATACGATCGATATGATTACAGTGTAGATGGGCTAGATATACGATCGATATGCTTACAGTGTAGATTGACTAGGCATACGATCGATATGATTACAGTGTAGATTGGCTAGATATACGATCGATATGCTTACAGTGTATATTGACTAGACTTACGATCGATATGCTTAAATTGCATACTGATTAGATATACGATTGATATGCTTAAATTGCATACTGATTAGACATACGATCGATATGATTACAGTGTAGATGGACTAGATATACGATCGATATGCTTACAGTGTAGATTGACTAGACATACGATCGATATGATTACAGTGTAGATTGGCTAGATATACGATCGATATGCTTACAGTGTAGATTGACTAGACATACGATCGATATGCATACAGTATATATTGATTAGACATGCGGTCGATATGCTTACCGTGTAGATTGACTAGACATGCGATCGATATGCTTACAGTTTATATTGATTAGACATGTGATCGATATGATTGCAGTTTATATTGATTAGACTTAAAATCGATATGCTTAAATTGTATATTGATTAGACATGCGATCGATATGATTACAGTGTTGATTGACTAGATATAATATCGATATGCTTACAGTATATATTGATTAGACATGCGATCGATATGTTTACAGTGTAGATTGACTAGACATAGGATCGATATGCTTACAGTATATATTGATTAGACATGCGATCGATATGCTTACCGTCTAGATTGACTAGACATGTGATCGATATGCTTACAGTGCAGATTGACTAGACATACTCATTCTTGATACTCATGCTTTACTAACTACGAGAATGCTTAAAAAATTGCGTTCTCCATGTTTCGACTGTACTAAAGTACAAAAATTGCGTTCTCCATGTTCCGACTGTACTAAAGTACAAAAATTGCTTTCTCCATGTTCCGACTGTACTAAAGTAAAAAAATTGCGTTCTCCATGTTCCGACTGTACTAAAGTACAAAAATTGCTTTCTCCATATTCCGACTGTACTAAAGTACAAAAATTGCGTTCTCCATGTTCCGACTGTACTAAAGTACAAAAATTGCGTTCTGCATGTTCCGACTGTACTAAAGTACAAAAATTGCTTTCTCCATATTCCGACTGTACTAAAGTACAAAATTGCGTTCTCCATGTTCCGACTGTACTAAAGTACCCTTGTATTGCATTTGCATCGGATAAAACGTCCACTGAATTTTTTTTATTTCTCTAACATCGACGTTGAAATAGAGACATGCATATGCACATTATTTTTGGATTCCTAAATGCATAGATGAAATTAACAAAAATGTCAAAGTACTAAATAATTGTACATGTGTGTCAAAAATAATTTGTCCTATGTAATTTGAAAGTGAAAATAAACACGAAGGACATGCAACCATCTGTGAGATGAATACCACAGTATGGAATAGTTATATAATCTCGGACCCAAAGTAAGTTACACTATTCCGATATTAAACTAAAGTAAATTGCCTTCATTTTAAATTCAAGACAATGTATACACATGGGAAATCAAGAATATAAGATTTCTTGAAATAATTATTTACAAAACTTATGAGCAGAATCACACAAGTGCTTTTCTAACAAAATACCTGTTTCTATAAATAGAGAGCATTATAAGGAACACTAACCTAAAGGTGATTTTCTGAACAAGAAATCTAGAAATGACAATAAAAATTAAAAGCAATATGAAAAATGAATAAAATTATTACAAATTGTAAATATAGATTTAATTACTGTGCTTTGTCTGCATTTGACATGGCACAACCTGTCACTTGTCTAATTACACAGACTAGAAACAACTGTTCAAGTCAGCCATTGTAATATATTGTATTTGGAGACTGACCGTTGAAACCAAGATAAACGATAACTCCCAATCACATTCAATTCTTACTTGAACATCAAATATACAGAGACTCTTACTATCAATCTCAACAAATTAAAACAAAAACTTTGCGGAAGAAGAATTACAATAACAGATGGATGAATGATGATCCATCACAAAGAAATTGCAATAACAGATGAGTGACAAATGACCCATCTCAAAGAAATTGCAAAAACAGATGAGTGAAAAATGACCCATCTCAAAGAAATTGCAAAAACAGATGAGTGACAAATGACAAATTGCAATATTGTATAGATGAATGATGACCCATCTAAAGTCAATTCCAAATGACGGACGGATGACATATGATATGTCTCAAGGAAATTGCAATAAAATATAGAGGAATGATGACCAGTCTAAAGGAAATTACAGTAACAGATGGATGACAGTTGGCACCTCTCAAGGACAATGCAATAACAGATGGATGACAGATTACACGTCTCAAGGAAAATGCAAAAACAGATGCATGACAGTTAACCCGTCTCAAGGAAATTCCATATACATGTACAGATGTATGAAAGATGAACCGGCAGAATGAATTTGCCGTAAATGTTGGATGATAGGTGAACCGTTTTAATGAAATTCAGTTGCAATAATACATGGATGACAGTTGACCAAACGCAATTTAATTGCAACATCTAATGGATGACGGATGAACGGTCTCAAGTAATTGGCAATTACAGATGGATGACAAATGACCCGTCTCAAAGAAATTGCAGTGACATGTGGTTGACAGATGATGCATCTCTAGGAAATTTAAATGACAGATATATACCTGCTGCAATTAGACTGCAAATTTGCTTGGTTTCGACTTTTCTGCTTTGATATCAATAGTTTACATTACTCTCTTGGTTAATTATTTGACGCTTATTTCAATAGCCATTTGTAATTAATGCTTGGCTGCTTAGTTACTTGGTTTCTATGGCCACTTTTAGTATTATTAACTCTTTTTCGCCTGTTGAATTGGAGATAAATATCTTTCTCTAGGACACACCAAGTCATTCAACCTAGGCAGACTTGGTTAAATATATACCATGTTGATCGCAATATTTGGAAGCTTTGTACTTGTACAAGGAAATGACGGATATGAAATTAGGGAAAATAACATAAATAAGGACGGCAAGGTCACACGTCGGGTGGAAAACTTTGAAAATGTAAAACCCAACATGCATGACTGCTGGGAAAATATCGTCTTGACCTACAATAATAATTATTGACTTTATGACGATAACGAAATAATATGCTTTGATAATCGACTAAATGATGATAAAGAACAAATAAGAAGTTTTTCAAGTCATCATTTCATTTATCCCATTGGATACCTGCTCGAGATATTTCAAACTGAAACATTATTTCTATTCTTTTCGTGTTGAATAACAAAATTATCGAATGGTCCTTTATAATCTAGATTTAAATTGATTTCGTTCGCATCAATGAAATGTATGTTTCTTCTAGATTTCTTGCATGCAAAACACATTGTCTTGTATTAACCAATACAGTTTTAACTGTATCATAAACGCTTGAGGGAATTCGATAACAAAGATAGATATGATCTAATACATTTACAAACCTGCACACGTGTTGCTTTATTAGATTCGGCAGATAGATCGAATTTGATATAGTATAAAAATGCATTTAGGCAGCCAGGAGAAGATGTATTCCTAAGTCACATGACGTGAGTTCTTTATCCCGATTCAGAGCAAATCCCGAACGCGGATTTACATATTTTGCTGACGTCTTGAAGATATTTTATCTTTAATATATGAATAAAATTCATTTATATTCGTTAACGCAAATCGATTAAGGGGGGTGGGGTGGGGGTTGAGGGCTCATCAGTTATTATGTACTTTTGATAGAGTGGCGTGTATAAGGTGAAGTTGTTTGCACTTGAAAGATGCTCTGTGGAAAAAGGTTTGGCATACCTCTGCTATCATGATGTTTTGTGGCTGACATTTTTTGGGATATTGTACTTGAACGCAAATATTTGATTACAAGAAATCACCTGAACGAAACAGTTGATTAAACCTGAACGCAAATATTGTATTAAATTAAATCACCTGAACGTAAATATTGTATTAAAGTAAATCACCTGAACGTAAATATTGTATTAAAGTAAATCACCTGAACGTAAATATTGTATTAAATTAAATCACCTGAACGTAAATATTGTATTAAAGTAAATCACCTGAACGTAAATATTGTATTAAATTAAATCACCTGAACGTAAAGATTGTATTAAAGTAAATCACCTGAACGCAAATATTGTATTAAAGTAAATCACCTGAACGTAAATATTGTATTAAAGTAAATCACCTGAACGTAAATATTATATTAAATTAAATCACCTGAACGTAAATATTGTATTAAATTAAATCACCTGAACGTAAATATTGTATTAAATTAAATCACCTGAACCTAAATATTGTATTAAAGTAAATCACCTGAACGTAAATATTGTATTAAAGTAAATCACCTGAACGCAAATATTGTATTAAAGTAAATCACCTGAACGTAAATATTGTATTAAAGTAAATCACCTGAACGTAAATATTGTATTAAAGTAAATCACCTGAACGCAGATATTGTATTAAAGTAAATCACCTGAACGCAAATATTGTATTAAAGTAAATCACCTGAACGTAAATATTGTATTAAAGTAAATCACCTGAACGTACGTATTTGCGTAAAGAAAATCACCCATACATCAACATTAGAGTTAAAAATTCACCTGAACGTAAACATCTGAATAAAGATATTTAGCTCAACGTAAACATCTGAATAAAGATATTTAGCTCAACGTAAACACCTGAATAAAGATATTTAGCTCAACGTAAACACCTGAATAAAGATATTTAGCTCAACGTAAACACCTGAATAAAGATATTTAGCTCAACGTAAACACCTGAATAAAGATATTTAGCTCAACGTAAACACCTGAATAAAGATATTTAGCTCAACGTAAACATCTGAATAAAGATATTTAGCTCAACGTAAACATCTGAATAAAGATATTTAGCTCAACGTAAACATCTGAATAAAGATATTTAGCTCGACGTAAACATCTGAATAAAGATATTTAGCTCAACGTAAACATCTGAATAAAGATATTTAGCTCAACGTAAACATCTGAATAAAGATATTTAGCTCAACGTAAACATGTGAATAAAGATATTTAGCTCAACGTAAACATCTGAATAAAGATATTTAGCTCAACGTAAACATCTGAATAAAGATATTTAGGTGAACTTAAACATCTGAATAAAGATATTTAGGTGAACTTAAACATCTGAATAAAGCAATTTAGGTGAACTTAAACATCTGAATAAAGATATTTAGGTGAACTTAAACATGTGAATAAAGATATTTAGGTGAACTTAAACATCTGAATAAAGCAATTTAGGTGATCTTAAACATCTGAATAAAGAAGAATCATCTGAACGTAAACATTAGAATAAACATAAATATCTGAACGTAAACATTAGAATAAACATAAATAGGTGAACGTAAACATTAGAATAAACATAAATAGCTGAACGTAAACATTTAAAAAAAAAGAAAAGGAAATTCAGCTCTACGTAGACATTGAAATAAATAAATTTAGGTGAACGTAAACATTAATTAATAACGTAAACATTAATTAATAACGTAAACATTAATTAATAACGTAAACATTAATTAATAACGTAAACATTAATTAATAACGTAAACATTAATTAATAACGTAAACATGTGAAAAATGAAAAATCACTTGAACGTAAACATCTGAAGAAAGAAAAGGAGCTGAACGTAAACATTGAAATAAAGAAATTTATCTGAACGTAAACATTTGAATAAAGAAAAATCATCTGAACGTACACATCTAAATAAAGAAAATTAGCTCAACGTAAACATTGAAATAAAGAAATTTATCTGAACGTAAACATTTGAATAAAGAAAAATCATCTGAACGTACACATCTAAATAAAGAAAATTAGCTCAACGTAAACATTGAAATAAAAATTTTTAGGTGAACATAAATATTTGGATAAGGAAAATTAGATCAAAGTTAACATTGAAATAACGAAATTTAGGTGAACGCAAACATTTGAATAAAGAAAACTCACCTGAAAATAAACATATGAATAAAGAAAATTAGCTACACGTAAACATTTGAATAAAGAAACTCACTAGAACGTTTCCATTTGAGAAACGAAAAATCTCTTGAACGTAAACATTTGAATAAAGAAAATCGCCTAAACGTATACGTTTGAATAAATAAAATCACCTGAAAGTAAACGTTTGAATAAAGAAATCAGAAAAGGTAACATGCAAAGTATAGTGTAGTGCGTAAAGATAAAATGTAAACTATAGTGTAGTGAGAAATAGTAACATGTAAAATATGGTGTTGTGAGAAAAGGTAAAATATAAAGTCGAGTGTAAAGAGAAAAGGTAAAATATAAAGACGAGTATAAAGAGAAATGGTAAAATATAAAGTCGAGTATAAAGAGAAAAAGTAAAATATAAAGTCGAGTGTAAAGAGAAAAGGTAAAATATAAAGTCGAGTGTAAAGAGAAATGATAAAATATAAAGTCGAGTGTAAAGAGAAAAGGGAAAATATAAAGTCGAGCGCAAAGAGAAATGGTAAAATATAAAGTCGAGTGTAAAGAGTAATGATAAAATATAAAGTCGAGTGTAAAGAGAAATGGTAAAATATAAAGACGAGTATAAAGAGAAATGGTAAAATATAAAGTCGAGTATAAAGAGAAAAGGTAAAATATAAAGTCGAGTGTAAAGAGAAATGGTAAAATATAAAGACGAGTATAAAGAGAAATGGTAAAATATAAAGTCGAGTATAAAGAGAAAAGGTAAAATATAAAGTCGAGTGTAAAGAGAAATGGTAAAATATAAAGACGAGTATAAAGAGAAAAGGGAAAATATAAAGTCGAGTGTAAAGAGAAATCGTAAAATATAAAGTCGAGTGTAAAGAGAAATGGTAAAATATAAAGACGAGTATAAAGAGAAAAGGGAAAATATAAAGTCGAGTGTAAAGAGAAAAGGTAAAATATAAAGTCGAGTGTAAAGAGAAATGGTAAAACATAAAGACGAGTATAAAGAGAAATGGTAAAATATAAAGTCGAGTGTAAAGAGAAATGGTAAAATATAAAGTCGAGTGTAAAGAGAAAAGGTAAAATATAAAGTCGAGTATAAAGAGAAATGGTAAAATATAAAGTCGAGTGTAAAGAGAAATGGTAAAATATAAAGTCGAGTGTAAAGAGAAAAGGTAAAATATAAAGTCGAGTGTAAAGAGAAAAGGTAAAGTATAAAGTCGAATGTAAAGAGAAATGGTAAAATATAAAGACGAGTATAAAGAGAAATAGTAAAATATAAAGTCGAGTGTAAAGAGAAATGGTAAAATATAAAGTCGAATGTAAAGAGAAAAGGTAAAGAGAAAAGGTAAAATATAAAGTCGAGTGTAAATAGAAAAGGGAAAATATAAAGTCGAGTGTAAAGAGAAATCATAAAATATAAAGTTGAGTGTAAATAGAAAAGGTAAAGTATAAAGTCGAGTGTAAAGAGAAAAGGTAAAGTATAAAGTCGAATGTAAAGAGAAATCATAAAATATAAAGTTGAGTGTAAAGAGAAATGGTAAAATATAAAGACGAGTATAAAGAGAAATGGTAAAATATAAAGTCGAGTGTAAAGAGAAATGGTAAAATATAAAGTCGAGTGTAAAGAGAAATCATAAAATATAAAGTTGAGTGTAAAGAGAAATGGTAAAATATAAAGACGAGTATAAAGAGAAATGGTAAAATATAAAGTCGAGTGTAAAGAGAAATGGTAAAATATAAAGTCAAATGTAAAGAGAAAAGGTAAAATATAAAGACGAGTATAAAGAGAAATGGTAAAATATAAAGTCGAGTGTAAAGAGAAATGGTAAAATATAAAGACGAGTATAAAGAGAAATGGTAAAATATAAAGTCGAGTGTAAAGAGAAATGGTAAAATATAAAGTCGAATGTAAAGAGAAAAGGTAAAATATAAAGACGAGTATAAAGAGAAATGGTAAAATATTAAGTCGAGTGTAAAGAGAAATGATAAAATATAAAGTCGAATGTAAAGAGAAAAGGTAAAGAGAAAAGGTAAAATATAAAGTCGAGTGTAAATAGAAAAGGGAAAATATAAAGTCGAGTGTAAAGAGAAATCATAAAATATAAAGTTGAGTGTAAATAGAAAAGGTAAAGTATAAAGTCGAGTGTAAAGAGAAAAGGTAAAGTATAAAGTCGAATGTAAAGAGAAATGGTAAAATATAAAGTCGAGTGTAAATAGAAAAGGGAAAATATAAAGTCGAGTGTAAAGAGAAATCATAAAATATAAAGTTGAGTGTAAAGAGAAATGGTAAAATATAAAGTCGAGTGTAAAGAGAAAAGGTAAAATATAAAGTCGAGTGTAAAGAGAAAAGGTAAAGGATAAAGTCGAATGTAAAGAGAAATGGTAAAATATAAAGTCGAGTGTAAATAGAAAAGGGAAAATATAAAGTCGAGTGTAAAGAGAAATCAGAAAATATAAAGTTGAGTGTAAAGAGAAATGGTAAATTATAAAGTCGAGTGTAAAGAGAAATGGTAAAATATAAAGTCGAGTGTAAAGAGAAAAGGTAAAGTAAAAAGTCGAATGTAAAGAGAAATGGTAAAATATAAAGTCGAGTGTAAATAGAAAAGGCAAAATATAAAGTCGAGTGTAAAGAGAAATCATAAAATATAAAGTCGAGTGTAAAGAGAAAAGGTAAAATATAAAGTCGGTTGTAAAGAGAAAAGGGAAAATATAAAGTCGAGTGTAAAGAGAAATGGTAAAATATAAAGTCGAGTGTAAAGAGAAATGGTAAAATATAAAGTCGAATGTAAAGAGAAAAGGTAAAATATAAAGACGAGTATAAAGAGAAATGGTAAAATATTAAGTCGAGTGTAAAGAGAAATGATAAAATATAAAGTCGAATGTAAAGAGAAAAGGTAAAGAGAAAAGGTAAAATATAAAGTCGAGTGTAAATAGAAAAGGGAAAATATAAAGTCGAGTGTAAAGAGAAATCATAAAATATAAAGTTGAGTGTAAATAGAAAAGGTAAAGTATAAAGTCGAGTGTAAAGAGAAAAGGTAAAGTATAAAGTCGAATGTAAAGAGAAATGGTAAAATATAAAGTCGAGTGTAAATAGAAAAGGGAAAATATAAAGTCGAGTGTAAAGAGAAATCATAAAATATAAAGTTGAGTGTAAAGAGAAATGGTAAAATATAAAGTCGAGTGTAAAGAGAAAAGGTAAAATATAAAGTCGAGTGTAAAGAGAAAAGGTAAAGGATAAAGTCGAATGTAAAGAGAAATGGTAAAATATAAAGTCGAGTGTAAATAGAAAAGGGAAAATATAAAGTCGAGTGTAAAGAGAAATCAGAAAATATAAAGTTGAGTGTAAAGAGAAATGGTAAATTATAAAGTCGAGTGTAAAGAGAAATGGTAAAATATAAAGTCGAGTGTAAAGAGAAAAGGTAAAGTATAAAGTCGAATGTAAAGAGAAATGGTAAAATATAAAGTCGTGTGTAAATAGAAAAGGGAAAATATAAAGTCGAGTGTAAAGAGAAATCATAAAATATAAAGTCGAGTGTAAAGAGAAAAGGTAAAATATAAAGTCGAGTGTAAAGAGAAAAGGTAAAATATGAAGTCGAGTGTAAAGAGAAAAGGTAAAATATAAAGTCGGTTGTAAAGAGAAAAGGTAAAATATGAAGTCGAGTGTAAAGAGAAAAGGTAAAATATGAAGTCGAGTGTAAAGAGAAAAGGTAAAATATAAAGTCGGTTGTAAAGAGAAAAGGTAAAATATAAAGTCGCTTGTAAAGAGAAAAGGTAAAATATAAAGTCGGTTGTAAAGAGAAAAGGTAAAATATAAAGTCGAGTGTAAAGAGAAATGGTAAAATATAAAGTCGAGTGTAAAGAGAAATGGTAAAATATAAAGTCGAGTGTAAAGAGAAAAGGTAAAGAGAAAAGGTAAAATATAAAGTCGAGTGTAAATAGAAAAGGTAAAATATAAAGTCGGTTGTAAAGAGAAAAGGTAAAATATCAAGTCGGTTGTAAAGAGAAATGATAAAATATAAAGTCGAGTGTAAATAGAAAAGGTAAAATATAAAGTCGGTTGTAAAGAGAAAAGGGAAAATATAAAGTCGAGTGTAAAGAGAAATGGTAAAATATAAAGTCGAGTGTAAAGAGAAAAGGTAAAATATAAAGTCGAGTGTAAAGAGAAATGGTAAAACATAAAGACGAGTATAAAGAGAAATGGTAAAATATAAAGTCGAGTGTAAAGAGAAATGGTAAAATATAAAGTCGAGTGTAAAGAGAAAAGGTAAAATATAAAGTCGAGTGTAAAGAGAAAAGGTAAAATATAAAGTCGGTTGTAAAGAGAAAAGGGAAAATATAAAGTCGAGTGTAAAGAGAAAAGGTAAAATATAAAGTCGAGTGTAAAGAGAAAAGGGAAAATATAAAGTCGAGTGTAAAGAGAAAAGGTAAAATATAAAGTCGGTTGTAAAGAGAAAAGGTAAAATATGAAGTCGAGTGTAAAGAGAAAAGGTAAAATATAAAGTCGGTTGTAAAGAGAAAAGGTAAAATATAAAGTCGAGTGTAAAGAGAAAAGGTAAAATATAAAGTCGGTTGTAAAGAGAAATGGTAAAATATAAAGTCGAGTGTAAAGAGAAAATGTAAAATATAAAGTCGGTTGTAAAGAGAAATGGTAAAATATAAAGTCGGTTGTAAAGAGAAATGGTAAAATATGAAGTCGAGTATAAAGAGAAATGGTAAAATATAAAGTCGAGTGTAAAGAGAAATGGTAAAATATAAAGTCGGTTGTAAAGAGAAATGGTAAAATATGAAGTCGAGTATAAAGAGAAATGGTAAAATATAAAGTCGAGTGTAAAGAGAAATGATAAAATATAAAGTCGAGTGTAAAGAGAAAAGGTAAAATATAAAGTCGGTTGTAAAGGGAAAAGGTAAAATATAAAGTCGGTTGTAAAGAGAAAAGGGAAAATATAAAGTCGAGTGTAAAGAGAAAAGGGAAAATATAAAGTCGAGTGTAAAGAGAAAAGGTAAAATATAAAGTCTGTTGTAAAGAGAAAAGGTAAAATATGAAGTCGAGTGTAAAGAGAAATGGTAAAATATAAAGTCGAGTGTAAAGAGAAAAGGTAAAATATAAAGTCGAGTGTAAAGAGAAATGGTAAAATATAAAGTCGAATGTAAAGAGAAATGGTAAAATATAAAGTCGAATGTAAAGAGAAATGGTAAAATATAAAGACGAGTATAAAGAGAAATGGTAAAATATAAAGTCGAGTGTAAAGAGAAATGGTTAAATATAAAGTCGAGTGTAAAGAGAAAAGGGAAAATATAAAGTCGAGTGTAAAGAGAAAAGGTAAAGAGAAAAGGTAAAATATAAAGTCGAGTGTAAATAGAAAAGGGAAAATATAAAGTCGAGTGTAAAGAGTAATGATAAAATATAAAGTCGAGTGTAAAGAGAAAAGGTAAAATATAAAGTCGGATGTAAAGAGAATAGGTAAAATATGAAGTCGAGTGTAAAGAGAAAAGGTAAAATATAAAGTCGAGTGTAAAGAGAAAAGGTAAAATATAAAGTCGGTTGTAAAGAGAAAAGGTAAAATATAAAGTCGAGTGTAAAGAGAAATGGTAAAATATAAAGTCGAGTGTAAAGAGAAAAGGTAAAATATAAAGTCGGTTGTAAAGAGAAAAGGTAAAATATAAAGTCGAGTGTAAAGAGAAATGGTAAAATATAAAGTCGAGTGTAAAGAGAAAAGGTAAAGAGAAAAGGTAAAATATAAAGTCGAGTGTAAAGAGAAAAGGTAAAATATAAAGTCGAGTGTAAAGAGAAATGGTAAAATATAAAGTCGAGTGTAAAGAGAAAAGGTAAAGAGAAAAGGTAAAATATAAAGTCGAGTGTAAATAGAAAAGGGAAAATATAAAGTCGAGTGTAAAGAGAAATGATAAAATATAAAGTCGAGTGTAAAGAGAAATGATAAAATATAAAGTCGAGTGTAAAGAGAAATGGTAAAATATAAAGTCGAGTGTAAAGAGAAAAGGTAAAGAGAAAAGGTAAAATATAAAGTCGAGTGTAAATAGGAAAGGGAAAATATAAAGTCGAGTGTAAAGAGAAATGATAAAATATAAAGTCGAGTGTAAAGAGAAATGATAAAATATAAAGTCGAGTGTAAAGAGAAAAGGTAAAATATAAAGTCGAGTGCAAAGAGAAAAGGTAAAATATAAAGTCGAGTGTAAAGAGTAATGATAAAATATAAAGTCGAGTGTAAAGAGAAATGGTAAAATATAAAGACGAGTATAAAGAGAAATGGTAAAATATAAAGTCGAGTATAAAGAGAAAAGGTAAAATATAAAGTCGAGTGTAAAGAGAAATGGTAAAATATAAAGACGAGTATAAAGAGAAATGGTAAAATATAAAGTCGAGTGTAAAGAGAAAAGGTAAAATATAAAGTCGAGTGTAAAGAGAAATGATAAAATATAAAGTCGAGTGTAAAGAGAAATGGTAAAATATAAAGTCGAGTGTAAAGAGAAAAGGTAAAGAGAAAAGGTAAAATATAAAGTCGAGTGTAAATAGGAAAGGGAAAATATAAAGTCGAGTGTAAAGAGAAATGATAAAATATAAAGTCGAGTGTAAAGAGAAATGATAAAATATAAAGTCGAGTGTAAAGAGAAAAGGTAAAATATAAAGTCGAGTGCAAAGAGAAAAGGTAAAATATAAAGTCGAGTGTAAAGAGTAATGATAAAATATAAAGTCGAGTGTAAAGAGAAATGGTAAAATATAAAGACGAGTATAAAGAGAAATGGTAAAATATAAAGTCGAGTATAAAGAGAAAAGGTAAAATATAAAGTCGAGTGTAAAGAGAAATGGTAAAATATAAAGACGAGTATAAAGAGAAATGGTAAAATATAAAGTCGAGTATAAAGAGAAAAGGTAAAATATAAAGTCGAGTGTAAAGAGAAATGGTAAAATATAAAGACGAGTATAAAGAGAAATGGTAAAATATAAAGTCGAGTGTAAAGAGAAAAGGTAAAATATAAAGTCGAGTGTAATGAGAAAAGGTAAAATGCAAAATATTATGTAGCGAAGAAGAGTAGAATTTTAAAAAAATATGTATTACACATCCGATGTTTTGGGGGTGGTGGGTGGGTGGGCAGGATTCTGGGTTTTGTAGTTTTAACTCCATTCTCAGCCCATGTTAGACTATTCACGGCCGAAAATATATTTTGTGGAGGAAGAACCCTGGAAATCTCAGCAAGGAGCCAGCGACCGCGGGAATCTATTGGCAAGACACGAACCAAACTGGACAGAGTGATGACATTGATGTGTAAATGCGAGTGCCTTAGACCACTGTCCTTTGGGGCTTCGTCATCGGCAGCCAAGGTTCCCATGTGATAACCCTATCCAGACCTTGGCTTATGAAGCATATAGCTCTGTGTCTCGGGTCTGTGAAGTTCAGTTCACTGTATGCTGCCGAAACCCACTTCATCCGATTAAAAAAAAGCTGTATCAAATTTGAATACTGTTCCTACACGATCGAGACAAGGGGAGCACACAATTTGAATACTGTTCCTACAGGATCGACACAAGGGGAGCACCCAGTTTGAATGAACTGATAAATAAGCAATTTTCCAGTGCCGGTCCGTGATTGTACAAATATTTGTAACTCAAATAGCCCGTAATAGCTTCCCTCCGGAATATAATCATACTTTTATGTTACACTTACAAATTATCCCTTTTAGGCAAAATGCCTTCACAATTTTCGGCCGATATTTCATTGTGTATTAGAATTATGTGAATTGTGTCTAGGAATTATATGAATTGTGTACTGAATTATACAAATTGTGTATTAGAATTATATAAATTGTCTCTTTGAAATATATGAATTGTGTGTTGGAATTATTTGAATTGTGTGTTGGAATAATGTTTCTGCTTTAAGGCAGTCGTGTATGGAATAAAATTCCAATTCAGATTAATTCAACAAACATTTGAACAGTGATAAAAGCAGCAACGTTTCTATTGAGAACTAAGCATTAAAAATAGAGCGACAGAGTCTTTGAGAGGATTGAATGAGGTGGACTCATGGTCAATATTTGAATATTTAATGGATTGATTGAGATGGACTTTGGTCACCATTTGAATATTTAATGGATTCATTGAGGTGGACATCGGTCAACATTTGAATATTTAATGGATTGATTCAGGTGGACGTTGGTCAACATTTGAATATTTAACGGATTGATTAAGGTGGACTTTGGTCACCATATGAATATTTAATGGATTCATTGAGGTGGACATCGGTCAACCTTTGAATATTTAATGGATTGATTAAGGTGGACTTTGGTCAATATTTGAATATATAATGGATTGATTGAGGTGGACTTTTTGTCAATATTTGAATATTTAATAGATTGATTGAGCTGGACATCGGTCAACATTGAATATTTAATGGATTCATTGAGGTGGACATCGCTAAACATTTGAATATTTAATGGACTGATTAAGGTGGACTTTGGTCAATATTTGAATATTTAGTAGATTGATTGAGGTGGACTTATTTTCAACATTTGAATATTTAATGGATTGTTTGAGGTGGACTTCGGTCAACATTTGAATATTTAATGGATTGATTGAGGTGGACTTGCGGTCAACATTTGAATATTTAATGGATTAATTGAGGTGGACTTGCGGTCCACATTTGAACATTTAATGGATTGATTGAGATGGACTTCGGTCAATATTTGAATATTTAATGGATTGATTGAGGTGGACTTATGGACAACATTTGAATATTGAATGGATTGATTGAGGTGGACTTTGGTCAATATTTGAATATTTAATGGATTGATTGAGGTGTACCCATGATCATCATTTGAATATTTAATGGATTGACTGAGGTCGACTTACTGTCAATATTTGAATATTTAATGGATTGAATATGGTGGACTCATGGTTAACATTTGAACATTTAATGGATTGATTGAGGTGGACATCGGTCAACATTTGAATATGTAATGCATTGATTGAGGTGGACTTACTGTCAATATTTGAATATTTAGAGGATTGAATGAGGTGGACCCATGATCATCATTTGAAAATTTAATGGATTGACTGAGGTGGAATTACTGTCAGTATTTGAATATTTAATGGATTCATTGAGGTGGACATCGGTCAACTTTTGAATATTTAATGGATTGATTGAGATGGACTTATGGTCAACATTTGAGTATTTAATGGATTCATTTAGGTGGACTTACTGTCAACATTTGAACATTTCATGGATTGATTGAGGTAGACTTACTGTCAATATTTGAATATATAGAGGATTGAATGAGGTGGACCCATGATCATCATTTGAATATTTAATGGATTGACTGAGGTGGAATTACTGTCAACATTTGAACATTTAATGTATTGAATATGGTGGACTTATGGTTAATATTTGAATATTTAATGGATTGATTGAGGTGGACATCGGTCAACATTTGAATATTTAATGGATTGATTAAGGTGGACTTACTATCAATATTTGAATATTGAATGGATTGATTGAGGTGGACTTCGGTCAATATTTGAATATTGAATGGATTGATTGAGGTGGACTTACGGTCAACATTTGAACATTTAATGGATTGAATATGGTGGACTTATGGTTAACATTTGATTATTTAATGGATTGATTGAGGTGGACATCGGTGAACAATTGAATATTTAATGGAATGATTGAAGTGGACTTATGGTCACCATTTGAAATGTTTAATTGATTGATTGAGGTGGACATCGGTCAACATTTGAATATTCAAATGATTGATTCAGTTGGACTTTGGACAAGATTTGAATATTTAACGGATTGATTGAGATGGACCTGCGGTCAACATTTGAATATTTAATGGATTCATTGAGGTGGACATCGGTCAACTTTTGAATATTTAATGGATTGATTGAGATGGACTTATGGTCAACATTTGAATATTTAATGGATTCATTTAGGTGGACTTACTGTCAACATTTGAACATTTAATGGATTTATTGAGGTGGACTTACTGTCAATATTTGAATATATAAAGGATTAAATGAGGTGGACCCATGATCATCATTTGAATATTTAATGGATTGACTGAGGTGGAATTACTGTTAACATTTGAACATTTAATGGATTGAATATGGTGGACTTATGGTTAATATTTGAATATTTAATGGATTGATTGAGGTTTACATCGGTCAACATTTGAATATTTAATGGATTGATTAAGGTGGACTTACTATCAATATTTGAATATTGAATGGATTGATTGAGGTGGACATCGGTGAACAATTGAATATTTAATGGATTGATTGAGGTGGACTTTGGTCAATATTTGAATATTTAATTGATTGATTGAGGTGGACTTATCGTCAATATTTTAATATTTAATGGATTGATTGAGGTTGACATCGGTCAATATTTGAATATTTAAGGATTGATTGAGGTGGACTTATGGTCCCCATTTGAATATTCAAATGATTGATTCAGGTGGACTTTGGACACCATTTGAATATTTAACGGATTGATTGAGATGGACCTGCGGTCAACATTTGAATATTTGATGGATTGATTGAAGTGGACTTTGGTCAATATTTGAATATTTAATTGATTGATTGAGGTGGACTTATGGTCAATATTTGAATATTTAATTGATTGATTGCAGTGGACTTATGGTCAACATTTGAATATTTAGTGGATTGATTGAGGTGGACTTACTGTCAATATTTGAATATTTAATGGATTGATTGAGGTGGACTTTTTTTCAACATTTGAATATTTAATGGATTGTTTGAGGTGGACTTCGGTCAATATTTGAATATTTAATGGATTGATTGAGGTGGACTTATGGTCAATATTTAAATATTTAATGGATTAATTGAGATGGACTTTGGTCAAACTTTGAATATTTAATGGATTGATTGAGATGGACTTTGGTCAAAATTTGAATATTTAATGGATTGATTGAGGTGGACTTACTGTCAATATTTAAATATTTAGAGGATTGAATGAGGTGGACCCATGATCATCATTTGAATATTTAATCTTTTGACTGAGTTGGACTTATGGTCAACATTTGAATATTTAATGGATTGATTGAGGTGGACTTATGGTCAACATTTGAATATTTAATTGATTGATTGTGGTTGACTTACATTAAATATTTTTAATATTAAATGGATTGATTTAGGTGGACGTACTGTCAATATTTGAATATTTAATGGATTGAATATGTGGACTTATTGTCAACATTTGAATATTTGATGGATTGATTGAGGTGGACTTATTTTCAACATTTGAACATTTAATGGATTGATTGAGGTGGGCTTCGGTCAACATTTGAATATTTAATGGATTGATTGAGGTGGACTTTGGTCAATATTTGATTATACAACGGATTGACTCAAGTGGAATTACTGTCAATATTTGAATATTTAATGTATTGAATATGGTGTACTTATGGTCAACATTTGAATATTTAATGGATTGATTGAGGTGGACTTATGGTCAACATTTGAATATTTAATGGATTGATTGAGGTGGACTTTCGGTTAACATTTGAACATTTAATGGATTGATTGAGGTGGAATTCGGTCAATATTTGAATATTTAATGGATTGATTCAGGTGGACTTGCGGTCAACATTTGAACAGTTAATGGATTGATTAAGATGGACTTGGGTCAATATTTGAACATTTAATGGATTGATTGAGGTGGACTTACAGCCAACATTTGAATATTTAATGGATAGATGCCAATGAGCAATGTATGATAAAGTGGCGATGATTTCCATTTAGAGTTAAAAAATAATTTGAACTCAAGCTGAATTTTTTGCATGCTTTTTCACACAATTTCATGTCAATATATTAGTGTTTATTACATGAGTGTATCCATATTCAGACGTAGTCAGGACCCGTATAGACTCCTTCCTAATGATTCTTGGATTAAAGTGAACTATCTATAAATATTATTGATGTGTACGTATAATACCTCCCGACAGTAGGAAAATAAGTGCAGTCTTATTATGATAAGACACGCAATGCTTATTTCCATTTCTAGACTAACATATTTTTATTACAATCCAAAAAGGAATTGCAGAACTTCGATGAATATATTCAGGCTGTTCCTTTCGTGTATTTAAATGGTCTTACTATACTTACATAATCTTACTATAGTATACTTACATGGTCTTACTATACTTACATAATCTTACTATAGTATACTTACGTGGTCTTACTATACTTACATAAACTTACTATAGTATACTTACATGGTCTTACTATACTTACATAATCTTACTATAGTGTACTTACATGGTCTTACTATACTTACATAATCTTACTATAGTATACTTACATGGTCTTACTCTACTTACATAATTTTACTATAGTATACTTACGTGGTCTTAATATACTTACATAAACTTACTATAGTATACTTACATGGTCTTACTATACTTACATAATCTTACTATAGTGTACTTACATGGTCTTACTATACTTACATAATCTTACTATAGTATACTTACATGGTCTTACTATACTTACATAATCTTATTATAGTGTACTTACATGGTCTTACTCTACTTACATAATCATACTATAGTATACTTACATGGTCTTACTATACTTACATAATCTTACTATAGTATACTTACGTGGTCTTACTATACTTACATAAACTTACTATAGTATACTTACATGGTCTTACTATACTTACATAATCTTACTATAGTGTACTTACATGCTCTTACTATACTTACATAATCTTACTATAGTATACTTACATGGTCTTACTCTACTTACATAATTTTACTATAGTATACTTACGTGGTCTTAATATACTTACATAAACTTACTATAGTATACTTACATGGTCTTACTATACTTACATAATCTTACTATAGTGTACTTACATGGTCTTACTATACTTACATAATCTTACTATAGTATACTTACATGGTCTTACTATACTTACATAATCTTACTATAGTATACTTACGTGGTCTTACTCTACTTACATAAACTTACTATAGTATACTTACATGGTCTTACTATACTTACATAATCTTACTATAGTATACTTACATGGTCTTACTTTACTTACATAATCTTACTATAGTGTACTTACATGGTCTTACTCTAGTTACATAATCTTACTATAGTATACTTACATGGTCTTACTATACTTACATAATCTTACTATAGTATACTTACATGGTCTTACTATACTTACATAATCTTACTATAGTATACTTACATGTTCTTACTATACTTACATAATCTTACTATAGTGTACTTACATGGTCTTACTATACTTACATAATCTTACTATAGTGTACTTACATGGTCTTACTATACTTACATAATTTTACTATAGTATACTTACATGTTCTTACTATACTTACATAATCTTACTATAGTATACTTACATGGTCTTACTATACTTACATAATCTTATTATAGTATACTTACATGGTCTTACTCTACTTACATAATCTTACTATAGTATACTTACATGGTCTTACTATACTTACATAATCTTGCTATAGTTTACGTACATGGTCTTACTATACTTACATAATCTTGCTATAGTGTACTTACATGGTCTTACTATACTTACATAATTTTGCTATAGTATAATTACATGGTCTTACTATACTTACATAATTTTACTATAGTATACTTACGTGGTCTTACTATACTTACATAATCTTACTATAGTATACTTACATGGTCTTACTATACTTACATAATCTTACTATAGTATACTTACGTGGTCTTACTATACTTACATAATCTTACTATAGTATACTTACGTGGTCTTACTATACTTACATAATCTTACTATAGTGTACTTACATGGTCTTACTATACTTACATAATCTTACTATAGTATACTTACATGGTCTTACTCTACTTACATAATTTTACTATAGTATACTTACGTGGTCTTACTATACTTACATAATCTTACTATAGTATACTTACGTGGTCTTACTATACTTACATAATCTTACTATAGTATACTTACGTGGTCTTACTATACTTACATAATCTTACTATAGTGTACTTACATGGTCTTACTATACTTACATAATCTTACTATAGTATACTTACATGGTGTTACTATCCTATCAATGAAAACTGAAAATATATGTAGTATTACTTCTGCGCCGTTTTTAAGCCTGCCAAAAAAAAAAAAAACCTTTCACCTTGGGGAAATAAAAGAAAATTACTGGAAAATCGCAGACGTCATTAGGATCAAGATTAATTCAAATTAAAAAAAACCTCACCAACGCAGGGATAATTTGTATAATATCCCAGCGGAAATCATAACTTGGATAAAGTGGAATAAAGTTCCGAGCGACGGAAAACACGAACAATAGCTTCAGACGTGATGGCTCCTGTGTTAAACTGCAGTTTGAAAATCCAGTCATTTCGATTTTTTATGTTGCCTCAGGGACTGGGGCATACCGATTTATTCAATGTCCTGAACATTCTTCGTACATAGCATTGACCTTCCTCTACAAAACAACGTCTGGACTATATTTATTGATATGTTCACGAAATAAGGAGATAATTGATCGCAAGGTCAATATGCTATCCACGAAAGAAGGAGATAATTGATCGCAAGGTCAATATGCTATCCACGAAATAGATAAGAGCTCCCCAGTTTAAATTTAGAGGAGACATCATATATAGGAGGTAGATTAAACAAAACAATATTGACACAATTTAACAATACACAAAAAAGCACAATTTAACAATACACAAAAAATCACAATTTAACAATACACAAAAAAGCAGCGACACTTTATAATAGCAGGACGAGACCCGAATGGAAACGTGATATTGTAATAAATTTGGAGCATGTGTATTTGACAGCATCCCGTTTTTAATTTGTGCGAGTATTTGGTCTTCGTGCCATGGAAACATTACTAGCCCGAAATAGTTAGCCAGTTAGTTGGAGCAAACATCACAGAGCCGAGTGTGAGTGAATTTGAACCATGCTGGTGTCGTTAGTAGTGAATTTGGGTACAAGCCGAATGACTGTCCCTTTTTGTAACATAGTCCATATTAAAATTCCGCGGTGTATAAAAGTATTGTGATTGAAAAGGCAGTATTTATGGTTGGAAATTAGTAAATTATAGAATGGAATCAATAAGTTGGAACTTGGTAGGTACCGTTTATGTGTCCATAGTGGACAATGGGCGTATGTATATGAGCGTGATACGCCGGAAATTCTGTGGATTGACTGGCCTAGGGTCGCGCAGTTAAATATTTCCAGTTAGTAAGGGAATACTAGTGGAATTTCTATGTCATGACGGGCTTGCGGTACGGAAATAGGATGATAATGGAGAAAAACCATGCTAAGGTGCGGTTAATGGACTCTTGGGCAAGTTGTCTCCTCTGGGTCGCCAATTGATTAGAGCAAAGATTATTAATTATAGCAGACACGTCTTTCTTTCCATTTTACAACTCAAGTTGTATGGAAGTCTTTGGAAATTTGGGGAAAACATATGACTTCCAGCGTGACTCGCGCCAGGGTTTTGACACCGCTCGGTCAAGTGAATACCCCTGTGCGTGTAACAATATATTTATCTTACATACACATAAATATGGCATGCCTGATACGAAGACGTTCGATTGGTTGAAACAGTATCTCCGTATCACAAATCCAGACTCGAGCTACTAAAGTGTCTTCTTAGACGTACGCACGTATTTTCTTAGATGCAGGTAGGTGGTGCTCCACAGTTTCGTATTTTGCATAGGATTAGAATTTTAATGAAAACGAATTTGTTCGGGTTTATACTGACTATTTACGCTAGACATCGTATATCTTATGTATTGTTCAACAAACCTTTAATTCCCTTCATTTCAGTGTATGATTAATGACTGTGGTCTTGATTATAGACAATACAGCTTGGCCTTACCCCGGAAAAACTAAAAAAAAAATATTGCTAGCTCCGATTGGTTATTTTCTCATGCTGGACTTCAGAGGTAAATTATAAATAAAGGAGCTTAAAACTTTTCATTTGATATATTTGGTAAAGTCATTTTCTCTATTTTAATGTTAATGTATTTTAGACAAATTTAAGTTGAATGTTTAGCGGAACAGAGCATCCATTTTAGTTAGCCGCGTGCGTAGATCATATACAATTTATATAAGGTGATTTACTTTACTCAATTGTTTACGTTCAGGTGATTTACTTTAATCAAATGTTACGTTCAGGTGATTTCTTGTAATCAAATATTTGCGTTCAATTGATTTCTTGCAATCAAATGTTACGTTCAGGTGATTTGCTTTACTCTAATATTTCTAATCGGTTTTTACATTCATATATTGAGTATCTTCTTTCATAAAGAACGTAATTGGTTTTCATTTAAGGTTAGCTTAAAATGATTTTCTTTCATAATATCGAAAGAACGTAATTGGTTTTCATTCATGGTTAGCTTTAAATGATTTTCTTTCATAGCTTTCCTTATGTTGTCGAATCTATCCAGACGAATACTTATTATCAACTAATTATAATTGACCAATACTAAATGATTAAAGGTCCTATATTGTTAAACAGACTTACGTATGTCGCTTTTTTATGCTTTGTAATTTCATAATAAAAGGTACTTGTTGCCCACGTAAATTATATAAAAATTAACAGGAACCTGTATAGTTTTCAATTTTAAATTGAATTTATTATATACTGCGATACGATACTTTATATTTATATAACAACTGTCTCGTAATTTATGATTTTAAATTGCATTATTTTGAAATATTGCGATACGATGCTTTATGTTTATATAGCAACTGTCTCGTAATTTATAATTTTAAATTGTTTTTTTTTAATTATATACTGTGATACGATAGTTTTATATTTATATAGCAACTATCTCGTAATTTATTTCTTTTGCACATGAACAATGCCTCAGTTTCATATTGTTTGTATTAATTCAATCATTTATTCGGTAATTCGTTCGCTCGTTCTTCTTATTCGTCTTCTTCATGATCATCATCTTTTCTTCTTTATCTTCTTCTTCTTTTTCTGTTACTCCTTCTTCTTCTTCTTCTTCTTCTTCTTCTTCTTCTTCTTCTTCTTCTTCTTATTATTATTATTATTATTATTATTATTATTATTATTATTATAGTATATATTATTAATATTATTATTATTATTATTATTATTATTATTATTATTATTATTATTATTATTATTATTATTATTATTATTATTATTATTATAAGAGGTAGTACTAGTAGCAGTATTAGTATTTGCGTTATCATCACCGTCATCGTCATCAGCAGCAGCACGAGCTGCAGAAGAATCAATATCTTTTTTCAATATTGCTGGTTGCTTGAAACATTGACTTGCTAATGTATATTTTAGATTTTCTTGAACTATTTAATAATATTTTATATCTATAATTTAAACACACTAATAATATTTTATATCTATAATTTAAACACACTAATAATATTTTATATCTATAATTTAAACACACATTCAATTATATTTTATATCTATAACTTAAACACACATTTAATAATATTTTATATCTATAATTTAAACACACATTATTTTCAATGAGATCTTCGTTTTATATCGTGTATAATTGGGATCTTGCCCGATTGTTATAGTTTGCAATTGGCATCGTTCATAATTTGCATTTTATGATAGGCATCATGTAAGATTGATATCGTGTATGATTTAAATCGTGCCTAATTTGTATCGTGTATAATTGGTATCGTGTATGATTTAAATCGTGCCTAATTTATATCGCGTATAATTGGTATCGCTTGGTTGGTATCGTGTCTGATTAGTATTTTGCTTGATCGGTATCATATGTACATTACTTATTTTATTACTGGTGTCGTGTGTGGTTCGTATCGTGTGGTATTGGTATCGTGTGTGATTCGTATCGTGTGTTACTGGTATCGTGTGTGACTCGTATAGTGTGCTATTTGTATCGTGTGATTCGTATCGTGTGTTATTGGTATCGTGTGTGATTCATATCGTGTGTTATTGGTATGTATGTGAGTGGTATTGTGTCAGAGTAACATCGTGCATGATTGGTATCGTGCATAATTGGTATCGTGCATGACTGGTATTGTGTGTGACTGATATTGTATACAGTTAGTATCGAATTTGATTGATGTGTTTGTTTGGCATTTCACAGTGTTGGTATCGAATGTGATTGGTGTCGTGTGTGATTGGTATCGTCTATGATTGGTATCGAATATGATTGATCTCGTGTGTGATTGGTATCGAAGTGACTTTGCGAAATAATCTAGCCCATAACAGCTTGCTATATATCCCCTGTGTGGTCAGCCTGTTTTATAATTGTCAGTCAATAGTGGGAGATGCGTAAATTCAGCGTGTCGAGCTCGCCATCTGGAATAGGGGTTAAAACATGTTCACCTCTGATCGGATTTTAGCAGTGTTGTTTCTGTTGGCAGGGACTCTAACTCCATTGTCCAGTCTCTGAATATTCTTTCATATGCTGACTTGGATGATATGGGCTGACAAGCCCCTCGACGTGGATGATATAGACTGACAAGCTCCTCGATTTTTGGATTGTATAGGCTGACAAGCCCCTCGACTTGGATTGTATGGGCTGACAAGCCCCTCGACTTGGATGATATAGGCTGACACGCTCCCTCGACTCTGATGATATAGGCTGACAAGCAAGCTCGAAGTGGATGATATAGGCTGACAAGTACGCTCGATTTGGATGATATAGGATAACAAGCCTCTCGACTTGGATGATATAAGATGACACGCTTCCTCGACTCTGATGATATTGGCTGACAAGCAAACTCGACTTGGATGATAGAGACTCACAAAACCCTCCACTTGGATGATATAGGCTGACAAGCCTCTCGACTAGGATTATATAGGCTGACAAGCTTCCTCGACTTGGACGATATAGGCTGACAAGTCCCCCAACGTGGATGATATATGCTGACAAATACGTTCGACTTGGATGACATAGGCTGACAAGCTCCTTCGACTCTGATGATATAGGCTGACAAGCTCCATCAACTTGGATGCTATAGGCTGACAAAGACGCTCGACTTGGTTTGTATAGGCTGACTAGCCTCTCGACTTAAATGATATAGGCTGACAAGCCCCTCGACTTGGATGATATAGGCTGACACACCTCGACTTGGATAATATAACATTACAAGCCCCTTGATTTGGATGATATAGGCTGATAAGCACACTCGACTTGGATGCTATAGGTTGACAAGCACCCTCGACTTGGATTGTATAAGCTGACAACCCCTCGACTTATATGATATAGGCTGACAAGCCCCTGGACTTGGATGATATAGGCTGACACCCCTCGACTTGGATGATATATGTACATTAGGTTTTTCCTGGCAATTGAAAATGTGTATTGTAAACGTTGAAATGTAACCACTATCTTTAGTTAGACATGGTTTGCTGAATATCTTTATCTGATTGTACAGGAGCGTGAATTAAAGTCTATTATTCCTATATCGAATTTACATTAAATGTCCGACTCTTTCAATGTGCCACATCTTAACAATCAGTCTCGGAACTAGTTATCCCATCGTATATACGATAATATAAATATTAAAACAAAATTTTTTCTTGCAACAAGGCAAGCTTTACCAATCACCACTCATTACATTATTCCTATACCTGTACCTGTACACTGGCCACGTGGCCAGAAGCCTCATTACTTGCTATACCTAAACAGAAAAGCAAGATAAAAAGCTGAAGGAACTGACAACCAGTCAACTATAAAAGCAAACTGAAATTTGTATGGAACAATAAATAAGGAACTGGCAACCAGTCAGCTATACAAACAAACTGAAATTTGTATGGAAGAGAAAATAATTCACAATATATTTGAGAATGATGAGAGCTTTGCTATCAGCCAGTAATAAAGTGAATCAATATTCAATTTCAAACACTGTGTAAACATATAATATTACACACTCACATTAACACTGTGTGGTTATAGCATTTGAAATCAGCGGTTGTTTTATCTCACTACTGGGATCACCATAATCTCTCTTATGTTGAAGACAATATCAATGGAACAAACATTGAAGACAATACCAATGGAATTAACATTGAAAATATTATCAATGGAATTAACATTGAAGATAATATCAATGGAATTAACATTGAAGATAATATCAATGGAATTAACATTGAAGATAATATCAATGGAATTAACATTGAAGATAATATCAATGGAATTAACATTGAAGACAATATCAATGGAATTAACGTTGAAGATAATATCAATGGAATTAACACTGAAGATGATATCAATGGAATTAACGTTGAATACAATATCAATGGAATTAACGTTGAAGATAATATCAATGGAATTAACATTGAAGATAATATCAATGGAATTAACGTTGAATACAATATCAATGGAATTAACATTGAAGATAATATCAATGGAATTAACATTGAAGATAATATCAATGGAATTAACATTGAAGATAATATCAATGGAATTAACATTGAAGATAATATCAATGGAATTAACGTTGAATACAATATCAATGGAATTAACGTTGAATACAATATCAATGGAATTAACATTGAAGATAATATCAATGGAATTAACATTGAAGATAATACCAATGAAATTAACATTGAAGACAATATCAATGGAATTAACATTGAAGACAATATCAATGGAATTAACATCGAAGAAAATATCAATGGAATTAACGTTGAAGACAATATCAATGGAATTAACATTGAAGATAATACCAATGAAATTAACATTGAAGACAATATCAATGGAATTAACATTGAAGACAATATCAATGGAATTAACATCGAAGAAAATATCAATGGAATTAACGTTGAAGACAATATCAATGGAATTAACGTTGAAAATAATATCAATGGAATTAACATTGAAGATAATATCAATGGAATTAACATTGAAGATAATATCAATGGAATTAACATTGAAGACAATATCAATGGAATTAACATTGAAGACAATATCAATGGAATTAACGTTGAAGATAATATCAATGGAATTAACATTGAAGATAATATCAATGGAATTAACGTTGAAGACAATATCAATGGAATTAACGTTGAAGACATTATCAACAGAATTAACATTGAAGATAATATGAATGGAATTAACATTGAAAACATTATCAATGGAAATCACATTGAAGATAATATCAATGGAATTAACATTGAAGATAATATCAATGGAATTAACATTGAAGATAATATCAATGGAATTAACGTTGAAGACATTATCAACAGAATTAACATTGAAGATAATATCAATGGAATTAACATTGAAGATAATATCAATGGAATTAACATTGAAGATAATATCAATGGAATTAATATTGAAAACATTATCAATGGAAATCACATTGCCAATATCGTTTTGATTGATGCGTTTACAATAGTGTTATTTTTTTTACAAAGGCAATATATTTTAGCGTCGATATTTATGGTACACACATATTGAACCGTAGACCTTTATGGGACAAGCATATTGAACCCCAAACTGTTATGATACGAACATATTGTACCTTCAATCATAAAAGGAACAAATTGTACCGTCGATCTTTATGATACGAGTAGATTATACCGTCGACATTTATGGTACAAACAAATTGTACCGTATACACTTATGGTCAAAATAGATTGTGCCGTATACACATATTGTATGGTATGCATTTATGATACACATATATTGTACCGTCGGCCTTTATGGTACGAACAGATTGTACCGTCGACCATGATGGTACACATATAATGTACCGTATACCTTTATGGTACACACATATTCTTTCGTATGCCTTTATGGTACAAACGTATCTTACCATATAGATGTGTGGAGCAGATTGTACCGTAGACTTAATTGGTATGAGATATTGTACCGTTATATTAACATATAGACTGTACCGTCACCGGAATGTTTGCACTGCTTTAGTTTGTTATCAAGTACATGTAACTGATAATTAATTTCGAGTGTCACATATCCTATTTGACTCATATAAGTTTGGTACTAATTGGTAATGTTCTACACAAAAACAAACATATAGGTTTAAATAAACTAGATGAATTACTTCAATTTAAAATTTTACATTTGAGCACATCCATGCCAAAGTCCACAGCATTATCAAGTCATTATCAAGTCGGTACACTAAGATACAAATAAAATAATGAAAATTTTAATGTCAAATGTAGCGAGTTATTTGTAAACTGTTACTTTATACAAATTAAAACTTTACTTGCTTATTTTTTTCAAACTTAATTAGATGCAATATACCTACGCAAAAACTGAAAATTAACTTGCATATCTTCTTTCTTATCTTTAATGCAAGTGTCATTTGAAACAAACCGTTTCCAAACACACAGTTGCATCGCATTTCTTTTCACTAAATGTTAATCATTTGTTATCAATAACCCACTCGTGTGTTAACCGAATCAGACCTTATCTGAACAAGGTACCAGTCTCACAGACCTTATCTGAACAAGGTACCAGTCTCACAGACCTTATCTGAACAAGGTACCAGTCTCACAGACCTTATCTGAACAAGGTACCAGTCTCACAGACCTTATCTGAACAAGGTACCAGTCTCAAAATGGGGTAACCATGGAATGGATACCGTATTTATACATTTGAAAGTACTACCATTAGCAATACGTGAGCGTAATCCTTTTCCGGGGACATCAATTAGTGCTTTCAGCTTCTAATGAGATTCTCTTTTCGCACGAATAAAATTGGTATTTTCTTCCGACTACATTTATTTTTGCTTTTTAAATATGATGACTACGGTAGTTTTTATTGGCACACCTTATTATTAAAACTAAAGTTCATCAGTCGTTTACGCTTTCGTTAACCAAGAGGAACAAGTGTTGTAAATTAATTCGTCTTGGACAAAATAAAAATATTCTTCTCAAAAATGAGGATTGATGATTACAAAAGATAAATTATAGTCGAATCCAAATAGGGAACATACAATCCATCTATTAAATCCCGGATGAAACATATACAAATGTCGTCAAGGTCGTGAAAGCTGTGTACAATTGTATATTTATATACAGGTATCAAAATTTAAAACCATTTGATTTAAATATGCATTGATTTGCTTACATTTTAATATTGTTTAGTCGATAATCTAATTATCTCACGAAAGAATATTAGACGCGATTATTAAAAGCGTTTTTATAACATGTTTGGATGAGAGTTGGGAATGGCATATTTGTGTACAAAAATGTCTGCTATACTGCTTTTACATCTGTACATTCGAAGGGGTAGATATGCAAGGAAGTCTCGCCAAAATAAATAATATGTGTAAATATACTTTTATAGATATTTTGCAAAGTTTTAATGATTCTTTCATCTTTTCCAAGTTATTACAAATGCATTAGTATACAAGATGTTTTAAGTGCTAAATTATGTTGATCTGTGTCTATGACATCATCAGTGTCTATGACATCATCTGTGTCTAGGACATCATCTGTGTATATGACATCATTTGTGTCTTCGACATCATCTGTGTCTATGACATCATCTGTGTCTATGACATCATCTGTGTCTATGACATCATCTGTGTCTAGGACATCATATGTGTCTAGGACATCATCTGTGTCTATGACATAATTTGTGTCTAGGACATCATCTGTGTCTATGACATCATCTGTGTCTAGGATATCATCTGTGTCTAGGACATCATCTTTGTCTAGGACATCATCTGTGTCTTCTATATCATCTGTGTCTAGGACATCATCTGTGTCTAGGACATCATCTGTGTCTAGGACATCATCTGTGTCTTCTACATCCTCTGTGACATCATCTGTGTCTAGGACGTCATCTGTGACATCATCTGTGTCTAGGACATCATCTGTGTATATGACATCGTCTGTGTCTAGGACATCATCTGTGTCTAGGATGTCATCTGTGACATCATCTCTGTCTAGGACGTCATCTGTGTGTATGAAATCATCTGTGTCTAGGACATCATCTGTGTCTAGGACGTCATCTGTGACATCATCTGTGTCTAGGACATCATCTGTGTATATGACATCATCTGTGTCTAGGACATCATCTGTGTCTAGGACGTCATCTGTGACATCATCTGCATCTAGGACATCATCTGTGTATATGACATCATCTGTGTCTAGGACATCATCAGTGTCTAGGACGTCATCTGTGACATCATCTGCGTCTAGGATATCATCGGTGTCTACGACGTCATCGGTATTGTAACTTACTGCAGTATTATTAATTATTTTAGAAATAATGACATCGTATACAATAGGTTGTATTTATACTGGTAAAAGTCATTGTTTTACAAATGGAGTGCTATTTCGACTGGTAAAAGTCATTGTTTTACAAATGAAGTGCTATTTCGACTCGTAAACGTCATTGGATTACAAATGGAGTGCTATTTCGACTGGTAAAAGTCATTGTTTTACAAATGGAGTGCTATTTAGACTGGTAAACATCGTCTTGCAAATGAAGTGGTATTTAAACTTGTAAACGTCATTGGTTTACAAATTGAGCATTATTTAGATTTGTAAGTGTCGCTGTTTTACAAATGGAGTGGTATTTAGACTGGTAAATGTTGTTGTGTTGCAAATGGAGTGGTATTTATACTTACAAACGTCGTTGGTTTACACATGGAGTAATATTTAGACTTGTAAACGACGTTGTGTTACACATGCAGCGTTATTTAGGCTAGTAAATATCGTTTGTTTACAAATAGAGTAGTATTGAGACTTGTAAACCTCATTGTTCTATACATGGAGTAGTTTTTAGAATTGTAAACGTCCTTGTTTTATACAAGGAGTGGTCTTTGGACTTGTAAACGTCCTTGCTCTTCTAGATACCAATTCATTTGTAATATAACGACATTTTGCAAAATGGAGTGATCTTTAGACTTGTTAACGACTTTGTTGTACAAATGGAGTGCTATTCCGACTGGTAAAATTAATGCTTTTACAAATGGAGTGCTACTTCGAATGGTAAAAATCATCGTTTTACAAAACGAGTGCTATTTAGACTGGCAAAAGTCATTGTTTTACAAATGGAGTGCTATTTCGATTGGTAAAAGTCATTGTTTTATAAATGGAGTGCTATTTAGACTGGTAAACGTCATTGTTTTACAAATTGAGTGTTGTTTCTACTGGTAAAAGTCATTGTTTTTACAAATGGAGTGCTATTTCGACTGGTAAAAGTCATTGTTTTACAAATGGAGTGCTATTTCGATTGGTAAAAGTCATTGTTTTATAAATGGAGTGCTATTTAGACAGGTAAACGTCATTTTTTTTTACAAATGGAGTACTATTTCGAATGGTAAACGTCATTGTTTTACAAATGGTGTGCGATTTAGACTGCTAAAGGCATTGTTTTACAAATGGAGTGCTATTTCGACTGGTAAAAGTCATCGCTGTACAAATGGAGTGTTATTTCGACTGGTAAAAGTCATTGTTTTACAAAGGGGGTGCTATTTAGACTGGTAAACGTCATTGTTTTACAAATGGAGTGCTATTTCGACTGGTAAAAGTGATTGCTTTACAAATGGAGTGCTATTTAGACTGGTAAACGTCATTGTTTTACAAATGGAGTGCAATTTCGACTGATAAACATCATTGTTTTATATATGGAGTGCTATTTAGACTGGTAAAAGTCATTGTTTTACAAATGGAGTGCTATTTAGACTTGTAAACATCCTCTTGCAAATAAAGTGGTATTGAAACTTGTAAACGTCATTGGTTTACAAATTGAGTATTATTTAGATTTGTAAGTGTCGTAGTTTTACAAATGGAGTGGTATTTATACTTACAAACGTCGTTGGTTTACACATGGAGTAATATTTAGACTTGTAAACGTCGTTGTGTTACACATGCAGCGGTATTTAGGCTAGTAAATATTGTTTGTTTACAAATAGAGTAGTACTGAGACTTGTAAACGTCATTGTTTTATTCATGGAGTGGTTTTTAGACTTGTAAACGTCCTTGCTTTTTTAAATACCACTCCATTTGTAATCTAACAACATTTTGCAAAATGGAGTTGTCTTTAGACTGGTTAACGTCTTTGTTGTACAAATGGAGTACTATTCGACTGGTAAAAGTCATTCCTTTACAAATGGAGTGCTAATTCGATTGGTAAAAGTCATTCTTTTACAAATGGAGTGCTATTTCGACTGGTAAAAGTCATCGTTTTACAAATGGAGTGCTATTTCGACTGATAAAAGTCATTGTTTTACAAATGGAGTGCAATTTAGACTGGCAAACGTCATTGTTTTACAAATCGAGTGATATTTAGACTGGCAAAAGGTATTTTTTTACAAATGGAGTGCTATTTAGACAGGTAAACGTCATTGTTTTACAAATGGTGTGCCATTTAGACTGCTAAAAGTCATTGTTTTACAAATGGAGTGCTGTATAGACTGGTAAAAGTTATTCTTTTACAAATGGAGTGCTATTTCGACTGGTAAAAGTCATTGTTGTACAAATGGAGTGCTATTTCTACTAGTAAATGTTGTTCTGTTGCAAATGGAGTGGTATTTATATTTCGTCGTTGGTTTACACATGGAGTAATATTTAGACTTATAAACGTCGTTGTGTTACACATGCAGCGGTATTTAGACTAGCAAATATTGTTTGTTTACAAAGAGAGTGGTATTGAGACTTTTAAACGTCATTGTTTTATACATGGAATGGTATTTAGACTTTGTAAACGTCCTTGCTTTTCTAAATACCACTCCATTTGTAATATAACATTATTTTGCAAAATGGAGTGGTCTTTAGACTTGTAAACGTCCCTGTGTTACCAATGGAGTGGTATTTAGACTTGTAACGGTCGTTGTTTTAAAAATGGTGTGATATTTAGACTTAAAATCATCGTTGGTTTACACATGCAGTGGTATTTAGACTTGTAAACATCCTTGCTTTCCTAAATACCACTCCATTTGTAATATAACGAAATTTGCAAAATGGAGTGGTCTTTTGACTTGCCAACGTCTTTGTTTTACAAAATGGAGTGGTATTTAGACATGTAAATGTTGTTTTACAAATGGAGTGGTATTTAGACATGTACATGTCGTTGTTTTACAAATAGAGTGGAGAGATGGGATATGTTGTATCAGTAGAATGGTCTTGTTCACCATGACATGTACCTCAATCGTAGACGTGAAAATATTTTAAGACTGAAATACACTGAATTTTACAGGTAAATAGAATAGTGTGTCAACGGCCAATTCTAATCCTTAAATCGTAAACCTTGCATTGTATTCAAGTATTTTATGATGTCGACGCAATCGTAGCATCTCCGGATATTTCTGTCAAGTGAAGGAAAACAAATCTATAACGAACCCTATTTGCTTTTTAGATGGCGCATTATTGCTGCGGAAGGATACAAAATCACGATTAGATAAATTGCGTGTCTTTCATGTCATAACATATTTTGCAGACTCCATACCCATTATAATTAGATGAATTCCTACAACTACATCCTGTTTTACTACAATCTCATCCGAGTTTTTTGCTCGACCTTCTCGATATACTTGAACTATGTTCCTGTTGCGTGTCAAGTCATTGACGTAAACATCGCAGTTTGCATCAGGCATTCTTCTTACCTGTTTCATTACCTAGCAAACACAGTGGAGTAGCAAGGATATTTGGCGCCCAGGGCAAAACACCCCAATTTGCACCCCGGCTGCCCCTGTTGCACAGTTTTGTTGATACTTTGGGCCGACTTTGCGCCCCCTAGCCATCGACGCCCGGGGCGAATGCCCCACCTTCCCCCCCCCCCCCCCCCCCGCAGCTACGCCACTGAGCAAACAAAGGATAGAACCAGAATATTCATATCGGAAGCAAAATCCTTGGACTTACCTTTCTCGAACAAATAAAATACAGAAAAGGTGTTGTTTTTTAAACGGACTATAAAGATGATGATGAAAATGCGGGTACAAAATTGCACAAACATCAAACTTTCTAGGAAACAATTTCTGTGAATCGATTTGACGAAAAATGCCAAGTGATGTCTTCCTTAATGTGGATATCTATTAAAAAATATCATATTTGGTGTAGGAATCAGTCCACTAATTATTGAGTGGGTAAAGCGTATGTCTTAAATTGGGAAAAAAATTGGATACAGTAATTTACTATTTGGAAATAGATCCATTCGTTGTAATATCAGCTTGCACTTTTCGTTTTAGAATTTTGCGGTACCTTTTCAGTGCTTCCATTTCTACAGCTACTTTTTTTCTTCTGCTAACATGCAGTATTTTAGTTTCTGAAAACCTAACATTATAGGGTGCCTTCCCAGCGCGAAACTTAATATCAAGGAAACCGGAATAAGTATATCGTGTTAAACTGATAAAAAAGCAGCTTGAATAGGTACACTATGTTAGACTGATAAATAAAGCAACTTGAATAGGTACACCATGTTACACCGATGAATAAAGCAACTTGAATAGGTACACCGCGTTAGGATAATTTATCCTTAAAATATCATAGGTTTGGTTGCTTAGAAAGTTGAAATTCATTCATGAAGTGCAGGTGTTATATACACGGCTCATGTAGAATTGTCAACTTTTCTCAGATGTCAACAATGATGTCTACGGAAAAGGAATTGACGGTCTGATCCATGTATAACAACGAACCAATTTCTATCCGTCTTTCCGATGTAGCGACGGCGTTAACTGTATTCAAGCGATTAAAAACAAAAGTACTTTAACGGCAAAACAAATTTATATTTAACCGATAACAAACGGTGGTATTGAACCGTGCTCGGATGGACCATTACTGCAATGCCATGTAATTTAAATACATCGGACTAAAATCGATTGATGTACGCATACAAGAAATTACAGCGTAGGATTTGGTTACATTGACAAATAGACGACATGATAAAAAGCATGTATTGTCACACTGTCATACAAATGGGCGATTTTGTTCTTTCTGGTGAATTCTGCTTTATTGCATATTAGGAGTATGCTGGACATTTTCAGGGCATTATCTCAGAGTCTAGATCGTGACTTTCATTTAGGAAACACTCTAGAAATGGTTTGAATATATCGTCATTGTTTCATTATGCGGTGGAGAATGTCATCGACACAGATATTAGGAAAAGTAATTAGCGTCTTAAATTGATTACCAAATAATAGCAGATAATATAGGAAATGTGTAATTCGATAATCTAATTGAAAACTGGGAAGAGGATCAGAGACATTAAAATATTTGCATTACCACATTTTAGTGATCTGTTCGAAAAACTAAAATTTCAGATATTTTTTAAGAAGTAAGGAGTGGCATACATTGCACAAACACTTCAGTGTAACATGTATTACGTTAGAAAGCCACTTTCCAATTTGTGCATCGTCCAGCCATTGATACATGTTGCATGTGTTATATCAGCATGTCAGTGTATCATATTTTTCATCGTTACATCCGTGTAACATATGCAATATCAGCAGTGAAGTGCAGCATACGCAATACAAATACAATACTGTAGTACGTCTTGCATCCGCACGCCAGATTAGTATACGTTCCATATACGCGATAGTGAGCATACAATTTATCGTGATGCCACTGTAGCATTCGTTCCAATACAATGCTAGTTAGAAAGATATAGATGTCATTAGATAATCTGAATGCATTACACCGTTCTAGATGGCAAAGGATCTTGGATTATGTGCATAATTATGTCATTAAACATTCGTGACCTGTTCAGAACATTATAAATACAGATATCATTTCTAGTAAGGAGCGCGTGACATACGTCACACTCAGAAGAGCATATCATTTATCAAATATTTGTTATTCTGGAATTTAAATCAATAGTGATGCCAATGTTTCGTACAGTCCAACAGTCATCTATTGTTCCGACAAACATTATCTCTTTTCCGATGCACACAGTATCATGTCAACGGAGTCCCATTCGGTGGTTTCGTGCAATTCTTGAAAAGTGTAGAAACTTTATATTGTCGTGAAATCAGTTTAATGTGGAGATACGTCTAATACGAGAATTAGTTTGAAAAAAATCAGCCATGAATCCATCAACATCTATGACCGTTAAACATACACTTAACGTGAATGCCAAAAAGAAAGGAGTACGAGGACAAAGTGGATACAGACCTGTGGACATGGAGGTAACCTATTTTAGCTGCCTTTAAAAATAGTATTTGTTTCATAATTTAAACAATGTTACCTCATTTAGATACCAATCTCTTTAAATAACTCAAAGGTGACATGTGAACTCAATTTCTGAGACTAGACTTACTGTTATATTAGAACTAAATATATTCTACTTTAGTTTTGTGTTCCCATTTACGACCCATATTGACGCACAAAGAGACATTTCTTTCATTTATCATTGCTACAAGGACGTTTAATTTTAACTTCGTGTAAAATTTATTAGCATTAAATACGAAACTTTGACTCCAAATTTGAGGTCAAATATGATGTTTGCTAAGATTATACTTAATAGTACAAAAGGGCCCTTACATAAATAATTTGAACCTTTTGCATTAATGAGGTACGGCATTGATTGACCCCTAACTTTTGCATTAATGAGATACGTCCTTGAGATACCACTACCGTTTGCATTAATGAGGTATGTCCTTGAGATACCATTACCTTCTGCATTAATGTGGTACGACATTGATTGACCCCGACCTTTAGAATCAATGAGGTACGACATTCACTGACCACTAACTTTTGCATTAATGAGGTACGCCCTTGAGCGACCTCTACCTTTTGCATTAATGAGGTATGCTCTTGAGTGACCATTCATTACCTTTTGCATTAGTGAGGTACGCCCTTGAGCGACCTCTACCTTTTGCATTAATGAGATACGCCCTTGAACGACCTCTACCTTTTGCATTAATGAGATACGCCCTTGAGCGACCTCTACCTTTTGCATTAATGAGATACGCCCTTGAGCGACCTCTACATTATTGCCCCCTGTTAATAACTTTTCAGATAACACTGACTATTAAGAAATTGCACCCATTTAAAAGTTGTTTGGAACAATCTATTTTTACTTTATCTGTAAATAGTATAATGTCATGCATAGGTGATCTATCTATCAATATATCGATCAATCTATCTATCTATCTATCTATCTATCTATCTATCTATCTATCTATCTATCTATCCATCCATCCATCCATCCATCCATCCATCCATCCATCCATCCATCCATCTATCTATTTATCTATCTATCTATCTATCTATCTATCTATCTATCTATCTATCTATCTATCTATCTATCTATCTATCTACGACGTGTAAAAAACAGATTTAATATTTTTGTCATGGCACAATGTAATAAAAACTATAACATCTCTATGAAAACATGTAATTAAACAATGTAATAAAAACTATAGCATCTCTATGAAAACATGTAATAAAACATGTAATAAAAACTATAACATCTCTATGAAAAAATGTAATAAAAACTATAACATCTCTATGAAAACATGTAATAAAACATGTAATAAAAACTATAACATCTCTATGAAAACGTAATAAAAACTATAACATCTCTATGAAAACATGTAATAAAACATGTAATAAAAACTATAACATTTCTATGAAACATGTAAGAAATACTATAACATATCTATGAAAACATGTAATAAAACAATGTACTAAAACTATAACATCTCTATGAAAACATGTAATAAAACATGTAATAAAAACTATAACATCTCTATGAAAACATGTAATAAAACAATGTAATAAAACTATAACATCTCTATGAAAACATGTAATAAAACAATGTATTAAAAACTATAACATCTCTATGAAAACATGTAATAAAAAATGTAATAAAACTATAACATCTCTATGAAAACATGCAATAAACATGTAATAAAAACTATAACATCTCTATGAAAACATGTAATAAAAACTAAACATCCCTATGAAAACATGTAATAAAAACTATAACATCTCTATGAAAACATGTAATAAAACAATGTAATAAAACTATAACATCTCTATGAAAACATGTAATAAAACAATGTAATAAAAACTATAACATCTCTATGAAAACATGTAATAAAACAATGAAATAAAACTATAACATCTCTATGAAAACATGTAATAAAACAATGTAATAAAAACTATAACATCTCTATGAAAACATGTAATAAAACATGTAATAAAAACTATAACATCTCTATGAAAACATGTAATAAAAACTATACCATCTCTATGAAAACATGTAATAAAAACTATAACATCTCTATGAAAACATGCAATAAAGCAATGTAATAAAACTATAACATCTCTACGAAAACATGTAATAAAACAATGTAATAAAACTACAACATCTCTATGAAAACATGTAATAAAACAATGTAATAAACACTATAACATCTCTATGAAAACATGTAATAAAACAATGTAATAAAAACTATTACATCGCTATAAAAACATGTAATAAAACAATGTAATAAAACTATAACATCTCTATAAAAACATGTAATAAAAACTATAACATCTCTATGAAAACATGTAATAAAAACTATAACATCTCTATGAAAACATGTTATAAAACAATGTAATAAAACTATAACATCTCTACGAAAACATGTAATAAGCAATGTAATAAAACTATAACATCTCTATGAAAACATGTAATAAAACGTAATAAAACCTATAACATCTCTATGAAAACATGTAATAAAACAATGTAATAAAACTAGAACATCTCTATGAAAACGTGTAATAAATCATGTAATAAAAACTATAAAATCTCTATGAAAACATGTAATAAAAACTATAACATCTCAATGAAAACATGTAATATAACAGCAACGAAATATTTCTGATAATATGTAATATAGTAGCAATATGACTATTGTAACGGAAACATGTAATGAAAACAGTTAAAAGTTCTAGTTGTAACACCATGTTATAAAACACCTGTAACTTTAATCGTTATCCAAAAGATAATGATAACAGCTATAAAATTAATAATTATCCAAAATAAATTGAATAAACGTTATAACATTAATCATTATCCAAAATATAATAATAACACTTATAACATTGATTATTATCCAAAATATAATAATAGCTATAAAATTAATCAATATGCAAAATATAATGCTAACAACGATAACATTAATCCTTATCCAAATATAATGATAAAATGTATAACATTAATCATTCTTCAAAATATAATGATAACACCTATAACATTAATCATTATCCAAAATATAATAACAGATATAAAATTAATCAATATGCAAAATATAATTATAACAGCGATAACATTAATCGTTATCCAAAATATAATTATAACAGCAATAACATTAATCGTTATCCAAAATATAATGATAGCAGTCATAACATTAATCGTTATCCAAAATATAATGATATAATTTATAACAATAATCGTTATCCAAAATATAATGATAACAGTCATAACATTAATCGTTATCCAAAATATAATGATAAAATTTATAACAATAATCGTTATCCAAAATATAATAACAGCTATAAAATTAATCATTATCCATAATATAATGATAATAGCGATAACATTAATCCTTATTAAAAATATAATGATAAAGTTTATCACATTATTCATTATTCGAAATATAATGATAAAATTTATAACATTAATCACTATCCAACATATAATTATTATAGGATTAAATGATCATGGTTGGGTATTTATTGATGTGTAAATGCTACCTAATCACTCACAAAGTAAATAAAGTCCCAAGGACTTTATGTTAACTTTGTGAGTGATTAGGTAACATTTACACATCAATAAATACCCAACCATGATCATTTAATCCTTATAATTCCAATTTTATCATTTCTATCGTCAAATTAACTTATTCCATCAATAATGCATTCGAATTTACGTAGCGCGTAATTACCTTTCATTCGGCGTTTCACACCGCCCCGTTATACATAACCTGTACAGAATCATACGAAGAAATTGACTACAGCCACAGTTACGTTTATTCATAAACTTCATCTTTTACATCATAGGCAATGGTTACCGTGGTTTTTAACATATTTTGTTTACTGACAACATTCTTGTTCAATTTTAGTCAGTCTCATCTGTTACGTCAGATGACCATGACCTTACATAATTGATATCGGCTCAACAAGTGTGCTAAATTAAATTTCAGTCAAACCTGAAATCATTATGGATTTTTTCAGTGAATACTTCCAATTTTTATGGAAATATGAACAAGATGATGCTATCCCTTACTATATAAAGGTAATAATGAAATAAATTCTATACAAGAGTAACATTTTATGTCATTCTCAGCAGCGTTAATACTTAACAAGACCCACTCGTTTATCTAGTGAGAAATGAAATGTGACTACTGTCACAGTTACGTTGTAGCAGACGAATGCTAAATTGTGTAGTAAACTATGCATTTGAATCAAAGAATATTGGAAAAAGTATAAAAAGTGTAAAAGTTATTTGCAGAATTATATATTTTACAGATGACAAAATCGTTTCAAAATAACGTGTCTGCAATGTTTATTTATATTTCAAAAACCGAAAGTAGTCCCAGAATTTATCGAAGTGTAAACAATTCCTGATCAACATCACGTGACCGTTTACATCCAATCATATTACAGGAAATTCGTTTCATTCATAAAAATTGGAATTATAACAGCTATAACATTAATCACTATCCAACATATAATTATAACAGCTATAACATTAATCACTATCCAACATATAATTATAACAGCTATAACATTAATCACTATCCAACATATAATTATAACAGCTATAACATTAATCACTATCCAACATATAATTATAACAGCTATAACATTAATCACTATCCAACATATAATTATAACAGCTATAACATTAATCACTATCCAACATATAATTATAACAGCTATAACATTAATCACTATCCAACATATAATTATAACAGCTATAACATTATTCGTTATCCAAAATATAATAATAACATCTATAGTTTTAATCGTTATCCAAAATATAATGATGACAGCTATAACATTATAGTTATGACAAGGTGTCACAAAAGCCTTATCATAATATTATAATAATTTTTTAATAAAAATGGTATTACAGGACAGGTAGGTTTTCTCGCTCAATATACGAAATTGTACATATGTCAAGAATAGCTGCGACTGGAAAGACGGCTATTTCGCTGAATATACGAAATCGTGAATATATATATATATATATATATATATATATATATATATATATATATATATATATATAACATTATATATATCGCTTATATATATATATATATATATATATATATATATATATATATATATATATATATATATATATATATAATAGATGAAAATTGAAAGCTTTGTATCGCTAAGTATATAAAATCGTATATATGTTAAGAATAGCTGGAACTTGAAGCATTGTTTTCTCACTAAATATACGAAATCGTACAAATGTCAATAATAGCTGAAACGTGAAAGACTGCTAAACTACGGCATTAGGATTGACACAAGACAATAATAACTTGGCTGCTAAGTAACATTAGTATTGACACAAGACAATAATAACTTGGTTGCTAAGTAATACTTGACATACAATTGTGTCGTTCAAGCCTACAAACCAACTCGGACAGTATGCGAGAGACTTCATTGATTTTTAATTCATGTTCTGATGTTCCTGTTTATAGTTGTTATAAAGACAATACTCTAACAATATTTCAATCTAGTACCTATCATTGTTTTGAATGTAGTTTTCTAGTTTTAATTAATCTATGGGATTTGCTGGGGGTTATTTGTACAGAAGACTAAAGGGCAACTTGCCGAGTTTGTACATTTGGCATGTAAATTACATAATATATCATTGTAAATTACACAATACATCATTGTAAATTACACAATACATCATTGTAAATTACACAATACATCATTGTAAATTACACAATACATCATTGTAAATTACACAATACATCATTGTAAATTACATAATATATCATTGTAAATCAGATGCCCTAAGAGCTTGCATAACAATTTATAAAGACGTTTCCATAGAAGGAGCATTTTGTGGATATGCGGTATCTTGTTGTTGTGACACGAAAACTATTTTGGACGTAACATACGATTCCATTGTCGTCTTAATTATTTTAATGTGTTGCATGACCATTCTGTGTTCAAAAGTAAGAAAATTAGAGTTGCCCGTTGGATAAGTTGACGGCATCTGATATTGACCATTCTGGAATACTGGGCAAGATTGAAATTATTGTGGTTGGAATACTGGACAAGAGAATAATTTTTGAGATTGGAATACTGGACCAGAGAATAATTATTGTGATTGGAATACTGGGGAAGAGAATAATTATCAATTATCGAGATTGGAATACTGTACAAGAGAATAATTATTGAGATTGGAATACTGGACAAGAGAATAATTATTGCGATTGGAATACTGGACCAGAGAATAATTATTATGATTGGAATACTGGACCAGAGAATAATTATTGAGATTGGAATACTGGACAAGAGAATAATTATTGTGATTGGAATACTGGACAAGAGAATAATTATTAATATTGGAATCCTGAGCAAGATAGAAATTATTGTGATTGGAATACTGGACCAGAGAATAATTATTGAGATTGGAATACTGGGGAAGATAAGAATTATTGATATTGGAATCCTGGGCAAGATTGGAATTATTGAGATTGGAATACTGGACAAGAGAATAATTATTGAGATTGGAATACTGGGGAAGATAAGAATTATTAATATTGGAATGTCGGACAAGATGGGAATTATTAACGTTGGATTAATTATATTCTAGTTGATTATATAACATGTGATCGACTGTTTTGTCCCCTTCTTCTAAGTGCTGAAAATAGTTTGGCATCAATGAATGAGCGATATAAACTTTATATCCATTACAATTTTATTATTCTTACAAAATCTGCCTCAGATGGTAGAATTCTATTTAATTTCTGTGTGACAGAAATATATTTGATAACAGTCGATCACTTAAGCCTAATTGTTCAATAATGTATGATATAAACTTATTCGTCATTATCGTATGTTACTGTAATAATGTATGATATGAAAGTATTCGTCATTATCGTATGTTACGGTAATAATGTATGATATGAAAGTATTCGTCATTATCGTATGTTACTGTAATAATGTATATGAAAGTATTCGTCATTATCGTATGTTACTGTGTCTGGATTTTTATTATTGTATTGTATTATGTGCGTTTAGTGCCACGAAAGGGGCTATCAACCCTCGATAGATGACTCGGAAATGATCTGTCAAGAGAACGCTTTTTCGAGTTTTGTTTTATTAAAAGTGTTACAATAATATCCATTTGTGGCAGTGCCACTCTACCAAAGGTAAGAAAATATTTGTGACATGATATGACGAGACGAAGCACGCAATAGTTACTCTTCAGTGCTGGAAAACAGCTTTAGTCGCCTCTTCCAATAGGTGGTACATTGCAATACATATGCATACGGTAAAAGGAGGTACATTTCAATACATATGGATACGGTAATAGGAGGTACATTGCAATACATATGGATACGGGAATAGGAGGTACATTGCAATACATATGCATACGGTAATAGGAGGTACATTGGAATACATATGCATACGGTATAGGAGGTACATTACAATACATATGGATACGGTGCATATGAATCTATCATGCAATATGACACTTGCAAAGTAATACTGAGGAACACCATAGTTGCTATAACGGATAATTGTTCGCACTGTGTTTAATTTAAATGAAATCTTTATCTTGTCAAGACCATTATAATACGTGCTTCTCAACCCGAACTAAAAAAAGTATCGAAAACTGCTATAGCTCAATAGATCATCGTGACCACTCAGGTGATAAAAGGTATCACTAAACTAAGTGACACATTTAGTCGCTATCGCATCTCTATTGAAGTCCATATTAAAAATTATTATAAAATGAGTTTCTTTCATTTCCTAAAGATTTCCTGATCAATATAATCTATAAGTGGTACTCAATATAACGCGGTACATATAATTCCTATGTCACAAACCAAACACGTATGGTTGGACAGCTTCGGACAGTCAATTGCACACAAGCATTTTACTCACTGAAATAAAATAACTATTTCCGGAAAATGCTGTATTGTTTACATGTGTCTGCATTAATTTCTAGCATAAGAAATATAGTTTTCAACTCCCTTATCGTACTTCAGTTGCAACGGATTTCACCTCACACACACAGAGGAACATATACATATATACTTCCATACATCCATCTATACATAAACCCATGCATACATACATCCATCCATCCATCCATCCATCCATCCATACATACCTACATACATACATACATACATACATACATACATACATACATACATAAATATATACATACATGTGTTGCATTGGGGTCTGAATTGTGGAGCTGGCACTGTCAAATCCTTATATCAAGTTATTTTGTTAAATGCAGAGAGAAGAGGAAACACAAAGAATTTAGCAGATTACAAGACAACATAAATACAAAGAGTGCGCGATACGTTTCCAAATAGGTAACGGAAGGGACATTACACTTGTCACAAGTATGGAGCAAAGACGTGTGTGTGTGTGTGTGTGTGTGTGTGTGTGTGTGTGTGTGTGAGAGAGAGAGAGAGAGAGAGAGAGAGAGAGAGAGAGAGAGCGTGTGTGTTCTGTAGGAAGTGGGGTCTTTAATTGACACACTCCCCTTTAACTGGGGTCTCATTACGCAAAGACCCCAGTTACCAAAGACCCCAGTTCCGAAAACCATAAAAATGAAATCTAATATGCCTATTTTATTATAAAAAGTACTTATTAAAAATGACCCCAATTTCACCTTTTACTTCGCTGTGATCTCACACCGAAAAAAACGCAAACCATCTTTAGACCGTAATGTTGGAAATCCCGTCTTCGCGCATGCGTGTCTTTTGTTTCCGGCACCATGCTAAGAAATTCCGGAAATTTAGGTGCAGGTAGGTGCTTTTATAAGTATTTTGGTAATACGCATTCATTAAAAAAAAGCATCGAAGTATTCATCATTTTCTAATCAACCTTATGCTCATTCAAGCTGCAGAAATTAATATTTTGATATTGATTTTGAAAGGTTCATACTTTACCGCCTAAAAAAATTGCCGGGCGCCATATTATTTGAATTTGAATAGAGTTCGTCAGTTTCAATCTAAAGAATATTGGTAATTGGCACATTAAAAATGCTAATTTACAGTTTTATAATATTTGCTTGCCCTTCCTTTTGTTTACAAACACATCACCCCTTACCAATTTTAAGAATGAAAACTATCAAGCATATTTAAAAATGTACACAAATTTGTCATTTCTTTCTTCAGTACTAAATTTCTAATGTGTCATTCATGGGACCCAAACATTGTCATCTTCTGAACTGAACCAGACAAATAACAGAATCACAGAAAAATCAGAATCATGGCGGCTGTGCTCACACATGGAAAGAGAATGGTAAGAAAGACTGCTGTTTGTCATGCACGAATGAACCATCTATACCAATGGGTTTGAAATTATATAGCAGTCTGTTTATTTGATGTTAAATTATTTTTACTTAGTATTAATACCATGTCCAGATTCATGATCTTTGCCATTTGAAAGAAATCTCTGGACAATGTGCACATTTCAAATATTTGTAGAAAGAAAAATTGTTCTTGTCTTTCAGTATAGACAAATCAAGACTAATTGATTTTAAATTGAACCAAATCACTCACAAAATTTACATAAAGTCCAGACGTTATTTTATCATTATGAGTGAATAGGTACAAGTTACACATTGATAAATACCGTCCTTGTACCCATAATCATTTAATCGTATAGTATTTCTAAAATAATCTAACATCAACCAGTCTTGATTTTTTTATACTGAAATACAAGGAAATCCAAATAATTTCAATTCCCCTACTTTCTATCATCAAATCACTGAATTCCATCAACAAAACGTTTCAAAATGAAGCCCATCTGAATCTTTGCAAACCAAGGGTGATTGATCCAGTTAATTCATTGTCAATGTAAAACTAATGTATCAGTAAACCTTGGTTAGTGAATAAGACCCAGCCTGTATCGTTTTAAATTTCCACCTTCCTTACACCCAAGACAATCTCAAATTTGGCTTGGGCAAGCTCAAGTTTCCATGGTAAAAATATTTAGAAAGAGTGGTCATGTTCAAATAGTAATGCTTTGTAACACTAGTTTTACACTATGCAATCTCTCCACAGTTTAAGTACATAGATCAACACCTTTTTTGCAATATGTACCTCAGTCTTCAATAATATAACTGCCCGCAGTTTCTTTCATCTATTAATTGTTTATTTCACACGATATACTCAGACAGCCCGTCATTTCCATCTTGTAGTCAATGTTAAGGTCAGCCTCACATTTTCTGGCACAGACACGATAATGATGTGAATATTTACTATTTAAGGCAAGTTTTGACGATAGAAAATAAACATTGATATTTTAACTTGTCAGTTATATATTCAAATTTTAATATTTGTAAGTATACAGATCTTCTGACTTTTAAGTTCTAACCTAGCCATGGGCAGTTTGTGAATTCTAAGTGGCGACATTACTGGCTCTAAACAATCAGGTTGTCAAAGATTGTTTTGATGCCTGTCACTATTTCCAAAATCGTTCTCTACCCATCCATCTGTCTTTTTGTATGATACATGTGTATCGTTGTCTTTGCTCTTCTAACTATATCTGGATTCTCTTCCTTCTTTCTCATTTACATGTCTATCTACATGTTCTATTTTTCTGGATAACTCTAATTATTGCCATATGGTTTTTAAGGTGCAAGCAAAGCCATAATGTAAACAAACGTTTGCGGAACTAAGGAGGCTAAAAATGGGTGTTTGCAACAATGATGACTGCTTATAAATGCAGAAAAAAACAATTTATCCATGAACAGTGTATATCCAATTTGTCCAATTTATCATTAGATCAGATACCCTAAAAATATTCTTTATGGTTTCATCCTGGAAGAATTACAACAAAGTGTTGTTCACATACTATTCTACATGTATTAAATCCATAGGTTCTTTTTCCTGGAAATATATCATTACCAGTTACACATAATAGCAGCATACAAAATAGTTATCTAAAGAACACTCAGCTCTTCTAATAATGTTGTTTTCTTTATAAAAGTAATAACTAATTATATCTAGTTATTTTTAACTTTTTATTTTTGTGGCCATGACCTTTTTCCCTTCTATTTATTCAGCTTAGAGCCAGCCTCAAGAAACAAGAGGAAAAGAATGCTTGTTCACCACAGGTACATAATTTTTCTTTCTGTCATTAAGTGCTGTTGTATGGTGCTCTTCAAATATAAGGGTGTAATGTTTGCATTTTGGGATCCAAGTAAATGACCACGTAATGAAAGCAGAAGATTTTTCTTTTAATATAGTTCGTATTATTATTTTGGTAAGACATGATACAGTAAAAAGTCATGATCAATTAGGTCAGTTAGGTTTTGCGTCGATAATAGAACCTAGATGATTTAAAAAATGTATACGTTCAACTTTATGAGAAATATATCTACATTTCAATGAGTGATAAGAGAGATTTTGCTCTAGCCAGTGCATTTTGGAGAGTTTAATAGAATGGACAGCACCTGCAACAGTACAAAGTGAAGTCTTTGTCACATGTTTAAATTATTTTGATGTGAAAGCTTATTTGCAGCTGAAAAGAATCATGCCAGGTATTTCGTAAATAAAAGAATCATGCCAGGTATTTCGCAAATATGTTCACGCCATTTTAGGTATTATGTATTTGCTTAATTTTTCTTCAGTTTTGTTGACATCCAGTACATTAATTCTAACTTTGAATGCACCAAGACTATCTTGCTTATGTTGGGCACTAACTTGGATCCTGCATGTATTTTTGGAAGTATTTGGATTTTAATTAAATGTCTTGAAATTTTAGTGCAAGTGACCTTTCCAGATTGTTGCCAAATCAAACCTGTTTTCATTGACATCCTATACAAATTTCAACAATCTGAACTTAATAAACATTTTATTTTCTGTTTAGGCTTTAATGCTGCTTTCTGTTGAATAAGAGTAACATTCTTCACTAGTCAGCAAATATTGAGGACAAATCAAAGGAAAAATATTAATGATTTTCTTTGGACTATGATGCAAACAACAGTTCCATGTCTCAATTACAAGTAATGTAGTACATTAAAACCTGCTATGAGCGACCACCTGTCATTTCCAATATCAATTGTAATACATGGATTGCTTTTGTTATATTAACACTGCTATGAGCATCCACCAGCTGAACGTGACCAACGATTGCAGAATCTTGGGAAAATATGCATTTTGACACTGCTATGAATGAATGCATCTAAAAAAAGAGGACAAACTCCACCAATCTTTATTTAATCCCTGTAAATAAAAAAATCCACTGATACCATTCTAAATTGTTTGAAACAAATGAAAAAAATAGGCTGGCTACCGATGTCTGACTTTTTGTTAGCTATGCTTATAGTGTTTTATAGTTTTTGTCGTAAACTAGACTAAAGTCTATGTAGATTATTTCCTAGTCTGGTTTACTGCTTCATATGCTCCCTGCGTTGTTCTCTGCTATTTGTATAAGGATGAGCAACGCAGGAAGCATAAAAAGCAGGGAACCAGGCTAATTATTCCTTGCTTTCCAGCCTTATCGTAGAACTGAGCATCCCTATCAATGACTATCGCAAAAACAGATACCACTGACCTATTTGTATACAATTGTTACAATGACCACTTGATTACGATTGCTCTGATAAAAACAACCAAAAGAGGAATCTTGAAGAAAAAAAAGTATTGTTGCCACCGGAGATAGATGCTTCAGTCCATAAACCAGGCAAATGTATATCTCACAAATTGCCATTGTACTGCCAAAGTTGACATATTGTTCGCATATATTGTTTGTCTTTTAAGTTAATCCATATTTTGCTGGGGTGAATGGTCTCTTAAACCAGAATGAAAGAATTGTTTGCGGGATTCTAATGATAGCGTTCAAGACTTGATGTTTGTTGCTTTCCCCCCTGATATTAGGATATATATCCGAATTGCAAAGCTGTCATTTATTCGGGTTTGTACAATACACCGTTTTCCTATAGAATTAATCTGTATATCATCCTTGAATGAAGCCGTTGACTATTGTCTCTAAGTAAATGGTTCAATTTCTGGATGGGTTAATGGTTTCTTTTTATTTCATTAATTGTTAGATATGCAATGCACATGTATGGATTTTTCATATTTTCCCATAGTTCAGTTAAAGCTGTCTTTACATTTGCTATTACAACTGAGCACTAATATTTTTAACACATAGAACCTTAATAACAATGGATAAAACTACAAATAGAAAGAGACACATTTAAAGGCTGGATAAAATATTTATTGTAACTTATTGAAGCAAAAAAAAGCAGACTACTCGTAAAAAAGTGGTTTAAACATCAGTAAAACAAATTGGGGTTGTTAAATGTGATTTCATGTTTAATGAGAGAAGTATATTTTTATTGTATATAATTTTGTTTTTAGATGAATGCATACAATATTTCTGTAAGAACTATCAGTAAAGAATAGAATATATGTACAGTGATTGTGGTTATTTTTCTTGAAACTGTTCTAAAATTGGACCTTGGAAACGTATTTTTTAGCAATTTGCTGGGAGACCACTTTTTATTCGCAGAAGGGTTGGTCTCATAACAGGTTTAACTGTGATACCTTTATGGTTTCTGACAAGAGATGCAAAACCATGACCCCAGGGTTTTCCCTGATGTATACATTTTTATTCCCCGTAACATTTTTCGTTGAAAGAAGCTGATCCGGATTTTATAGAGAAACAAACTGGGTGGTGTGGTTGCAAAATTTCATGCTATTTCAGTGCCTATAAGCATACATGTTTTTAGCGGTACTGTTCATAGATTTGATCTCATGGGATGGCCTGTTGTTCATCATATACCCGTCTGTTTGCACAAGTAAATTACTTGGAAGATTACCATGAAATGTTACACACACATTCACCCCAAGGTCTAGTTGGTCCCAAAATGAAATGCTGCTGGGATGTCTCATACGGCAACCACAGCAGCAACTATCTTAAAAATATTATTAATGTTACCTCTAGATGAATTGTCATAATCAGCATGGGATTTCATTAAAAGGCTTTGTCTAATGTCTAGTTGGTCTTAACCAAAAATGGTGCGAATCTGACTACTAATATGACCATCACATCACCGATTTTCAGAATTTTGTTATTGCTGCTTCACCTGAATGAAAAGTCATATTGACAAGGGGTTTTCATCAGAAGACATGATGTCTAGTTGGTCCAAAATGAAAATGGTGCAGATTTGACCTCGAATATTGCTTCCATGGCAGCAATATTGAAATCTAATTATCACTAATCTTGAATGGATTGCTATATCAACATGGGGTTTTCGCTAATATACTTCTTATGATATCTAGCTGGTCCTAAATGAAAATGGTGCTGATCATACTTCCAATATGGTCACTGTGACAGAAAATATGAAACACGTGTTATTGCTCAAGAGTAGCAGAGATAGTTTCATAACAATTCAATCATGGTAAAACAGATTTGTCTTGGATTCTTAGAAATTCTTTTTGGTCATTAGTGTGTCAGTTTCTTTGAGGACTTGTTTAGTTTGGATACACCCTTTCCCCATTTTGAAACATACATATGAAGGGTTCAGAAAGCCCATAGTTTGCAGACTGAAGCATCCAACCACATGGAAATACCAACATTGAGTATAACATGCACAATCAAAAACCTAGTATTTAGACTAAGCACAGTTGCAATGCTTAGTGTAAACTGTTCAATATGGCACCAGGGAAGCCATCTTGAACATCTTGATTACTCTTTGGACTGTGGATTGTTATATTAACATAGGGTTTTCATTGCAAGCATTGTTAGTATGCCAATGATAAATAAGTATGCGAGTCTTTGTATTGAGACTGCACGCAGCAGACATTGATAGAGTAATGAAAAACAGTGTATATTTAACATTTGATATAGTTTGTTTTTTATGATCAATAATAATAAAGTTTTGATTGTAGAAAAGAAGAAAACGTGTGGACCCAGGAAAAGATGCAGAATGGTGGTGCCATGTGGGATTGGACAAAGACGGCTTTAGCCTGAAATATATTTCTGACTACAAAGGTAATTGTGCATAAATTAAGATTTAGGTAGATCTGTTTGTTATTTGTTTTGCTAAAGAAGACTAGGCTCTCTTAAATCCCAGTATTTGTCAGTGATGTCAGGTAGTTCAAAGGTTTTGATTGGCATATTCTCTGAGCAACCAGACATTGGTTGCAGGATGTTCCCAAAAATCATATCAAACTGTCTTTAATTTGTTTGCCCATGAAACTTACAAAAATACCCTAAGAAAATAAATTTTTCATGTCATTATGTCTTATTTACAGATTGTATCTGTGTCAGACAAACATGAAAGGTGTTGCCAAATAAACTTATTTCAGAGATGACTGGATTTACACATTGTTTCTTTGTTGGGGAATCGTTCGAGGTGACACAGATAATGTGTCTGGGTGGGACATCATGCTACATGTCTGCGGCATGATGTCCCAGTGCTAGACATCACTATAAACTACCACATTGCAGATATCGTAGCTATATGACAGAAATTGTTTTAAAGCTACGTTAAAATCCCAAATCACTTCACAAATCATTAAAATCTGTCCCAGTGCTAGACATCACTATACACTGCAACATTGCAGACACTGTTGCAATATGACTGAAAAGTGTTAAAGCTATGTTAAAATTCTAAATCACATCACATTACACTAAAAATTTTGCAAATATGTCTTTTACAAATAAATTATGACAACTTTGAATAGAGTAAAACAGGTGGAAAAGAAATGTAAGTAATACGAGGAAGAGTAGACAAACCATGGATTGGGTATAAATTTGAGTGAAATGTATAAATGTATATTTGACACCAACATTGGTGGCCAAACAGTCAGAAGAGAAAGTCACTGGGATACAAAGAATGCCATCTATGGTACTCCTACTGGTATATTATATTTGCACTACTGTAGATGAAGGAAACTTGGGTCTTTTTGAAATTTTAGTCATTTTGCTACTCGCTTTTTATTGCATTCCTATTGTTGACAATTCACTGGTATTGTTTTACTGAATTCTGGAAATGAAAATAAAATTGTATTATATTTACAAATTACCAAATTATAGCAGTCTATAAGCCTTTTGTAGAGAAAACAGGAAGCAATCTAGATCCATATATGGTATTTTTCAGGTTATGGTGTTTTCACTGATGAGAAATGGAAAAGAGGAGATTTTTTGTTAGAGTATTTTGGAGAGCGCATAAATATCCAAGAGGCAGAAGAACGTGAGAGGAAATATGTTAAAGATGGGATGAAAATGTTCTATATCTTTTTATACAGATTTAATGGGAAACAAGAGTGGTATGTATTGTTTTTTATTTTTAGAAATAAGATTCAATAGCCAAAGTCTTTGCGATATAGCCACATTGTGCAATGTTTGAACTTCATCTTTCTGCTTGGGCACACCTTTTTTAAAACATGCTTTCACATCTTCTGTGTACAAACATTCAAAATTAAACACCCCAAACCAAATTTTGAGGAGTATATGCTCAAATAAGGGTAATTTAATATTTGTGCATGCATACTATATTTAAAACCACAGTCAAAACTGTTCAACAACGGAAAGAGGTAGAGTTGAAACAAATAACCACATTTTCCTATTTGAATATTCATTGAAGTGTTTGGATATGATTTGAATATAATTATGTTGATGTTAATGAAAGTATTATTCTCTTTTCTTTGCCTACTTTGGTATTTATAGATACCCCGACAAACCCAATTCCCCATTAAGCTGTATTGAAAATAATGTGAACTATGCCATCAAAATCTAATTAATGACACTGTAGACATCGTGGACATTTTGGAGGATTCAATGTAAAAGTCAAATTGGTGTTATTTTTCCAGTTTATCTTCAAACTCGTTACATTTTTGAATGCTCCTTTTGTGATGAAGACAGAAGGTAAAGGGATAAGACTTGATTACATGTTATATTCAATGCTGGAACTATCTAAAAAAATTCTTAATGACATGATTTGTACTAATTAATGCACATCAAAACAGAGAGTAGCATTCTTTAATTATAATAGCAACCTGTTACCTTGCATAAGTGGTTCTGTTTCAGAGTCATATCAATTGACCCATGTATGTTTTAATGATACAAAGCTGATATGCATTACTGACTTTTAAGTAAATAATTAAAATAATGGTGTCAGATTTTAAGCATGATAATTCCGTAGCCATGTAATGACTTCAGAAATGTAAGAAGAAAAAACAAATGCAAAATTATATTGGAGTTAGCTTTCCAAGGCATTATGATCAGGTAGTGGTGCTGATGGTTTGTGGGATTGACTACAACTGGTCTGACAGAATGAATGGCTGAAGAGGAAAAGAATATTGGGGTGGGGGTGGTTTGATTGGTGCATAAAAGTGCATATACATGGTGATGTTGTGAGTAATATGACTTCAGAATTTTGACCTGATTATCTTGCAAGTTTGAATTTGTGGTGATTTGGAAGGTTTGAAGTTAATCTCTTGTAAATTAATTTAACATACATCATTCACGTTTCACCTTGCTTTGTTTAATATGGTGATTAACTTTTTAACTGTGATCTTAAAATTGAATCCACATTTAACTTTTGACCCTCAAAGAAAAATTGCAAATAGAATCCTTGTTTATTACTGACATACTCTAAAAACATTGGAAAGATAGGATCTTAAATTGAACCTCTATTATCTGATGAAATAAAGTGGTATTTTGTAAATTTAGTCTCTGCTTGTTATATTATAGCATAGATGCTACATGCACACAGGGCAGACTTTGTCAGTATGTAAATGACGCTTATCCGGAGCCACCAAACTGTGTCATGAAGTTGAAAAAGTTTCAGAATCAGAAGAAACCACGATTATGTCTTTTTGCTCTAAGGGATATAAGGAAAGGGGAAGAATTGGTTTATGACTATGGGGATGAAACAAGAAATCTGTGGTGGAGGAAGAAGGTATGTTTTGAGATTATCATGGATATTTGATACACAGGACAACAGTTTCTATATATTGACATCAGTACCCTTCTGGTTGTGTTTTAGACAATGAATGTATTCATCATATAAATTCTTAATTTGTGAAAGCTGTTTTGTCAGGGCTTCACTTTGAGCCACATGTTGATGTACTTGCTAGAATCCAAAGAGTTTACAAAAGCTTTTGACCCCTAAGGTATGACTTCTAGAGCCTTCATGATGGCATCACCATTTCATCAGCATTTTAAAGTAATTGTTTGTTCACATTCATTGATATAAATTACAATACATGTTTTGCCAACATAAGCTCTAACATGCCACATGAAAATTTCTCATTAATTTTCTTACGTTTTTAAGAAATTTCTGAGAGTAGTGATAGTTGCAGAATGAAAGTCCAATATTAAGTAAATGTCTTAAATCAAAGCCACATAAATATTTTATCTTGTTTTTGTTGGCCAGTTTCATGTAATTCTATTTTTGTATGCACCACCCTTGATGCAGAAAAAGCATATGGTTTGTTCATCCATCTATCTATCTGTCAGAAAAGGTTTGCACCTGTCATTTTCTCAAGTATTAAGGTCCAACAAAGGGGTGGTTTTGCATTCATGTTCATTGAACATATTTGTAGTTTTTTGTTGTTGTTTTTTATGTAGAAAAACCGAGGAAAGAATAATGAGATGCTTTCATCAATTGGTAACTGCTAGGGTTTTTTTTTTTTGCTGAGTCACCTTGGCTGAAGCTTTAATAAGCATTCACTTTGTTTAAATAAAAGGTGTACTCTACAAAAAAGATCTCTTGGTTTTGTTTTGTTGTTTTCTCTTAAATATTTATTTTAAAAACATTTGCAGCTGCGCTGGTAAAATACAAAACTTGATCAACGATAGCTATTTGGTTTACCACAAAGCAGTTTCTTTACTTTGTTGTTGTTGGCCGGATCGCAAAGCAGGTTCCAACTCATAGATTGATTGTATCTGTTAGTCCGACTAATGGGAACATTTTGCACTTAAAATTCAAGTTCTGTTTTGCTGATAGTAATGCAACATCGCCATAAAAGTAAGACATACTGACCTATATTTCATGCTACACTGATCATGATTAACATTTGTCTTAAATTTTCTTGATTATATTTCATTATAACCAATTGCATTAAAATGGTTTGGGGATGAGTTTTTATAACATAGAATTGGATACTTTGTGACCTATATTCAGACTTTTTGTGACCTAGTTTCTTGTTGCATTTGCAATTTTTCTTTCAACTCTTTCATGGTAAAGTCATTTAAGTTTCTTTAAAACATTTTATTATAATGAAACACACTTTGCATTCTGGCCATACAGCAATAAGTGGTTGTTTTTTTTTTGTTCATGCAGTTAATTTTCTTCCAAGGCAAATGTCATAGAAAGGTAGATCATGATATGCAGGTATCATTCCATTGTATTTTTTGCATTTGATGGTATAGATTTGCTTTTTTTTAATATTAAGCAACTGCTTTTAATGCAGCCTTTCCTTGCAAAATCTCTAAAATTAAAATAATGATATGACAGGATTATAATCGTGCTTCCCATGAAGAATAATGGAAAATATTTGTGCCAAAATGTCAGATATATTCAAGAAGAAAAGAGAAAATTCTAAAAGTGGCCTTTATTGTGAGGCAGACACATTGGTGATTTCCAGCATGTGCTCTCATACACACATAAAATCACACTGGCTAAAATGAGGCACTGCAGAATGGGAAAACAATGTATGCTATGATTTGAACCTAAGTATCAATTTCATGTAATCTGTCGAGCCTGCAACCAGTTCTGCCTTGAAAAATGTAATAATCCTATTCCAAAGTGAGAGTACAGTGCAAGTTTATAATCAGAGAAAAGGGAGTCTCTTTTTTTTAAAATCTACTTGTAACTGAGCATAATTAACACTATTTTGGGCTACAGTGGTCATTCTATCTGGATTTTGGTGGTTAGGCAGTCAATTTACATAGTAATGAGCAACGTGGTCATGCTAGTGTAAAATGTATGATCCACCAGAGAAAATCGTGGTCTTTTGGGGGGAATGCAGTTTTTATAACACAGTTTAATTCTATATTGAAAGCATTTGATACATTTTACCTTTATCTGTTATTGTATATGTATATGTTTTACAAAGTTTTAACATTACCTTTTTATCGTTTATATTGTTTACATGTTTTTGGACAAGTTGGTCTAAGTTAATTATTTATTTGCAGTTCTTTATTATTGTTATATAATTTTTAAACTGGCACCATGTGATCATTATTGTGCTGACATGCCCTAAACTATAAACAATGCATACATAATACCTGACTGATGAGATTAATTTAAACCATTATTGAAGTTTGGCCTTTGCATTGCTAGGCACATGACTACCCGAATATCACAGCCAACATGTCCATTGCATCAAAATTTATTATGGTCATCTCGATACATACAGACATGCCTACAAAATTTTATTTGTATATCTTAAGTGGATTTTGCATGAGCTAATCAGTATATTATATCCCTAATTTAGAATTTTAAAAGATATTTATCTAGTGACATTGATACTTCTTTTAAAGTCATTTTTTTATACAAATATGTTGTTCAGATAGTCTGTGTGCTGAGCTTATTGACAAAAAAAAAGTGAGAATATTTTGGAAAGTGATCCTTTGGAAATCTGTAAAGTTCAGATAAAATGGTTAGCTTGGTACTGAGTTTTGATACTGCATGCAAGTGAATATGTTATAAATTTCCTTTAACTGCTTAAACAGATAATGTTTATTATAAACATTTTGATCACTTGTAATTGGTTGATTACTTTTATGAATTTCAGTCTCTGATGATGATCCATTTGATCTTGACAAATCTTATATTCCTGATGCAAGTAGTGGTAAGTTGATTTTTCAGGACAAGATATGTTCAGTCTTCTAGTTTCTATATCATTTCAATATAAACTAATAAAAGGTATTCTCAGCTGGTGTTGAAACTATTTATACAGCAGTACAACCAATTTTAGTATAGGAACATCTTTACAGAGCTGAAATCACAACCTTTCATCTTGAAACTTGTAATCATATCGTCATTGTCAAGGTTTTTTTTATTCTACAAGACTGAATATATGTCAGCGATTTTAATTTACATAAACACTCTTCACAAGGGTATTACACTCACAGGAGAGTTTGAACTATTCAAGATTTAAGACAGGCCTAGCTGATTTGGTTCAAGTTATTGTATACATATGCCATAAGGCAGAGTGTATAATGTTATGATGTTATTCACCTGTTAAAATTTTTGTTTCTGTACAAAAAGTTGTCTTGTCCATCATCAAGAGTTGCCAAATTTTGTGGATAGCTTGTAGGGGAAAACCTTATTGATTTCAGGTTCAAAATCTTAAATGTCAAGATTCCTTACTGAAAGAAGGAAAATGGTTCTGAACAATTGACCAAGTTCTACAGTTACCAGACTCTGTAGATAGCTTGTGCTTGAGATAATGAAGAACTAACTGTATCGGTTTCAGGGTCCAAAAGTCATGGTCATTTTGACTAACACAAGAAAAATGGTTTCTGAACAATAACTTAGATTTCTATCATCTAAGTTTATCAAACAATGTGTATAGCTTCCACTTATTCATTTTCAAATCAAAAGGACAAAATCAGTGTCACAGTGACAATAAGAATAAAATTAGTTTCTTCATAGTAACATTAATTCTACATGACATACCACAACAGAATGGGGTAAGGAAGAAGGTTATTGATTTTGGGGTCAGAAATTCAAAGGTTAAGATCACTCTGACTAAAATAGAAAAGTGGTTTCTGCACAAATATTTAAGTTATCGATATTGGCTATTAAACATGGGGTGAGTACATAATGTGTTGTTCAATGTGCTCTTTTTAAATACTGTCAATGAGTATATAGTATTAATCCTTTTTATTCCAAAGCATGCATGTCCCAAATTTAATTTCAATAATTAGGGTTGAAATACGCTCAATTTGTGATAATATAGGGTGTAAAGGTTTTTCTTTGATAGGTTTTGTTTAATAAATGATTTCTTTTACATTTCAGATTATGTTTCTGACAGCATTACATCAAGCAACCAATCGGCATGTATCAACATACTAAGTAGTAAGTATAGAAATATTGCATAATTGATTAACATTTGAAAACATTTTTTTTAAGTTTTTTTTCTCCATTTCAACATCTATACAGAATGTACACTATATTTCAAACAAGCTAGTATATTTTAGCTTTAAATGACATCTGTAACATCCTAGACTTGATGCACTTTTTTGGTATTGGAGTTGATAAGACAATTTTTAGTTTCTCCAGCTGTCCATAGGGACCATTTCTAACATACTCTCAGTGAACCTGGGGTATGCTGAAAATCTTGAATAAGTTCAAGGCCACAAAGCGATTAGTCACATGTTTTTGTAATCCTGTTGCCTTGGATGATAAAAGATAACTTAATTATCAGTGGTAGTTTTCTCTTTGCCAGTTACATTAAAAATATATGTCAAATTTAATGGAAGGCATTTTTTTTTTATTTCGCTTGTAAAAACATATATGATTTGTATCGTATACAGTCCTACCCATTTATATCGACATCGCTTATATTGAAAAGCCGCCTATGTTGACAAAAAAGCCCCAGTCCCTTGGTCTACTATTATTATCAACTTGTCATGCTTATGTTGACGTCGAGATAAAAGATCAACGTACATGTTGACAGAAGCCTTTGGTCCCAGCTTTAACAAATCCTTTGTTTTCTAATCATTTATGTTGACAAGCTGCCAGTTCCGACCCATACTTTGTTCAACAATTAGTTGGTCTTGCTGCCCGGTTTTAATGTCGCTGTCGGATTTTTAAAAAAAACAACATAACAGCACATTTTCTCACCACTTTGCAGCTTGTGGGTCATGTTCTTCAGATCATAGATGTACTCTTACAATGACAACATGTACATCTGTGGGTCTTTCAGACACTGAATTTTCTGATTGTAAATATCAGCACAGCTAATTGATCAACACAATTTCCCAATCAGCAGGTGGTTGAATCAGGAAATTGATGCATAAGAGGACTCCTGTATACGTGGTTTTCTGAATCCCAGATATAAAAATTGCGTGACAATACAGATTACGCGTTTCCAAGACTTTGAAAATGATCGATGATTAAAACGAGTCTTTTTTTTTTCTGTGAAATTTTCATTTTTAACTTTATTTACATTTACGATGGCTACCAACAGCAGTGTAAAACTCAAATTATATTTACAGTCTCTGGAAATTAAATATCTGGCTGTTAATGAAGTTGAGGGATGAACATCTCGCAAAGAGGTCTGTGAAATTTTTTCATTTAAAAATAACACCCGTTCAGGAAGGATGAAAGCTGCTGAGTCTATAAAGAGAGACTACGTTGAAGGTAACTGTGCTTCCCAAAGGAAGAAGCAAAAGACTGTTACATTTAAAGACGTGGAGGAAGCATCAAAATGGTTCAATGAAGCATTTGCGAAAAAACTTAGTGTGGAGAACTTCACTGCAACAAGTGGTTGGTTCAGTCGCTTTAATGTTCATCATAACATCGGACACAAAAGTATTTGCAGAGAATACATGTACTGTTGACAGTTTTTCAAGATGGGAACAGACTGACCAAAATCTATGCCAATTTAAGTACATGTACATGAAGCATGTAAATAACAACTATCCAACCATGTGCTAATGCCGACGTTGAATATCATAATGTTTTTCGTATCAGTATGTGATCGATTCAATATTTTAATTTGGATTACTACACAAAGGTAACCAAAATGTAATTTGTCAATAAGCAAATGTATTGCACACTGATTCTGTCTTCATGTACTCAAAATTTCCAACACAAAATTTCCATTGTTTTCTCAGAGTGTAAAGGCTATTCACTAACGACGGGTCACCCTTTGCTGACGAATTTTAACTTTTATCTTTTTTCAGCCCCCCCCCCCCCCCCCCAATACTTATCTCAACATCCGCCTATGTTGGCAATATTTCCTTGGGCCTGAGGATGTCGACATAAACGGGTAGGACTGTACTCATTATTCCCACTATGAAAACATATTCATATGGACAGCGTTCTTTTGCATACCAGGGCCCAGCAACGTGGAACAAATTGCCCATTGAAATTGGACACAAAGACACGGTGATTCCATTCAAGAGTGCTCTTAAAACTCACCATTTCAACTGCAAGAACAAATTTAAAGACATAATGTTTCCAACCTTAATTATTTTTCAGCAATTTTTATGTTTTCTAATCTTGTAGTGTTTTTGCGGCTTTTTTTTGTGTTGTAATCATATCATTATAGATGTTGCTTAAAGCTTTTAAAGATTAAGTGCTATAGAAAGTCCTCATGATTATTATTATTATTATTATGATTATTATTATTATTATTATTATTATTATTATTATTATTATTATTATTATTATTGTGTACTTTGAGAATTTCATAATGGTTTGTTTTACAGGTATGTCTGATACAGTTACCATCTCTGCTGTTTCATACACACCTACAAATGAAGTTGATCCCATAAGTGACAATTCGGACACCCCTCCAAGCAGTTCAACAAATATCACTACGAGTGCCCTCCCACGTGAAGAGGCCACCATTCCCACAGTGATAACAAACCAAGCTGCTTCAACTGACACTGCTAGTGCCCCTCTCAGTGACATAGTTAAAATGACCAATAAACCAGGTATATGTTTTAAAATTAAATAACCTATATTTTCACTTTTAAACCTGTTGCTACTAAAGTTTAAGTGTAAGTGAATCTTGAGGTAAACATATGTCACACTTCCAGAGCTATTCACTGCTATAATTTCGCTGTAGTTGCATGGAAATATTTCACAAACATGTGAGCTTCATAACAGCATATCAATTTTATGGGCTGTCAGTTTCCTTGAAATGTAGTTTCACCTGCATAACATTCAGTTTTTAAGTTCCACAGCTCTGTCACTGAAGTGCTTGAGAACACTCTTTGACATAAATTCAGCATCTGTTGGATGAGTGCAATCAAGTTATACCCTAGATCTATTCAATTATTATACTTTTTAGCTATATCACTGAAGTGCTTGAGAAGTCTGTATGGCACTAAATTTAAGCATCTTTATGGTGTGCATGCAAGTTCAAGCCTGTGAGTCTGATGATATGATGAACTGTTGACAAGTAAAATAATGCCTCTGTGATATATGATATCTCTGAATAACAAACAGATGAGATGGTCCTAATAGAAATGATGTTTGGTTGACTTTGGTATTTTACAGCACAGAAACACTGTATATTGAATAAAAGCAAGAATTACAGACAAATAATTTGTTGCTCAAAAATCCGGATAATTGGTTCATCAATGTTTGATTTGGATCTGGGTTTCATATTAAAATTTGAGGAATTACCTGTATTTACACCTGAACATGCAAATATGTTAAACTTACACACGTGTCTTGATGCTACTCTTAAAGTTTAGGGGTTTGTGTATCTATTGTGAATATTTATTGAAATGCAAGCAATTTGAAAACTAGTTTTCTTCTTTTTTTATCCTCAAACAATTCAGCACTGGGGATCTTGTGCTGCAAAACAATGTAGCACTTTAAGGGTTAATTTTGTTTTTACACAATTATGTCTTGTTGAGGAATGTATTAAAATCATTGGGGGGGAGGGCATCTAGCCTTAAGTGAAGACATCCCTCAAATATGCTTAGAACAGAGTAACAAAAACCCTTAAAATCCAGGAGCACAAGTGGGATTGGATTCTTGGATCCTGAGATAGGTCCTAGAACTGGTTAGTTATCCCATTTTATTCAGAATATGACTATGGTCGTAATGACTCATTCTATCCTGAATACACCTGCAGCTGTAATATCCCATTTTATACTGAAATATATATACTTTTTAGGTTAACAGCTTTCCAATTTAAAATTTCAAAATAAGAAGAACATAAATTTTAATGTTTTTTCTACTGCAGCAGTTGCATCAGATTCAACATTTCTTCCTGTTAGTAAATCCATAACTGTTCCAGTTCTTCTTTTAAGTTTCCAATCTCAAACGGATTACATATTTGAACTTTTCTTAATTTTTTATAGACACTGATGTGGGTGATCCTACATGGTTCCCTTCAGATGACGGTCAAGGCAATGACAGTGTTGACAGTTGTGAGGAGTTTCCAGCTCTGAAAGGTGACTAACACTTTATAAAATAAATCTTGATAAGTGATAATATACAACTACCATCATTTCCTCTCCTTACTCCAGATAACTAGCCATGACATTTTTTAAAAGCTATTTTATGGTTTCACAGAGTTGAGACAAAGTTAATCATTCTGTTAAGTTGCCATCCAGATCTGCTTGTGAGCACATTGTTAGATTTTTAGGTTAATGTTTTTTCAATTGTTATAGCTTCAAAACCCTTCAAGCAATTGTTTGAGTTAATTTACTTCACACTAGGATCTTTCAAATGCCCCTGGGGTAAAGGACCAACACTCTGAGTTATAGCTTGCAATTATTATATACTCACACTGTTAAACTATAAAGATGTGTACATTTAATAGGTATGTGGTGAGTTTATACATGCTTGATAGGACAAGGTGAATGTCATTTAGAATCTTTGTTAAGATGTGGGTTCAAGTTTTGTGAATGAAAATTCTCATGGTTCATGATGGCTTTTGAATAGGGAACATATTTACATTACCACAATTCTTGTTGTGCAAAATTATTTGGGACAAGTTAGTTTAAAAAATCACCAAACTAAGTTAAATTTCAGAATCGTAATATGGCACACTGAAATCTTGATAATACAGCATGATACTCCAGAAAAGTTGACTGTGTCAGAAATGTGGACCACAATTTTTCCTCAGTGTTATAATAACATGCTGAGACTGATTTTAATTTATCTGCTTACAGGAATGTACACATGTAAGGAGTGGAAGTTTCTGACAAGCAATGAAGAAGCATCTCATTTGAAATATCCAGTTGATGTTAAATGCAAAGAGATGGTTAATGACTCAGACGATGACTGTAGTACCATAATCAGTGATATGAGATTCCTTAATCAATGCAGTGAAGAACAGTCTCATTTGAAATTCCCAGTTGATGTTCAAAGCAAAGAGATGGTTAATGACTCAGATGATGATTCTAGTACCATAATCAGTGATATGGGATTCCTTAATCAATGCAGTGAAGAACAGTCTCATTTGAAATTCCAAGTTGATGTTCAAAGCAAAGAGATGGTTGATGACATTTCAGATGATGACTGTAATACCATAATCAATGGTATAGGATTCTCTAACCAAGCTGGAATCGTAATTCAGACCACAAATACAGATGAATCCAAAAAGCAGAAATGGGACAAAAAACATGCTTGCAGTTTCTGTGGTAAATTAATTGGGAAAATAGCACGTCATTACGAAGCTTGTCATTCAGACGAACAGGAGGTTGTAAGCATACTTTCACTTCCAAAGAATTCACAGCAGCGTAGACAAGGTTGGAAAGTGCTGTGCAATGAAGGTGACTTTAAACATAACTTTCATGTATTTAAAAAAGGTGAAGGAGTGTTGATTCCTAAGTATAGACCATCAAATTGTGCTTTGCCTGGCAGAACACGTGAGGCATCTGAGCTTGTTCCTTGCCCATCTTGCAAAGGTTTATATTGCGAAAAGGAACTGGTAGAGCATCAGAAACAATATTGCATTACCAAATCATCAGAGAGTTTAAAGAAGAAAAAAGGAAGTGCTGTGAAGGAAGGGAAATTGTTGCTTCCTATTCCTAAAAATATGACTGAAACCTTTTACTCTAATGTGGTAAACAGTATGAAAAAGGATGAAATTTCAAAAATAGTAAAAAATGACCTTCTCATAATTAACTATGGCCAACGCCTTTGGAACAAAAAGGATATTGAGGAGCACACAGCAAATTTTGTTTCAAACAAAATGCGGGAACTTGGTAGATTTTTGAAAGAGATGAAGATATTGGTAGGTCTTAGAACTTTAGAAGAATGTTTTGAGTCTAGTGAATTTGAATCAGTCACAAAAAGTGTGAAAATCATGGCAGAATATAGTGAAAAAACTAACACATACAAAAAACCTAGTGTTGCGTTGAAGCTTGGATATTCTCTGAAGAAGTGTGCCCAAATAATTCGAAGTGAAGGACTGAAAGAGAAAAATCAGCTAAAAGTGGAAAAAGGAAATACATTTATTCAGTTGTATGAAAGTGATTGGGGAGATCTTGTTTCATGTACCGCTCGTCAAAGTCTGGAAAGCAAGAAATTTAATAATCCTTTAACCATCCCATTCTGCGGAGATGTGAAAGAACTTTATGATCATTTAAAGAAATCTAGTGCAGACCTCAGAGAGGAAATCAAGAGCAGTACAGATGTTTATGCTAGTTTAGCCAAAGTAACCCTATGTGAAATCAATCTTTTTAATAGAAAAAGGGGAGGAGAAGTGCAGCGAATGAAAGTGTCAGAGTTTGAAAGAGCAAGTGAAGTATCATGCGCACCACTTAATGCAGAGGTCAGGACATCATTATCCGAAATAGAACAAAGACTTTGTGATAGTCTGATGAGAGTTGAAGTGAGGGGTAAATTTGGAAAAAGAGTTGCCATCCTTCTGACACCAAACATGATTGAAAATATAAGAACTCTTCTCAGATATAGAAAGGCAGCAAATGTTGTCCAGACTGAGTACTTGTTTGCAAGGCCAGGTAATGCCCAACATCCTTACAGAGGTCCAGATGTATTACGAGAACTGTGTAACAACTGTAACCTTGAATATCCAGATGCAATAACATGGACAGGACTTAGAAAGCATGTAGCAACCATTGCACAGGTTATGGAAATAACTGAAACTATGCAAGATCAGCTTGCTGGATTTCTGGGCCATGATATACGCATTCATAGAGACTTTTACCGATTGCCCTTGTCAGTCTTGCAGAAATCAAAGGTGGCCCAAATTCTCCTGAAGGCCAGCTCCCAAGAAGACTTTAAGGAATTGGAAAAGAGTCCAAAGGAGTGGAAAATTGAAACTGGTGGTAGGTAAAATTTTAGCTTTTCTGGCTATATTTGGCAAAGTGGGTTTATAGTGTGACACTGTCTGTTTTGTCTCTCGTACTGTGAATGTTCATCTTTCATCTCTTGCTTGTTATTTCTGTGATCAGCTTTCAGTCATATGGAAGATGAGTTTATTTCATCAGCCGAGGACGAATCCATTAGTGAGTGAGATCCATGCATATGAATGAGGTGACCTTGCACCAATTAAATGATTTGATTACACTTTGTAAGCCATATTCCTGATCCGATTTTGTTCCAACTAATGGACGACATACTTATATCTTTAAGATCTCTGAAGAGTTCATTAATAAACAAAGTTAGCAGTTTTTAACAATCTGGATTCTATTCTGAAACTCTTTTGGAACATATCTTTATATCTAATTCTTGCTTTGAGTGAGATACACTAAGAGGTTTCGCTTGGATTATTAAACTAGGAGTTCAGGACTCCCATTTTGGTAAAAATAGGAGTCCCACCAGCAAAAGTTGCAGTCATAATCCCAGACAATGTTAAACTTTTTAGATTAGAACTTGAACTGCCAGAAAGACTCCAAAGTAATGTAGTCCATTTCCATAGCCCGATTCATAAACATTACATCTTTTCAAAGCCATTGGCAGAATAGGCCGCCATATCCCGAGTCGTGGAAACATAGGGTGTTATCCCATTTGTCCAAACTTAGTATTATTTCGAATATAATATACTGGTGATGATTGTTGCCTTGCATTTGGTAAGAATTGCAGATTTTATTGTCATCAATTGAATTCGATATGGGTTTTGTGCCAATATTGGTGACCTTAGATTCACAGAATAATGGCCTGACAGCGGTGTAAGTCTTGCTATTCCTTCAGGGTGAGACTCAGCTTTGTGAGTCCAAGGAAGGTCGTATTCCAAACACTAAGCCATGCATCACACTTTCTAACACTTGGCTACTATTCAATCCAAACCATCAGTTATAAAAACTTTAGGCACTTTTCTGAATCACATTAAAATCTTCGTCAGTTTGCCATTGAACCCCAAATAACTTATCCAAATGTGAAGAAAAAAGTTTTGCGCAAGTCCTGATGTGCCTTGATTTTGATGTCGCACGCACTATTTATTTGGCTACAATCAGAAATGAACATAACTATGAAAGCTAAAGTTCTTGTGTACTCTTATAATAATCACATGTACTTCTCAAGCTCTTTCTGTCTCTGAATTCTGTCATTGTAAATTTCAGCACTTTTCCCACCCAAGTTGTTAGGCGAAGTCTTTATACTTGCCGCCCAGCTATTGCAACATGTTCTTATTTTTTATTTGCTCTTATAAATACAACAGGCACATCTGGATGTATTGTAACCACTGAATTCTCTCATTGTAAATATCAGCTCAGCTAAAATGATAAAGTTATCAACATAGTTCTCAATCAATAGGTTGTTGAAGTGGGACTGGCAAATCATTGATTTTGCAACCCAGCACTTTGTATACATACAGAGGACTCTTGCATGGGTGATTTACTGCGTCCTAGATCAAATATTTGCATCCTAATACGCGTAATTAAGCGTTTCCAAGACCTCTGTGCACCCACATCAGTAAGTTCATGTTGCATCTGTATTTTAATTTGGCTTGTTTGACTACCTTTTCTACTTTACGTTTCAAAATATCTGCTGAAATGAGGGTTGACAGCATGCAGTCTGGTTTTGTCCATCCAACATGAAAACCTGATTCATATTTAATTGTTTGGTCCAAAGTCACTCACTGGTATCTCAGTTAACACTTTTCCAGTTTCTGTAATCTGTTATATGTCATAACTTTTGAAATAAATTGCTTTCATTACTGTGATCAGACAGATTTGCTCAAATTAAATCATCATATCAAGATGAATCTTATGCTAGGAGCCTGCGATTTAGGGTCTTCTCGATAGCCCATGTTATAAACGCACATTTGCAAAACTTCCTCAATGCAAGGGCAAACTTCAAAATAATGCTTGCTATGGGCCCAGTTTGCCAAACAGATTTAGTCAACAACAATTCATGTCAAACCCCAAAAAACCTGGTGTATAAACAAGCACTCCATTTTACCACTTTAAAGGATAACGCTAAATTAAATGTTTTTTGAGGTTGACTATGAATTATGTATTAATGTACAGTATTTGGCTAAACTGGTTCAATTAGATGAACAAATCAATTTTTGTTTTTACTCAGGGGGGTGGGGGTAATTTTTTAAGGTCATTATGTGTGATATTTTAATTCATACCGATCATAATTTAATAATAACAAGAAGAATTAAATAATGCAAATCTGTCATATGTATCTTATCTCATGAAAATTATTTTGTCAGATGTTTTAGTGCCAGAAGAAGAAAAAGGAGAGATTGAAAATGAAGAAATTAAAACGGGAAATGGGGCAACAGAACAATGGGAGATCTCAAATAAACTTAAAGAGAATGCAGAAGTTCCAGGTAAAACGTGATAATAATATAAAAATATTGACATTGATAATTTTTAAACTCATTGATAAGTATAGAACTTTGACATCATGGTTTAGGGTTTGGCGATATACATACTTGCAGATTGATCGGTAAATTCAAATGAGCAAATCGTGGATTGCAGTTTTCATAATCTGTTACAAATGATATTGTTCCTCAGGAAATACTGTTAATATTTGCCTTTGCTTTTTTTCAATGTGTACATAGCTAAGAAGTGAACTTGATGTTAATTTATTGCATTAAAAATGTAATTAAAAATATGTACCTTTCCAATATTACTTTAATATTACCTTTTTGAGCCGATTCCCAACACTAGTTAAAGTTTAATTAAATTTACCCCCTCCCCTAATTATCTTTTGCAGATATTTTTTGAAGTAAGTGTGGCGCCAGTTGTAAAGTATATGGGTCTTAATTACTGTTTTGTCTGGTTTGGTGGAATTTTAAAGTTTTTCCTATTTCCTACATAATTTCTTTGTTATCTCAGAAATCAACTTATATTTTTCAGTTCTTGAATCTAGAAATATATGCACCAGCACTGTACCAGTTCCAGCATTAACAAAGAGAGATAAAAGCACCAAATCAAAAACTCCGCGAAGACCTTGGACAAGTGAAGAAAGGATTGCTGTGCTCAAACACTTCAGTTGTTTCATCAGGATGCTTAAAGTGCCTAGGCAAGAAGATGTACTTATTGTTCTTGCAAAAGAACCATGCCTTGGATCAAGATCATGGCGAAATATAAAAGACTATGTTTACAATCAAATACAAAGGGCCAAAATAAACATGAAGTTGTGATGTCAATTTTTCATACTATACACATAAAAACTTAATTCTTTTTAGCTTTACTTGAGTTTGCCTCAGGTCCATTATGAATTATACCCTACATCATGTCTTCAAAAGCAGTTGCCAAAACAGTTACAATTTAGCTCAAAATATTATTTAATTCATTCATACCATACAAATTTCAAACCAAACATTGTTCTGGTAGCGCAAACAGTTTTAATTTTGGGAACAAAATTATCAACAGCAAGTGCATTGTTAAAGAAATGCCTTTTTTAGTAAACGGAGTTGCTTCAAGTGCATGATTTTAATATGGATGCTTGCATAGTAACTAAAAAAGCACATACAAGATACCAACTGCTATATCCAGTAAAATTAAGATAAAGGGAAAACAGTGAAGGATCATAAAAATGTAGTTCAGGTAGAATATATAATTTAGCACTTCTTATTATATGCCAAACATTCCAAATAATGCAGTTTGAAGAAAAAAATTGGCTTTGTAAAAAAAAAATTAAAATTCAAAATTTTCATTAAAAAAATACATGCATTTAAAAGAACAAGCAGTTTAGATATCAGTATTATCATAATTATTATTCCTATAGAAACGGTAAATAAATGCATTATCAAATCAAAGTAGTAATTAAAATATTAAGATTGCAGTAAAAGCAATATTAAGATCAATGATGAATACAAAAGAATGTAAATATAAGTGTTAAACAATGGCTGATATGTTTATCAACATGTTAAACTTGATATATTTTATCAGATTTTTTTTAAAATAGAGAAATTTTAATAGTTTGTTTATCAGACTTGTATACACTTGTATTTAGGAATTTGTATTTGCAGCAAAATTATAACAATAATGTCTACATGATCAGGAACTCAGACGAGTTTGATAATAAGCGAAATCCACACATAATTTGCTAAACCAGATGCATCTCTCGAAGTCATATTTCTTATCTGACCTTGATCAAACTTGAAACATGATTTTATATGATCAAGATTTTTGATGGATTTGATAATAAGTATGCAGTTTAATGAAGTGATCTTGCATTTGATTGGCTAACCTTGTTACCACGACGAAGACCAGAAATCTAATCCATCCAACTTGAAGATAAAATTATATCACTAAGACCTTGAACAAGTTTAGTAATATCGATGCATATTATTGGGGTATCATCTTGCATCTGATTAGCCAGGCTTGTTGCTACTCTAGCAACCATATTTCTGGTCATATTTTGAACAAACTTGAAATTTCAGTTTATATCATGCAGATCCTGAATGGATTTACTAATGGATAAGATTCTTTCACATTAATGATGTAATCGTTTGATCTGATTGATTGAAGTTGTTGCCATTCGAGATGCCATATTTGTGACCTGATTTGAGCAGATTTGGAATATAAATATATTATCAAAAGCATGGACTACAAATAATAAGCGAGATCCAAGCATATTTATGTGGCAGTTTTGTATGTGATTGGCTGAGACTTGCCATTCTAGAGGCCATAACTTTCATTGGAATTAGAATAATGGCTTTATATTGTCAAGATCTAAAGAGTTTTTTAAAAAAAAATAAGATCCATGCATTGATGGATTCTTTTATCAGATAGTACTGATGGCCACTTGTGAAGTCATAGTTATGACCTTTGTGGTTTATTATCATCAAGGTCGACATTGATTATGATAAGACTCCCAAGTGCATATAAATTATGCCTTTATGTATTGATATAACCTCTGAGATATTATACATTAGGTAAAATCAACATGATAGATAGTTTGGGAAACAGTACATTGAATTTGTTCTCATAATTCTACATAAACTTGATAAGTGGAATGGTTATAATAGCCAGATGAGCAATAACAGGCCCACTTGAGCCTTTTGTTTTCTTAAATCTTTATTGGCATATGCCATCTTAATATCAACTAAAAAGTTAGTAAATTTACTTTTTTGTTACGATTACATTCACCAGCTTTTGTTGCATAAGCGAGTGATTATTCAGATTATGAAATGCATTCATTATTTCTGGGTTATTGTTGTTGGTTTTCTTCTCTATTATAAGTTGTCTGGTGCAATTTCAATGTCTTTTTCAAGTGTTTGAATTAAAATGGTGATTTTATTTAACATTATTCCTTTAAATCTACTTATTCCTTTAAATTTACTTAAAAGCAACATAATATATTATTGTGGTAATAAAAAGTTTACTTTTCTTTTTCTTCTATAAAAAAGTGGAAATTTTGTATATAATTAGAGACATCACTTTAGGTTCTATTGATGTGAGCTTTTTTGAAAATTTGGTAGCAGTCTTGAGTTTTGTTACTGGCATTTTTATATCAGTTTGCAAACAAAATAAAATACCTAGAAATGGATCTAAACTTGTTTTGTCAGAGTTTATCCATCTTGAACAGTAATTGCACTGCCATGACTGCAATGATGTACCCAGAAGCAAAAGCATAAGTTTCAGTTTTAGAATAATGTGAGAAATTAAAGGTGGGTCCAATGATGATGAAGACCTAATGAGAAAAAAATAGTATGGCGAACATGAAAATGCTGTGTGACAACACATATAATCAGATTTTTGGGATATTAATGTTATGCTGCACATTTTAATTTTGTCAGATAGAGATGGGAAATCCAGCACAAGCATGTTAATATTTCTGCAACTATGCAGTTGTGTATACTTGAAATCATTAAAATCTATGTTGGAAATTAAATATGAAGGAAATTAATCTATATGAGATGAAGTATTTGTATGTATACTAAGTAGTTTGTATACATGTATAGTACATATACAGGTATTTAGATTTTAGCCTCTACTAGTCATAGACCATGACTAGATGAGCTGTTATCTTCTGTCTGTCTGTTAAGCACAAGTTTGTCAACAAGATTCCTAAAGATTTAATAACCATGAAACATTAAACACAGTTATCATGAAGTCTAGTTGGTCCTAAATGAAAATGGTACTGCTGAGGCATCCAATATGGCTACCATGGTGACTGTCTTGAAAATTGTGTTGCTCGAATCCTGAATGGATAGTCTTATCAATATGGGATTTTCACTATAAAAAAGAACAATAACAAACAGCTTGTATCCTGAATGAAAATCATGCATGTCTGCTGTCCCATGTAGCAGTCATCACGAAAATTTTATTACTACTCGATGAACAAAAATTGACATTGAGGTTTTACCAGAAAAACTCATATGATGTCTAGGTTAATTTGTTTTTGAAAATCTGACTTCCACTATGGCCACTACAGTGGCCAGGTTTAAAATGTTTGTGTCCCAATTACTCCTTGATGCAAAGTCATGCAAACATTTGGTTTTTACCATAAGACATTTTGTGTATGGGGCTAAATGAAAAGGGTGCATATCTGTTATCTACTATCTTGTTATCATGACTCTTCCATAAATAGAAGATTACCTGGGGGGTGGGGGTTACAAGATTGATGATGATATCCATTTGTCCTTATTGAAAATGTACTTATCTGGCTTCAAATATGGCCATAATGATAGCCATATTGAAAGTTTTATCTTACTCCTTAATCTCTTACGGTTTCTCATCAGAAGAAATCATATAAAATTTAGTTAGGCCTGAATGTATATTATGCCGGAATGATATCATTTGAAAATCAATGTGTCAACTTTGGAAATACTGTTATCACTACTACAGAAGAGTTGTTGGTCATATCCACATAGAGTTTTCATCAAAAGAATACTTATGATATCCATGCATGCCAACCATTTGCCCAGTTCCTACTGGCTTGAAACGCAATTTCTGGATGTTCACTTGACACAAATTCCCTGGCATAAGCGCATATAGTGTCCACGCTAACAGGGATCTATCTGCAGATCGCGTTGGGATGAGAAACCGATTTGAAATTTTTCTGTTTAACTCATTGCCATATAATACTGGTCTCCCACTAATTGCTAAATGTCCCCGTTCATCCAGCTGTGGAGAAAAATCTATTTTTGACCAATTTGCAATGGTTGATTTGGGGATTTTGAAATGTCTTGCTGTTACTTGAATTACATGCAATTTTGAGAAATTTACAACTTTCTCTAATGTTAAACGCTTGTAATGCTCTTGCCTGACATCATCATTATTATAGGCATGATCTCTCTCGTGACTGGGGTCTTCAATTTCATGTCTTTTTGAAGCTGGTTCATTTTCTTTTACATCAAACTCCTCACTACCATGTTTCTTTGGTTCACATACGGGCCTCTTAAGTGAAGCTTTAGGCAACATATTTTTATTTCCATGCACAAGGCAAGGCCTGTTCACTACTTTAGTATTACACTACAAACTTACCCAGAGATCGATAATGTTAGCGAGATCGATAATGTGGTTTATTTTATTTTATTCCCCTTTATATATGTACGCGGTAACAATGACTGCGAGGAATCACTTTTTATGTAAATGTGAGAAGTTATTGTTTCAAAGTGTTCCATTGTTTCTATTTATTTTCAAAATCTATGAAAACCGGTAGAAAGAAAACAAAGTTGGCTTCCCTATGTCAACTGACTTTGTATACATGTGTATAGTTTTTAAAAAAAGAAATCTCCACGCTACAAGGAATCCAAAGTCTGCTTCCGTGGTCAGTTTGCTTTGTAATAAATTAACCTTTTCATTTGATATCCTACCAGTAGTTCAAACAATGAGTTTGTGGCTGTTACAAGGTGTGTTTATTCAACACCTAGGCTTTCGTGTATATGCTGCTGTCTGTAGTCATAATTGACACAACCTGGTTTTTAAGGTCTTTGGTGTACATAGTACACACATCAACTTTTTGATTCCATTGGTTACAAATCATTAATAATAATAATGTTTGTAACCAATGGAATCAAAAATATTTTCATTTTTAATCACAGTGAATGTATTTATAATATTGATTTTAGTTTGCGAGATATTGTCATATTGTTACCCTGGATATAATACACTCTTGGTTATTTTGTCCCTTACACCGTGTAACGCATGAATGTAAGGTGCTTTCGAGCAACAGGGTTGATAATTCTCACTCTTTCTCTCATTCGTTTGTGATTTTGCAGGATCGAGTTTTCATTCTCATAACTTTCAAAACTTTGAGGACAACCAAACATAATTTATTTCTTAATATTCACGTCAATGACCAACGTGATGCATTGTCTGACGAAAGTGATAACACTATGGATGCATGCACTACTTATCGAGTTTGTGGATATATTTTTCCTTTAATAATGTCAACCAAAAAAGTTAATAAATGATAACAGTACAAGGTTACTTTCTTTCATTTTATTATCAAAAAAGCACTTTATTTTTCTATTCTATTGTCATGTGCAGTGTGACTCGTGGGGGGGGGGTAGGTGCAAATTGAACACACTTTATTTCATTTCCTAAGTCTAAATTCACCATAAGTTCTGGGACAAAAATGTTTTAGTATTTTTTCGTGTCCCAACACTTGTAGTAAATACAGTATGCTTTTTGTATAATCATTACGCTTTTTAGTCACCAAATTAGATCTTATGATCACTTGTATATGGGTCATGCTTTTTCTGTACATTAGAAAATAAAGAAAAGTAAAGCAATAAAACGTTTTTCAATCATTTTTATTACAGTATCATCTTTTTAACTCCACTTTGGAAGTTACACAGCAGCTCTAAGCACTCTCAATAGAATACTTAAAGCTGTAATTGATGATCAAAATTGTGCTAGTTGAAATGGAAAACCATCAGCTCAGAGTATAGACATGGAATCATGGCATTAGCGATTAAAAAGACGTACAATGCTTATAAATGGCTGTACTGAAGCTCCTTATAAGAATTTCACTTATAACGTTACACTAGTATAGTTGCAGGATTTGGAAAAGAATCATCAATCATATGGTTTTGTAATTGTTTGTTCCATTACTGAACTAGGTTAATGTCTTCCATCCCACACGACTTGGCATGGGGACCTCTTGGTAACTTTACTTTGTGAGTTCGCACACACTTGTAAATCATTACATTCAATGTTTTCTCTGAATATCTGAGCAATGAAAACAGATATGATCATGTACAGTTGAAAAGTTTTGACTTCTTCAGGTTAAACTTTTCATCCTGATCGCATCTCTTTCCTGTATCCAGAATGGTTAATGCTGTTTTTGACGTTATTAATTGCTAAATAGTTAATCAGTGACGATTTACAACTTTAAAATTTATTTGATTGGTTTTTTGTGTGTTCATTTGTGTTTTACTACTAAATAATAAATTAACAAACTCTTGTGTTTGATTACTTGACTGACTTTTACATTCTTACTGTTCTATCTGTAAATACTTCTATTTTAAATGTTCATTGGGTCATGCTTGTACAGTCTGCATATCGCCCTTCCCACAGTACTAAAACTACTCTTCTGAAAGTATTTAATGACATTATCTCTACTTGGAGAGTGGAAAGATTACAGTCCTCACCCTCCTTGATGTGTTTGTAGCATTTTACACAATAGACCATGATTTATTACTTCACCGTCTCCCGCATTTAGTTAGCATTCAGAATACATCCTAACAGTGATTCAAGTCCTACTTAGTGAACAAGACACAAATTGTATCTGCAAATGGAATAAACCCTAGCCCAGTCAATCTATGTTGTGGTGTTCCACAGGGGTTTGGTCTTGGAACTGTTCACTTAATTCTATACACTCAGCCGCTTTCAAAAGTCATAAATCATTACCCAGTGTCTCACCAATTGTATGCTGTTGACACCCAAATATATAAGTCGAGCCACCCAACTGAAGTTGATGCTACCATTCATGGATTAGAGAGGTGTATTTCTGATACGAAATCATGGATGACATGTAGCAAGCTGCAGATGAATGATGATAAAACTGAGGCCATTCTGATCACAAAGACTTTCTCATTACCTCAGAGAATAAATATCAGCAACACCAACATTAAATTATCAGTCAGTACGAAACCTAGGTGTTACTTTAGACAGTACTCTCACATTGCACCAACATGTCACAAACATCTGCAAGGCTGCATATATCTTCAGCTGAGACGCATCAGTTACATTCACAAATATATTTCATTTGATGCCACTAAAACACCTGTGTGTTCATTAGTACTTTCAAGACTGGACTATTGTAATTTGTCCTCAGGATGCCATTAGATTTCCAAAGTCCGTCAGTGAATGTTAATCTTGAGAAGCGTGTTTGTAATCAGTGTGACCTGTACTTTCCATCTCTGGCTACGAAGTGCCCCCGTATTCACAGGCATGCAGCTGTGAGCACACAAGCTGAGGTGGCAGACGTAGGCGCTGTAAAGCCAGAATCTGTTAGCGCTATTCTGTCAACTGCATCATCAACTAACGCAACTGAAAGTAGTGGTGATGGTCTGCCAGTTGTTCGCATTTTATTTGACTGGCTACAGTTTGCGTTTGTTGAAGTGGAGTAAGACATTGACTGTCTATCGAATTTAGGTTTCTGTGAGATGACAACTTTAGTTGTATGTTCTAAATAAAGACTTTTTAAAGAAAGAACTTTATGTTTAATTTTTTCTTTGTTTTGAGCTACATTTCGTGACAAGATCAGTGAGTGTTGTACTTTTAGAGCACCAGCTATTACACTGCCAGACCAAAGAGCGGTGTATATTACTAGATGTGGACGTCCGCAGCCGGGGAGAGGTGGAGTTAAGCAACATCCGGACAAGGTGTGTGTGTGTGTAGGAAAACTCTATGGACAACCCCTAAATATGTTTTTCATGTTTGTGACTGAGCATGGGCATATTTAGGGGTTCTACAATAATGTAAGTAATTATGATGGACACAAAAACTTCTTACTATGGCGCTTAACCATCATTTGTGGCTATGGCTAGTAGTCTAGAATTATGGATTTGGTATGTGACATGTGTCGTGGAGATGATACATGTCTGATTAAATATTCAAAAATCTTTATAAATTCAAAATTTGAACACAAAAAATATAAAACCTCAGGCTGTACAATAAATGTTTAGCTTGCTAAGGGATTGTGACTAGCTGTATGCTGAACAATCCGATTAGGTAACGAATTAAACACGAGATTTTTGTACAGTTTCTAGATGTCTGTCGACATTTTCGGCTTGAATATGGAGACACAATTTCCACCAGAGAGAGAGAGAGAGATCGGTTCTTTTATTTTACATGATAGTTCTATACTTTAATGTATCATACCATTTCAACTTCATGTAAGTAACATTTTTGTCTTATTTGGTGTTAAATCGGATATGTGAAAAAGACATGTATTTGTATTATTATATAATGTAATGTAGGTATAATAGTTAAAATAAAAAAAATACTTTCTAGGCATTTATGACACTAAAATTGCCGTTAAACAGTCGGTTGAAATGGCATGTGATATCGCGGACTGATTGGTGTGTTCCGCTATGAATTTTTCCCACACAGGGATTCAAACTTAGTTATTTTATCAATATGCTACGACCTTCATTGAAAAACGGCAACAAAAATGCCCTGACCTTTGTTCTAATACGAAGTATATAGAAATGGATGGGAAAGAAAAAAATAATAAACAACTGACAATTACAACCGACTGCAATGACAATGTGGTTAACATTTTAGCTAGTCCGATAATCACCACTTCCCCCTAATCTGCTGATACTGATGGACCATATGTGGGTCTGATTTCATTTTGTCATTAAAATGTGCAGATCTGCATACACTTTAGACACATCGGTAATTGGTAACAACTATATTCTATATCTAATGCAAAATTAAAAATGGCCACAGGATAAAGGTTTGTGCATTTGCACGTGAATTTACATGTCACCAAACATAAGATTGGCTCCGAAAATATAGTTTCACCAAAAGATATCTTCAGCCGACAGTAGCTCCACAGCCATGAGAAACGTCGATAAGTGTAGTTTTGCAGGTTTTAATGAATAGGCGATAGGAGCCTCTAAACCACCAATCATTATCATCAAAGTGAGAAGCTGATTTATCGGCGTACATTTTTGCGTGACACTTATTAAGGTATTACATATATAAAAACAAACCAATTCAATCATCTTTCATTTCATTCTACACTATAAATTAGTAATTTATTGTATTATATTGTTGTGTTCTAAGATGATTTGCTTCAAGACCCCAGTTTCATGTGTTTTCGGTCACGATTTCGGGTACGAGAGTATATCACGTGATTAAGTGACTTCCGGGACCCCAATTTCCATGACTACTGTTAAAATTGTATAGAGCTATTATTTTATAAAATGCAAATACTATCTTTAAATTTAAGTGTGTGTTTAATTTCAGAAGTCCATGTTTTTGTTATATTTGACGGCAGTTAGTAGATACGACAACTAGAAACATGGGACCCCAGTTTCAGAGACAAATGTTAAAGACCCCACTTTGACCTTAAAACACGTATGTGTGAGTGTGTGTGTGTGTGTGTGTGAGAGAGAGAGAGAGAGAGAGAGAGAGAGAGAGAGAGAGAGAGAGAGTGTGTGTGTGTGTGTGTGTGTGTGTGTGTGTGTGTAAATACCAACAACCGGTACTGTTACAACCGGTAATATATAATCATACGGAGCTCCGGCGTGGGTGTAAAAACATTACTGCTATGCTGGAACTGTAGAGTTGGCGTTATAACGATGAACGAATAGGCCAGTGTCAAGGTGGCAAATTTCCTTCATCACCTTCACAGTAATATTTATAAAACGAATAACCATTTATTTGGATTTGGTTAATAACCGAATAACCATTCATTTAGATTTGGTTATAAAACGAATAACCATTTATTTGGATTTGGTTAATAACCGAATAACCATTGATTTGGATTTGGTTAAAAAACGAATAACCATTTATTTAGATTTGGTTAATAAGCGAATCACCATTCATTTAGATTTGGTTGTAAAATGAATAATCATTTATTTGGATTTGGTTCATGTATAAATCATTATAAAATGAATAACCATTTATTTGGATTTGGTTATAAAACGAATAATCATTTGTTTGGATTTGGTTATAAAACGAATAACCATTTATTTGGTATTGGTTATAAAACGAATAACCATTTATTTTTATTTGTTTCATGTATAACTCATTACAAAGCTAATAACCATTTATTTGGTTCATGTATAAATCATTATTAAAACGAATAACTATTTATTTAGATTTGGTTATAAAACGAATAACCATTTATTTGGATTTGGTTATAAAACGAATAATCATTTATTTGAATTTGGTTATAAAACGAATAAATATTGATTTGGATTTGGTTATAAAACGAAAAACCATTTATTTGGATTTGGTTATAAAAGGAAGAGCCATTTATTTGGATTCGGATCGTGTACAAATCATTATAAAACGAATAACCATTTATTTGGATTTAGTTATAAAACGAATAACCATTTATTTAGATTTGGTTATAAAACTAATAACGATTTATTTGGATATGGTTTATGTATAAGTCATTACAAAACGAATAACCATTTATTTGGTTCATGTATAAATCATTATAAAACGAATAACTATTTATTTGGATTTGGTTATTAAACGAAAAGCCAGTTATTTGGATTTGGTTATAAAACGAAGAGCCATTTAATTGGATTCGGTTCGTGTACAAATCATTATAAAACGAATAGCAATTTATTTGGATTTGGTTCATGTAACATCAATATAAAACGAATAACCATTTATTTGGATTTGGTTATAAAAAGTATAACCATTTATGTGGATTTGGCTAATGTATAAATCATTATAAAACGAATAACCATTGATTTGAATTTGGTTTTATGTATAAATCATTGATAATTCTTCCATGCTGGCGTCTTTGATTTCTTCATATACAGACAATTTAATTCCTACATAAACGACGTGATAGGAAAGATTTCTTAGTCTGGAGATAGATTCCTCTTCAGACACGCATCATTTTTCGTTGTGGCGTAATCGGATGATGGTGATAATGTCAAAGAAAATGGCAGTTTTCTTAAAGAATCATTAAACCTTAAAACGACACGGTCTTCAGCTCGCCCGGTAGTACTCGTGCCAGGTTTGTTTGTATTTGTTTGTTTGATTAGGATTTTTAACGTAGCTTGAACTGCAGTGAGGCAGTTTATAGTGATGTCTAGTACTAGGGCATCATGCCGCAGACATGTAGCATGATGTCCCAGCCAATCACATTATCCTGACACCAGGCCTACCAGTCCTAAAACTAACCTCTTAATGCTGAGCGGTAAGCGAGGCAGCTGTTAGTACCATTATTTTAAGTCTTTGGTATGACTCGGCCAGTGATCGAACCCACGACCTCCCGGTTCCGCGGCAGACGCTCTAACCACTTGGCCACCAGAGCGGTTTACTACTCGTGCCAGGATATACACGCTTACTGTCCTCAGTTTCCACTATTGTTTGTCTTTCTGGTTGATTGATGTGATTCGGCCGAGTATTTTTGTCATATAAAAATCTTTGCTTCAGTTCGTGAGACTAGAGATAGAGAATCGTACAAACTCTGAATCAAAGGTTATCGGTAAGTACGTTTCATCAAATTGTAAGTCGTTATTCTCGAGCTCGAGGCTCAACCAGAACAGCATGTGTACATCTTTTTCAATAGTGAAAGCGGAGCATTATTAACTCTGGCGACTTGCCTTTGGCTTAGGGTGTTCTCTGTGTCCACAGTACTTTATGTCTAATTACAATGTTTCCTTCCTTGTTCAGTCTCAATGTCAACCGAGATGTGTTTATATCAAAGAAGCGTAAACACTCTTGAGCTAGTTCGTTTTATTTAAAATCGACGCTATGCCGTTTTTGTCCGGATTGGGTGTTTGGTAACAATCTGCTATGCATAAATCTTGAGTTTACTATCCGACCTGCCATTCGTCTGTGCCGTGGCGAATGTTCCTAGCTCACTGTATCAACTGTATCGTTAGTATAATGTGTGACTGGGATATATATATATATATATATATATATATATATATATATATATATATATATATATATATATATATATATATATATATATATATATATCTCAGCTTCTTGCGGATTTGACCAGAATATCATTCAAAGCTGCAAATCAAGATGTGGAAAAATCGAGGTAGGATATCATTATACGCGAAGAAACGGAGTTGCAGTCTACCTCTGTGAGAGCTGTCCTTTTACCTGGTCAATGCTTAGGATACGGTCTGGGTCAGGGTCTTTAAGTAAGAGGCAGTTATTGTAAGCCAAAGCCGCTGTTTTGTCTTAGTAGAGCTGTCCTTGACCTGCTTATAATAACGCCAGCTATCAATTCCACGTGCAAGATTTGCTACGTACATGTTTTCATAGTATCTAGTCTATATATTCTGCAGGCGAGAAGGAGTCTTGGTGGCACTTGTGGGGTAAAGTTTTAAGGAGGCCGCAAAGCCATTTTCACACACCTAGACCAACGTTGAAATCTTTACCATGTAAATGTATGCAGGTTAGACCAGTGAACTATTGAAAGGGCAGTACAATGTGTATATATCATTGTAGACGTGGTCTATGTAGGCGGGGACAAATGACCATGTCGCCGGGAACGTTTGTGGTAGCTCATGTAAACAAAGCAGCCTAAAACGTATAGAACGTCGTAACATTATTGTAAGAACGCAGCACGTGGATTACTTCGTTGAAACGTTTTAAATCCACCACATAACATGCTCATAGCGCCCCTTAAACCAGATGTTACGGTCGCCTGTCTAGTCCCTGACAATATCGCTTGGTAGAGCACTCAAAATGAAGCAAATACGCGGTCTCCTGAGCGACCACACCTTTGCAGCGAACTGAACAGCCTGACCCGACCTTGTGAGATTGGTGCAATTAGCGAATCAGATCATTTGGGTATTTCGTCATCAATTTGAATCAATGTTGTGTTCTCTATTTGCACTCATCTTCACTAGTGCTTTTAAGCAGCCCCACAGAGAAAAGGTGACGTAATTTTACTGTATAACCATATCTAGCGTTACTGATTCAGGGCCACTTATTACTTGTTGGCGTAAAGTTCTAAGGTCTTGATGTCAGATTTCCAAAACTAAACGTTGATGTTATGTCCAAGGAATGATGGCATTATGACTTTTGCGCTGGTTCAAACCTCCAAAATGAGTTGATGTTATGTTCAAAGAGCGAGGGCATTATGACGCTTGAACTGGCTGAAACCTCCAAAATGCGTTGGTATCTTATAAAAGGAACGAGGGCGTTGTGACACTTCCGCTTTCCCAAAACTCCACTATGCGTTGATGTTATGTCCAAGGAATGAGAGTGTTTTGACGCTTGAACTTTCTCAAACCTCCAAAATGCGTTGATATTATGTGCAATGAACGAGGGCGCACTGATGCTTGATGTGTCTCAATCCTTCCAACAAACTTTGATGTTGTGTGCAAGGATCGAGGGCGTCTTGACACTTGAGCTTTCTCAATCCTCCGAAATTGGTTGACGCTATGTGCAGGGGACGAAGGCGTATTTGACGCTTGAGCGGGCTCAAACTTTCAAAATTCGTTGATATTTTTCCAGCAAAGATTGATGTAATGTACAAGACACTACGGTGTTTTGACGCTTGATCTGCCTCAAACATCCAAAATGCGGGGATGTGAATCTCATTAACATAACCAGATAGACGTCAGTTGCTCCAACAAATGTACATCAGATCCGCTCGTCTTCTAGGGGTTCATTCCAAGTTTGGAAAGATTGACCAGGACGGGTATGCTTCCGAAGTCCTTCTTATGTAAGGTCTGGGTTAGACGTTAGGCGTGTCTTTTCAGGGGCGTTCTCATGACGGTCACGAAATATGCTGAGCAAGTAGCGATTTGGTTGGAAGTTGTAAGTCCCAGATATTCTGTCTATCCACCGGGAAAAGACATAGTTGGTTAATACAGCCCTCGCGTAGCTTCTACTTTTTGCCAATGAAGAGATATTTCATGCTTTTCTTCGCGTATGCAAGCAACATTAAGTACATGTTCAAGAGATTCAGGAACCTCTAACCATTTAGACTCGTATGTCTTTGAAAATACCATTTTGACTCGTATGTCTTTGAAAATACCATTTTGACTCGTATGTCTTTGTACATAAGTTTGTAAAACAATTTTTGTGTTGTTTGTGAATTACACGCATGTAATTGTTAATGTATTTAACGTCCTTTAAAATAAGTCAGTCTCCATGTCCCCAAAACCTCTCCTTGTATTTTAAATTTCCTAGACCGTAGTATCTATCTCTGTTGAATATATAGACTCCAAAACATGCTACTTTTTACTAACTAATATGCATTAAAAAGTTACGTTGTTCCGCTAAAGGTACAAGCAGATGTTTCGACTGCGTTTGGTTCGAACCTTGCAGTGGTGTCTACTCAGCCGGTCTTTGCATCCATAGTGTCTGCACAGCTCGCTGTCCCATCTGAAAAAGAGACGAAAATGGCTGTGCAGTACCACTCCCACAGTACTGCGTCCAACGGATAACGCTATACACTTTGTGATGCTTGCCTTCTGCAAAAGCATCTTGTATAACGGTATACAAAATATTGTACTTATCGTAAATGTTATAACAGGTTATTGACTTCCTCTCAATGGCTGTTTTTCATATAGCTTTAGCTTTAGTTATTTTTTCTAAACAGGTTTTACCTTCCTTATAAGTCACAGATAGCTTCACCGACATGCCTCTTTGGTCTGCTGTCTCCTTGTCTCTTTGGTCTGCTGTCTCCTTGTCTCTTGTTACTGTCTCCTTGTCTCTTGTTACTGTCTCCTTGTCTCTTTGGTCTGCTGTCTCCTTGTCTCTTGTTACTGTCTCCTTGTCTCTTTGGTCTGCTGTCTCCTTGTCTCTTTGGTCTGCTGTCTCCTTGTCTCTTGTTACTGTCTCCTTGTCTCTTTGGTCTGCTGTCTCCTTGTCTCTTGTTACTGTCTCCTTGTCTCTTTGGTCTGCTGTCTCCTTGTCTCTTTGGTCTGCTGTCTCCTTGTCACTTGTTACTGTCTCCTTGTCTCTTGTTACTGTCTCCTTGTCTCTTTGTTCTGCTGTCTCCTTGTCTCTTGTTACACTGATCCTCTACCATGAAGGTGTCTGTGTCCAGATGCCGCATTTCCAGCATGGGTAGACCTGATGTCTTCTTAACTGTACCACAGTATTCATGTACATAGCTCCTCCACCTCTCCTTTTTACTCCCAAGGTTTAGATAAGCGATTTTAATTTAGTAATGAAACGCCATGTCTGACTTTTCTTTCGGCAAACATAAAATTTGTGTATGTATAACAATGTCATTGAAAATGTGATATGTAATCACTGCATTGGCCAAAGACAGCAACTAAAATAAACGTGCCCCGTTTACACTAGACCAATTGATCGACCCAGCCGGATTCCAATGAAGCATTCGGTCGATTACGAGCAAAATTATAATGTCCTTCGTTTAAAGAAAGAGTGATGCTAAGTTAAATGATACTGAATATAGTGGGCAAACACGAAGACCCTACTCTAGGAATTGAATTAGGTCTTTGGAGGACTCTTTACAATCCAATGAGAGTATTAAGCAATTGAAAGACGAGAAAATATATGCCTAAGGTATACAAATGTTTCCATGTAGTTCTGAAAAGAATTTCGACACGTTGAGTTTTGTTTTGATGTTTATAGTACATCAACCATCTTCAGTCTGATCAGCTTAAGTCAGAATAAAATCTTTAGGCTTCATACATTGCGAAGTTTCAAGACAACTTGTCACCAATCAGGCTTCTGTTAGCTAAATTTAAATCGGACTTATTGTTCAATGATATATAATATGTCTCGACGTTAGATTAATACTAGTAACACTGAGGCCTCATCACTGGCGAGTTAAAGAACAGACCAAAGTTTTATTGTTGAATATTTGCTACACAGAACTGTAGGCTTATTTTGAATGCAAGTACTGTGACTTCAACGTTCGGTTGCAAACTTGAGTTGAATTTAGTGTTTACTCAACGACTTTGCGAACAGGAGAGAGAGAGAGAGAGAGAGAGAGAGAGAGAGAGAGAGAGAGAGAGAGAGAGAGAGAGAGAGAGAGAGAGAGAGAGAAAGAAAACGTTTATGATCAACGATGATCCTTGATTAAGTATAGCACAGTTCACCTAATTCAACATAAAAAAGAAAGATCAATTAATCCTCATCCATCGTAATGGGACAGAAGGTTAGAAAGATCGATTAACCCTCATCCATCGTAATGGGACAGAAGGTTAGAAAGATCGATTAACCCTCATCCATCGTAATGGGACAGAAGGTTAGAAAGATAGATTAACCCTCATCCATCGTAATGGGACAGAAGGTGAGAAAGATAGATTAACCCTCATCCATCGTAATGGGACAGAAGGTGAGAAAGTTCGATTAACCCTCATCCATCGTAATGGGACAGAAGGTTAGAAAAATCGATTAACCCTCATCCATCGTAATGGGACAGAAGGTTAGAAAGATCGATTAACCCTCATCCATCGTAATGGGACAGAAGGTTAGAAAGATCGATTAACCCTCATCCATCGTAATGGGACAGAAGGTTAGAAAGATCGATTAACCCTCATCCATCGTAATGGGACAGAAGGTTAGAAAGATCGATTAACCCTCATCCATCTTAATGGGACAGAAGGTTAGAAAGATCGATTAACTCTCATCCATCGTAATGGGACAGAAGGTTAGAAAGATCGATTAACCCTCATCCATCGTAATGGGGAAGAAGGTTAGAAAGATCGATTAACCCTTATCCATCGTAATGGGACAGAAGGTTCTTCGCATTTCTAAGAATATGATACTTTCTAACTTCATTCGTAGATAATGCAGGCACTATGAAGTGTAAAGAAATCACGCATCTTATGATAAAGTATATACGATATGTTCAATAACCATCTGGACCTTCTGGCCTTTACAGACAAATAAAATCATTTTTGTTTTCGTATCGGTATTAAATCAATTTAGTCAGACGTAGACCATTTTTCTTGATCCCCCAAGTGAATTTAGTCACAGCCAAGTATTGATCTCTGGTACCACAATTCAGTCCTATTAAAGTCGATAAAATCAACATAATATTGATGACCTTTTATGATTTCCCCAAAGTGACATAATTCAGTTGGAACTAAATTGATGATCTGAATATGTTTCCATATATTGCTATGAAGACATTACATTAAATATAGTGAAGTCCAATTGTACATATGGCATAGTATACTAGACCATCTTGTACCTATTGCACAGTGTACTAGACCATATTGTACCTATTGCACAGTGTAATGGACCATATTGTACCTATTGCACAGTGTACTAGACCATATTGTACCTATTGCACAGTGTAATGGACCATATTGTACCTATTGCACAGTGTACTAGACCATATTGTACCTATTGCACAGTATACTAGACCATATTGTACCTATTGCACAGTGTAATGGACAAAACAAATGGAAAGCAAGAAAGAAAGAAGGAAAGAAAGAAAGAAAGAAAGAAAGAAAGAAAGAAAGAAAGAAAGAAAGAAAGAAAGAAAGAAAGAAAGAAAGAAAGAAAGAAAGAAAGAAAGAAAGATATAATACCGCCATTTAACACACAACCTGTTTTAATTCCATGGAGTTATTAACTCGCTCATCGAAAACATTCTCGTTTAGCTAAGTTTTTGCCTTTTGTTTATAACCATTTCGCCTACATTAACATTCTCGTGTAGTTATATTTTGCTTTTGTTTATAACCATTTCTCCCACATTAACATTCTCGTCTGGCTACATTGTTTGACTTTTTCGCCTACATTATCTAATTAATATAAATCCAAAGCGTTCTAACAGTGTTAGAGGTTGAAAATAACTAGCACAATACCTTGAACATAACTAGTACAACACCTTGAAAATAACTATTAGAACACCTTGAAAATAACTAGTACAACACCTTGAAAATAACTAGTGAAACACCTTGAAAAAAACTAATAGAACTCCTTGAAAATAACTAGTACAACACCTTGAAAATAACTATTAGAACTCCTTGAAAATAACTAGGACAACACCTTGAAAATAACTAGTGAAACACCTTGAAAATAACTATTAGAACACCTTGAAAATAACTAGAATAAAACCTTGCAAATAACTAGTACAACACTTTGAAAATAACTAGAACAAAACCTTGAAAATAACTATTATGACACCTTGATATTAACTAGTACAACACCTTGAAAATAACTAGTGTAAAAGCTTCAAAAAACTAGTACAACAGCTTGAAAATAACTAATATAACACCTTGAAAATAAGTAGAGTTAAAGCTTGAACATAATTAGTACAACAACACCCAGCAACATTAGAACTTAGCCGCTGTCTTGTGAAGCAAGTGTCAAACCATACATATAATAAACATACATACATATAATAACATACATATAATAACCATACATATAATAACCATGCATATATATAATAACCATACATATAATAACCACACATATAATAACCATGCATATATATAATAACCATACATATAATAACCATACATACATATAATAACCATACATATAATAACCATACAAATAATAACCTTACATATAATAACCATGCACATATATAATAACCATGCATATAATAACCATACATATAATAACCATACATATAATAACCATACATATAATAACCATGCATATAATAACCATACATATAATAACCATACATATAATAACCATACATATAATAACCATGCATATATATATAATAACCATACATATAATAACCATAAACCATACATATAATAACCATATATATAATAACCATATAATAATAACCATGCATATATATAATAACCATACATATAATAACCATAAACCATATATATAATAACCATATATATAATAACCATACATATGATAACCATACATATAATAACCATACATATGATAACCATACATATAATAACCATATATATGATAACCATACATATAATAACCATACATATAATAACCATACATATGATAACCATACATATAATAACCATACATATGATAACCATATATATAATAACCATGCATATATATAATAACCATACATATAATAACCATAAACCATATATATAATAACCATATATATAATAACCATACATATGATAACCATACATATAATAACCATGCATATGATAACCATACATATAATAACCATATATATGATAACCATACATATAATAACCATACATATAATAACCATACATATGATAACCATACATATAATAACCATACATATGATAACCATATATATAATAACCATGCATATATATAATAACCATACATATAATAACCATAAACCATACATATGATAACCATATATATAATAACCATAAATATAATAATCATACATATAATAACCATAAACCATACATATAATAACCATGCATATAATAACCATGCATATAATAACCATACATATAATAACCATACATATAATAACCATACATATAATAACCATACATATAATAACCATATATATAATAACCATACATATGATAACCATACATATAATAACCATATATATAATAACAATATATATAATAACCATGCATATATATAATAACCATACATATAATAACCATAAACCATACATATGATAACCATATATATAATAACCATAAATATAATAATCATACATATAATAACCATAAACCATACATATAATAACCATGCATATAATAACCATGCATATAATAACCATACATATAATAACCATACATATAATAACCATACATATAATAACCATATATATAATAACCATACATATAATAACCATACATATAATAACCATACATATAATAACCATATATATAATAACCATACATATAATAACCATACATATAATAACCATACATATAATAACCATACATATAATAACCATGCATATATATATATTAACCATACATATAATAACCATACATATAATAACCATGCATATAATAACCATACATATAATAACCATGCATATATAAAATAACCATACATATAATAACCATACATATAATAACCATACAAATAATAACCTTACATATAATAACTATGCATACATATAATAACCATACATATAATAACCATAAATATAATAACCATACATATAATAACCATGCATATATATAATAACCATACATATTATAACCATACATATAATAACCATACATATAATAACCATAAACCATACATATAATAACCATACATATAATAACCATAAATATAATAACCATACATATAATAACCATGCATGTATATAATAACCATACATACAATAACCATATATATATAATAACAATACATATAATAACCATGCATATATATAATAACCATACATATAATAACCATACATATGATAACCATACATATAATAACCATACATATAATAACCATAAATACATATAATAACCATACATATAATAACCATACGTATAATAACCATACATATAATAACCATACATATAATAAACATACATACATATAATAACCATACATATAATAACCATACATATAATAACCATACATACAAAGAATAACCATACATATAATAACAATACATATAATAACCATACATACATATAATAACCATACATATAATAACCATACGTATAATAACCATACATATAATAACCATACATATAATAAACATACATACATATAATAACCATACATATAATAACCATACATACATATAATAACCATACATACATATAATAACCATACATATAATAACCATACATATAATAACCCTACATACATATAACAACCATACATATAATAACCATACATACATATAATAACCATACATATAATTACCATACTTATAATAACCATACATACAAAGAATAACCATACATATAATAACCATACATATAATAACCATATATATAATAACCATACATATAATAACCATACATATAATAACCATACATATAATAACCATATATATAATAACCATACATATAATAACCATACATATAATAACCATACATATAATAACCATACATATAATAACCATGCATATATATATATTAACCATACATATAATAACCATACATATAATAACCATGCATATAATAACCATACATATAATAACCATGCATATATAAAATAACCATACATATAATAACCATACATATAATAACCATACAAATAATAACCTTACATATAATAACTATGCATACATATAATAACCATACATATAATAACCATAAATATAATAACCATACATATAATAACCATGCATATATATAATAACCATACATATTATAACCATACATATAATAACCATACATATAATAACCATAAACCATACATATAATAACCATACATATAATAACCATAAATATAATAACCATACATATAATAACCATGCATGTATATAATAACCATACATACAATAACCATATATATATAATAACAATACATATAATAACCATGCATATATATAATAACCATACATATAATAACCATACATATGATAACCATACATATAATAACCATACATATAATAACCATAAATACATATAATAACCATACATATAATAACCATACGTATAATAACCATACATATAATAACCATACATATAATAAACATACATACATATAATAACCATACATATAATAACCATACATATAATAACCATACATACAAAGAATAACCATACATATAATAACAATACATATAATAACCATACATACATATAATAACCATACATATAATAACCATACGTATAATAACCATACATATAATAACCATACATATAATAAACATACATACATATAATAACCATACATATAATAACCATACATACATATAATAACCATACATACATATAATAACCATACATATAATAACCATACATATAATAACCCTACATACATATAACAACCATACATATAATAACCATACATACATATAATAACCATACATATAATTACCATACATATAATAACCATACATACAAAGAATAACCATACATATAATAACAATACATATAATAACCATACATATAATTACCATACATATAATAACTATCCATATAATAACCATACATATAATAACCATACATATAATAACCATACATATAATAACCATACATATAATAACCATACATATAATAACTATACATATAATAACCATACATATATATAATAACCATACATATAACAACCATACATATAATAACCATACATACATAGAATAACCATACATATAATAACCATACATATAATAAACATACATATAATTACCATACATATAATAACTATACATATAATATCCATACATATAATAACCATACATATATTAACTATATATATAATAACCATACATATAATAACCATACATATAATGAACATACATATAATAGTCATGTAAATATATAATAACCATACATATAATAACCATACGTATAATAACCATGCAAATATATAATAACCATACATATAATAACCATATATAATAACCATACATATAATTACCATACATATAATAACCATACATATAATAACCATACATATAATAACCATACATATAATAACCATATATATAATAACCATACATATAATTACCATACATATAATAACCATACATATAATAACCTTACATATAATAACCATACATGTAATAACCATACATATAATAACCATACATATAATAACCATACATATAATAATCATGTAAATATATAATAACCATACATATAATAACCATACGTATAATAACCATGCAAATATATAATAACCATTCATATAATAACCATACATATAATAACCATACATATAATAACCATACATATAATAACCATACGTATAATAACCATAAACCGTGCATATAATAACCATAAATACATATGATATCCATGCATATAAAAACCATACATATAATAACCATGCATATATATAATAACCATACATAAAATAACCATACGTATAATAACCATAAACCATACATATAACAACCATACATATAATAACCATACATATAATAACCATACATATAATAAACATACGTATAATAACCATAAACCGTGCATATAATAACCATAAATACATATGATATCCATGCATATAAAAACCATACATATAATAACCATGCATATATATAATAACCATACATAAAATAACCATACGTATAATAACCATAAACCATACATATAACAACCATACATATATTAACCATACATATAATAACCATAAATACATATAATAACCATACATATAATAACCATACATATAATAACCATAAATCATACATATAATAACCATACATACATATAATAACCATACGTATAATAACCATAAACCGTGCATATAATAACCATCAATACATATGATATCCATGCATATAAAAACCATACATATAATAACCATGCATATATATAATAACCATACATAAAATAACCATACGTATAATAACCATAAACCATACATATAATAACCATACATATAATAACCATACGTATAATAACCATACATATAATAACCATACATATAATAACCATACATATAATAACCATACATATAATAACCATACATACATATAATAACCATACATACATATAATAACCATACATATAATAACCATACGTATAATAACCATAAACCATAAATATAATAACCATACATATAATAAGCATACATATATAACCATACATATAATAACCATAAACCATACATATAATAACCATACATATAATAACCATACATATAATAACCATAAACCATACATATAGTAACCATACATACATATAATAACCATACATATAATAACCATACGTATAATAACCATACATATAATAATCATACAAATAATAACCATAAACCATACATATAATAACCATACATACATATAATAACCATACGTATAATAACCATACGTATAATAACCATACATATAATAACGATACATACAATAACCATAAACCATACATATAATAACCATAAACCATACATATAATAACCATAAACCATACATATAATAACCATACATACATATAATAACCATACATGTAATAACCATACGTACAATGACCATACGTATAATAACCATACATATAATAACCATACATATATATAATAACCATACATATAATAACCATACATATAATAACCATACGTATAATAACCATAAACCATACATATAATAACCATACATATAATTACCATACATATAATTACCATACATATAATAACCATACAAATAATAACCTTACATATAATCATTCATATAATAACCATACGTATAATAACCATAAACCATACATATAATAACCATACATGCATATAATAACCATACATATAATAACCATACAAATAATAACCTTAAATATAAAAAAACATACGTATAATAACCATAAACCATACATTTAATAACCTTTGAGGGACGCTTTATATTGCAATACAAAGATCGTTAATTGGTTGCTATGACGTCATGTCATGTTCCATATTTCACAAAGTTACACGACTCGGACATCACTAACTTTACATGACGTCAAGTTTATTTCATTTTGGGAGGATAATATCATGATACGTTTTTATTTCATTTTGGGAGGATAATATCATGATACGTTTTTATTTCATTTTGGGAGGATAATGTCATGATACGTTTTTATTTCATTTTGGGAGGATAATGTCATGAAACGCTTTTATTTCGTTTTGGTAGGATAATGTCATGATACGTTTTTATTTCATTTTGGGAGGATAATGTCATGATACGTTTCTATTTCATTTTGGGAGGATAATGTCATGATACGTTTTTATTTCATTTTGGCAGGATAATGTCATGATGCGTTTTTATTTCATTTTGGGACGATAATGTCATGATACGTTTTTATTTCATTTTGGGAGGATAATGTCATGATACGTTTTTATTTCATTTTGGAAGGGTAATGTCATGAAACGCTTTTATTTCATTTTGGGAGGATAATGTCATGATACGTTTTATTTCATTTTGGGAGGATAATGTCATGATACGTTTTTATTTCATTTTGGGAGGATAATGTCATGATACGTTTTTATTTCATTTTGGGAGGATAATGTAATGATACGTTTTTATTTCATTTTGGGAGGATAATGTCATGATACGTTTTTATTTCATTTTGGGAGGATAATGTCATGATACGTTTTTATTTCATTTTGGGAGGATAACGTCTTGATACGTTTTTATTTCATTTTGGGAGGATAATGTCATGATACGTTTTTATTGCATTTTGGGAGGATAATGTCTTGATACGTTTCTATTTCGTTTTGGGAGGATAATGTCATGATACGTTTCTATTTCATTTTGGGAGGATAATGTCATGATACGTTTTTATTTCATTTTGGGAGGATAATGTCATGATACGTTTTTATTTCATTTTGGGAGGATAATGTCATGATAAGTTTTTATTTCATTTTGGGAGGATAATGTAATGATACGTTTTTATTTCATTTTGGGAGGATAATGTCATGATACGTTTTTATTTCATTTTGGGAGGATAATGTCATGATACGTTTTTATTTCATTTTGGGAGGATAACGTCTTGATACGTTTTTATTTCATTTTGGGAGGATAACGTCATGATACGTTTTTATTTCATTTTGGGAGGATAATATCATGATACGTTTCTATCTCATTTTGGGAGGATAATGTCATGATACGTTTTTATTTCATTTTGGGAGGATAATGTCATGATACGTTTTTATTTCATTTTGGGAGGATAATGTCTTGATACATGTACTTTGATATATAAATTTCCATGCTGTTACTTCTCGGAATTTTAATTGTCTTCGTTTTTCTCGTACAAATAATGTTCATATGTATGCGAATTTTGCCGTTTATATTTTTAGGTAAATCGTTTTGGAAGTAAGTTAACGATAAAGGCTACGCAGGACATGTGTAGGTGATAAATCCGACAGAAATCATGCATGTGACATGGCGATAACATACGTATGTTTGGCTGGTAATTAGAATGGCAGCAACAATGCTTACGTTTTGCATATTCAATTAGCACAAAATAAACCGTCTTATAACCCGATCTACACGTCACGTGTTCAGAACCTTGATGCACACTGCAAAATAAGACTATGATTTTGAATATTAAATGCTCATTTGTTTCTCTCCCTTAATTTAAGGACAAAGAGTGAAAATAACCAAAATGAGTAAGCAGTTTTTTGAGAAGTAATGAGTACATCCATGAACACCAACATCAAGGAAATTAAAGGTTCGTTGAACCATACATGTGATACACAAAGCACATGGAAGATATGCACTGTATGATACAGGTCATATATGATGTCCGCCCAACAACGAGCATCAAATGACGGCATAAACATGTCTACTGTATCTGGTAATACAAATAAATTTAATATAATATAATATAAATATAATAAAAATAATAAATATAGTATAATTATATGTATGCATCTCTAATTTCCTGAAAATGTAAATTCGTAGTTCTGCAAAACCGAATGTCATGATCCATGTCATGGAAAACATGATACAGAACCGAAAATGTACTATAATTTCAACTACATTTAAAAAAACTGAAATCATATTCTCCTCACCACACTGATGTGAGCCAATAAATCCAGTCCATCATTAGCAGAAAAGCAGAATTGAGTTGGCTCAACAACAAATAAAAAATCAATTAATTCCAGACCGATTGCAATATTTTTTTTAAATTGGGCATTCCTTTAAATTGTTAAGTCGTTGTAAATCATCATTATGTGTTGATTTTTATTATTTGAATGTGTGGAGTTTCATAAATTGCCCACAAGGCAAGGTGTATGGCTTCATCAACTGCCCAAAAATCAGGATGGGAGTTTCATAAAGGCAAAAAATTTAGTTTGTCAAATTATCCACAAGACTAAATGTGGGTTTCCACAAATTGTTCGTAAATCAAAATGTGGAATTTCACCAACTGCCAAATAGGTGAGTTGCACAAACTAATTTATTTATTTGCTTACCCCAATATAAATAGCTGATTTTTTAACAATATTTCTTCCATAATATAAATATCGCGTACTTAACTTATATAAAAACATACAGGATAGAGAATTTTTATGTCGTATTCGACGGATTTTCGAACCTAGGTCCACGTGTACTTTCTTCAAGACACATGACCAAAAACTGATGCTACTCAATTGCTATTATATGCACTCGTCCGTAGCAGACATACTCACATGGCGACCTGGTAATGAATTCTTCTCTATCTACACAGTCCGCGTAAATTTATAATTCTCTGTAACTAATTTTATATACCTTTCATAGGAATCAAGAACGACTGCCTAATATTATCAGTCATTCTGCTATAGAAATCAGAGCTATCACTTTCCGCTATGTCTGATATATATTTATTTATTCTTTATTAAACTATTTATAGTTTATTCTCTCTCTCTCTCTCTCTCTCTCTCTCTCTCTCTCTCTCTCTCTCTCTCTCTCTCTCTCTCTCTCTCTCTCTCTCTCTCTCTCTCTCTAAATTGGCAATTGATTTGTAATATTAGAAACACCACAATGTGCACAGTTTATTTGTCTCAATGCACATAGTTCGAATTGTGCCGTTTGCCAGCGTTTAGTATCCATTACGTTGTGTGATTTTGGTTAAAAAAACACACACTATTTTGTTAACATTTCTGTCTTGTAAATCTTCGGTTGTATTGTTCGTCTTGAAAAAGGCACCAGGACATCTCGAATGAGACTATCTACCATGATATACTGTAACTGTACTCTCGGCTTTTCTATAAATATATATAAATGTTTGCGTCACCTTTGCCTCGTAATGACAATGTTTCAGTCCACTTAGGAACGGTATGTAGCACTCGGTATATAGCAAACGGTATGTAGCAAACGGTATATAGCAAAATGGTATGTAGCAAACGGTATATAGCAAACGGTATGTAGCAAACGGTATGTAGCAAAATGGTATGTAGCGAACGGTATAAATGGTATAAACGGTATGTAGTTAACGGCATTTAAGAAAATGGTATGTAGCGAACGGTATGTAGCAAACGGTATAAATGGTATGTAACAAACGGTTTGTAGAAAACGGTATATAATAAACGGTATGGAACGAACGGTATGTAACAACGGTATGTAACAAACGGTATGTAACAAACAGTATGATACAAATGGTATAATGATATGTAGCAAAATGGTATGTAGGAAACGGTATATAGCAAATGGTATGTAGCAAACGGTATATAATAAACGGTATATAACGAACGGTATGTAACAAACGGTATGTAACAAACAGTATGTAGCAAACGGTATAACGGTATGTATCAAAATGGTATGTAGCAAACGGTATATCATAAACGGTATGTAACGAACGGTATGTAACAACTGTATGTAACAAACGGTATGTAACTAGAGACCGACCGAAACTAAATTTCTGGTTTCGGCCGAAAACGAAACCAGACCGAAAGTTAAAAATTGACTTTCGGCCGAAACCGAAAGTTTACCTACACCTTCGGCCGAAACTGAAACCGAAACCGAAAGATAAACCGAAGTTGCCGAACACAAGATTTATTAAACAGGCCTGGGTCATGATGCAATGCCACATTAAATAAAAACGAATACAGAAGTAATCATTCAGAGCCTGCATTAAGGGAACTTCGCTAAATGTCAAATTGCCTAGCGCCGACTGACCGGCCGACAAACAGAGTAATAGACGCAGCACTAGCTTTGCATTCTGAAAGTTAAACTAGATCTTCGGATGATGACCGAAAGTCAATATCCGAAACTATGCCAAAAGTGGTCATTTGCCAACTTTCGGCGCCGAAACCGAAACCGAAACCGAATTTCGGTCGGCCTTTATATGTAACAAACAGAATGTAGCAAATGGTATAACGGTATGTAGCAAAATGGTATGTCGCAAACAGTATATAGCAAATGGTATGTAGCAAACTGTATATAATAAACGGTATGCAACGGATGATACGTAAAAACAGTATTTAACAAACGGTATGTAACAAACAGTATGTAGCAAATGGTATAAACGGTATGTAGCTAACGGTTTGTATCAAATGGTATGTACCTAAATTGTATGTAGCATGGTATAAGCGGTATGTATCTAATTATATGTAGCAAATGGTATAAATGGTATGTAGCAAACGATATAAACGGTATATAACTAACGGTATGTAGCAAACGGTATATACGTCTTGTAGCAAACGGTATAAACGTTATGTAGATAACGGTATAAGCGGTGTGTAGTAAACGGTATGTAGCAAACAATATAAACGGCTCTGAACGGGAGGAGTTAATTTCTGCAAGAAAAAAACAGATTTGTAAAGAAAACGTTTTGCACGATTACTTCTTAACAAATTTAAATTAAATTGGCATTTGATTTATTAGACCTGTAATACAATAAAATAAATACCAGTCTATATCAACCTATAATACAATACAATAAATTCGAGTCTATATCAACCTGTAATGCAATAAAATAAATACCAGCCTATATCAACCTGTAATGCAATAAAATAAATGCCAGTCTATATCAACCTGGAACACAATAAAATAAATACCAGTCTATATCAACCTGTAATACAATAAAATAAATACCAGTCTATATCAACCTGTAATACAATAAAATAAATACCAGTCTATATCAACCTGTAACACAATAAAATAAGTACCAGTCTATATCAACCTGTAACACAATAAAATAAGTACCAGTCTATATCAACCTGTAACACAATAAAATAAATACCAGACTATATCAACCTGTAACACAATAAAATAAGTACCAGTACCAGTCTATATCAACCTGTAGCACAATAAAATAAATACCAGTCTATATCAACCTGTAACACAATAAAATAAATACCAGTCTATATCAACCTGTAATACAATAAAATAAGTACCGGTCTATATCAACCTGTAACACAATAAAATAAGTACCAGTCTATATCAACCTGTAACACAATAAAATAAATACGAGTCTATATCAACCTGTAACACAATAAAATAAATACCAGTCTATATCAACCTGTAACACAATAACATAAGTACCAGTCTATATCAACCTGTAACACAATAAAATAAATACCAGTCTATATCAACCTGTAATACAATAAAATAAATACCAGTCTATATCATCCTGTAACACAATAAAATAAATACCAGTCTATATCAACCTGTAACACAATAAAATAAATACCATTCTATATCAACCTCTAATACAATAAAAAAAACCAGTCTATATCAACCTGTAACACAATAAAATAAATACCAGTCTATATCAACCTGTAACAAAATAAAATAAATACCAGTCTATATCAACCTGTAATACAATAAAAAAAATACCAGTCTATATCAACCTGTAATACAATAAAATAAATACCAGACTATATCAACCTGTAATACAATAAAATAAATACCAGTCTATATCAACCTGTAACACAATAAAATAAATACCAGTCTATATCAACCTGTAATACAATAAAATAAGTACCAGTCTATATCAACCAGTAATACAATAAAATAAATACCAGCCTATATCAACCTCTAATACAATAAAATAAGTACCAGTCTATATCAACCAGTTCAGTACAGATGCAAACATAGACACATATTGTATCCAGCATTCAAATCAGATACGCAATAAAGATGAAAGCATATTGTATCCAGTATTCAAATCAGATACGCAATAAATATCAAAGCATATTGTACCCAGTATTCAAATCAGATACGCAATAAATATTAAAGCATATTGTATCCAGTCTTCAAATCAGATACGCAATAAATATAAAAGCATTTTGTATCCAGTATTCAAATCAGATACGCAATAAATATTAAAGCATATTGTATCCAGTATTCAAATCAGATACGTAATAAATATTAAAGCATATTGTATCCAGTATTCAAATCAGATACGCAATAAAGATGAAAGCATATTGTATCCAGTATTCAAATCAGATACGTAATACATATCAAAGCATATTGTATCCAGTATTCAAATCAGATACGTAATAAAGATGAAAGCATATTGTATCCAGTATTCAAATCAGATACGTGATAAATATCAAAGCATATTGTGTCCAGTATTCAAATCAGATACGTAATAAATATTAAAGCATATTGTATCCAGTATTCAAATCAGATACGTAATTAATATGAAAGCATATTGTATCCAGTATTCAAATTAGATACGTAATAAAGATGAAAGCTTATTGTATCCAGTATTCAAATCAGATACGTAATAAAAATGAAAGCATAATGTATCCAGTATTCAAATCATATACGTAATAAAGATGAAAGCATATTGTATCCAATATTCAAAATAGATACGTAATTAATATGAAAGCATCAAACGTTTCTGAAACACTGAATTGAAGAACCCTTTTGCTTTACTTTAAGGACCCCCTGGTAGTTTAGAGGTCTAAGGCGCTCACCTTTACTGACCACTGTCCGCGTTTGATCTAGTGTTCAGTCAGCTTGGGTATGAAAGCTTGTCAGTAATTTCCGTTTGTCGGTAATTTCCATTTGTCGGTAATTTTCGTTTGTCGTTAATTTCCGTTTGTCGGTAATTTTCGTTTGTCGTTAGTTTCCATTTGTCGGTGGTTGTTTTGGGGGTTTCTTGTGTAGTTGCTCCATCAAATATAATGGCCGCTATATCTAGCCTCTCAAGTGGTGAAAAGTGGCGCAAAACGCATGAGATCAAATCATGTGGCCGCCACGTCTAGCCTCTCAAGTGGTGAAAAGTGGCGCAAAACGCATGAGATCAAATCATGTGGCCGCCACGTCTAGCCTCTCAAATAGTGAAAAGTGGCGCAAAACGCATGAGATCAAATCAAGCTTTAAATTACTCTAAGAAAAATCTTTTCATGTTTTAAACCAATTTTAGGTGATTACGACGTCGAGTTTCTGTACTAGATGAAACGAAAAGAGATCACAATTCGTTAGAAGTTGTAGGGCTGTCAATATAATTTATTATTATTAGCTCTGATCACGTGATGACGTTTTAAGCGTAAGCTACGCGGTAATCAGTAATAATTGCGATAATTGGATTTGATTGAAATATAAATATATTACTAGTCCTAAATACCTTTGTAAGCGTTTCATGGCGCGGTTTTTTCGAAGAAAACAAATAATGCTTACGTTAATGCAGAATGCCGTAGGGAATCTCTCATCATTTTATTAGGTTAGGTTGGTCGTTTATCATCAATAATGCATTTCATCTGAAAGACTGGTTATGAACGGGATCAATGCCAATTACTCTTAATTATCTTTATTTATAATTAAACAATGTTTAACATCGGAAACAGTTTCTTGATTTGCGACTAAACAACCCATGACAAGACTGCTAATGTTTAAAACAGTTTTAAGTATTTTACACGCTAAACCTTTGGCAATCTATCTTTTTGAAAACTTAAAATTGGATTCAGTCTTGTTATATCTATACAGACTGTCTAAAATAGCTAAGCGTTATTCTAATTATTAACTGAGTATTAATATTAATATTATTATTAGTATTAGTAGTAGTAGTAGTAGTAGCAGTAGTAGTAGTAGTAGTAGTAATAGTAGTATTATCAGTAGTATTTTTCTAGTTGTTGTTATTATTATTATTATTATTATTATTATTATTATTATTATTATTGTTATTATTATTATTGTAGTTGTTATTATTATTGTTATTATTATTATTATTAGTAGTAGTAGTAGTAGTAGTAGTAGTAGTGGTAGTGGTAGTAGTAGTAGAAGTAGTGGTGGTGGTGGTAGTGGTGGTGGTAGTAGTAGTAGTGGTGTTGGTGGTGGTGGTGGTGGTAGTAGTAGTAGTAGTAGTAGTAGTATATTAAAACAGCATCAGCTTCATCAAATTCGGGTTGTAATTATGGAGATATCAACAATTATCAACAGTTGGTATGTATTTATGAGTTCAGATCGCCTTTGTTGTGTCATTAACTTATCGATTATATATTTTATATAGCTTTCAGTACTATGTTTACAGTTAAATTTCCTTGCTATCCACATCAGATTATGCGCAATGAATGTAATCTAGATATACTAGCAGCAGTAGTGATAATGGTTGTAGTTGTAGTGTGTGTGATTTGGATATTTAACGTAGCTTTAATAATTTTCTGTCACGTCGAAACTATCTCTGCAGTGTGACAGTTTTTAGTGATGTCTAGTACTGGGCCATCATGTCGCAGATACGTAGCACGATGTCCCACCCAGTCACATTATCCTAGCTCCATGCTGACCAGTCCTAACACTAACTTCGTAAAGCTGAGCGACAAGCGAGGCAGCTGTTAGCACCATTTTTGTAAGTCTTTGGTATGACTCAACCGGGAATCGAACACACGACCTCCCGCATAGAGGCGGACACTCTAATCTCTGTAGTTGTTTTTGTTTTGTTTTGATTAGGATTTTTAACGTAGCTTTAACAATTTTTCAGTCATATCGCTACGATGTCTGCAGTGAGGCAGTTTATAGAGATGTCTAGCACTGAGACATCATACCGCAGACATGTAGCATGATGTCTCACCCAGCCACATTATCCTGACACCAGGCCGACCAGTCCTAACACTAACTCTTTATGCTGAGCGTCAAGCGAGGCAGCTGTTAGTACCATTTTTGTAAGTCTTTGGTACGACTCGGCCGGGGATCGAACCGACGACCTCCCGCTTCTGGGGCGGACGCTCTAACCACTAGGCCACTGAAGCGGTTTCTCTGTAGTTATAGTAGTAGTGATAGTTGTAGCTCTAGTAGCAGCAGCAATATTGGTAGCCGCAGCAACATCAATATAGTATTGGTGTAGTAGTATTGTTAGCAGTAATCATAGTAGTAGTTGTAGTAGTAGTTGTAGTACTAGTAGCAAAAGCAGCAATACTAGTTGTAATAGTAGCAGCAGTAATAGTAGTATTCGCAGCAGCATCAATATTAGTAGTGGTAGTAGTAGTAGTGGCAGTAGCATCAGTAGTAGTAATAGTAGTAGTAGTGGTACTACTAGCAGCAGCAATATTAGTAATATTCCAAAGTTAAATCCATAGCACGTGTCGTGTGTGTTTTTGGCAAAACGAAATTTTGACAGACATACACCATGACGTTTTATAGGCACCAGTTTAAAAGTAGACTATAGTTTAAACTCTACATGCACCTGTTTAAAACTAGACAATAGCTTGAACTCTACATGCACCTGTTTAAAACTAGACAATAGTTTAAACTCTACATGCACCTGTTTAAAACTAGACAATAGTTTAAACTCTACATTCACCTGTTTAAAACTAGACAATAGTTTGAACTCTACATGCACCTGTTTAAAACTAGACAATAGTTTGAATTCTACATGCACCTGTTTAAAACTAGACAATAATTTAAACTCTACAAGCACCAGTTTAAAACTAGACAATAGTTTGAACCAGTTTTTTAATACACGCGCAAAATGGTTATTTGTGACAAATTCCTAAATATGTGCGTTTTCTTCTCATCTTGGGAACGTAATAAGTTACTATTGCGTTCGATTACGTCATTAGCTTATGTCATCGACGTATTATATGTGTTACATCTAAACGTACTATTGTCCAAAGCGCAAAACAAAGAGTATTTGTATGTATATTATACATGAAGGCTAGCTGTTAATGGAATGTGCGTGCACATCTGGATCTTATTGAAATATGCGCACACGTCTGAATCTTAATGTGTTTGTGTTTGAGTGGTTTGTATTTTTAAGGTAGCTTACAAAATTGCAATTCATTTCGCTATGATGTCTGCAGTAAGGCAATTTATAGTGATGTCTAACACTGGGGCATCATGCCGCAGACATGTAACATCACCTCCAGCCCAGTCACATTATCCTGACACAAGGCCAACCAGTTCTAATACTAAGCTATTATTGCTGATCGCCTACCGAGACATCTGTTAGTACCTTTTTTGTAAGTCTTTGGTATGACTCTGCCTAGCTTAGAACCCGCGACCTCCCATATCCTGATCGGATTCTCTATCGCCAGTCCACTGGACTGGTCGTGTTCTTAATAAGGCGTGCGTCGACATCTGAATATTAAATACATTTACGCACACGTCTGAGTCTTAATTTGATTTGCCTAAATAACTACATCTTCCATATTTATTCTCTTACCGTGTTGTATTATTAATTTATTACCATTTAGAAAGACCGCATATATTATTGGTTTGTAATAACCATGCGATATTGGTGTCATTGATCTCTTCGAGTCTTTCAATGTTCAATCCGATATAGTAACATTTTAAAACATATCATACATATAAGATTGCTGTTCTAAATGATCACCAAACCGGAAATAGGAATTCATACATCCCTATAGGTCTGTCTGGAATCGCACTGACACTTAATTGTAATTTTAAAAACAACTCAGTCAATAAATCATTCCTGTACCGTCTCCTAACGATACCATTATAATTATAATCAAAAATGCATTTGATGGCGTTAGCAAATAAAAAATGAATTCTACCTGTATGAGCACATCACAAAACTTGGGACTTAACGTTATCCATTATACCTCTCTTAGATTCACCTTCAAATCAATAAGACCAGAAAGATCTTTAATTTGCAGCATCAGCAATTCCTTTTATCAAGTACTTAATACAATTGTGTCTCTTTGATACGGCGTTCCGTATTAATGTCAAATGTAACTGTATATAGTTCACGTACTTTGGAGCTATTTATTTTTCATTGCTGAATATTGTATCACGCACCGAATCGAAGTGTCAAATACTCGGCAAAATTAAAATCTTTCATGACTCGTTTGGGTAACAAACGTGCTGATAACATAAAATGAAACTATATAATAACAAAAATAACATACTGGTGTTTTATTTTCAGTCAGGCATACTATGATGCTTGAATAAGTTTAGAATCGGGTAATCTCGATACATTCCTAACACGGACAATGGATGTATAACAAATAAGTATCAACTCTTCCATCGACCAGACGTTTACAAAACTTCTTGTTTTGCTTTCATTTCTATAACATAGTTTGAAAGTCATAATAACATGTGTCAGGAATAAATATAGAACACACGAGTCTGGAACAGCCAAACTCTAAGAATAAATATAGAACACATGAGTCTTGGACAGCCAAACTCTAACAATAAATATAAAACACACGAGTCTTGGACAGCCAAACTCAAAGAATAATATAGAACAGACGAGTCTTGGACAGCCATCTAAGAATAAATATAGAACACACGAGTCTTTGACAGCCAAACTCTAAGAATAAATATAGAACACACGAGTCTTGGACAGCCAAACTCTAAGAATAATATATAACAGACGAGTCTTGGACAGCCATCAAAGAATAAATATAGAACACACGAGTCTTGGACAGCCAAACTCTATAAATAAATATAGAACACACGAGTCTTGGACAGCCAAACTCTAACAATAAATATAAAACACACGAGTCTTGGACAGCCAAACTCTAAGAACAATATAGAACAGACGAGTCTTGGACAGCCAAACTCTAAGAATAATATAGAACACACGAGTCTTGGACAGCCATACTCCAACAATAAGTATAGAACATATGAGTTAAAAACAGTCATGCTCTTAAAAAGAATATAGAATATACAAGTCAGAAGCAGTCATAACCCAAAAGTACATATAGTCAGTAACAGTCATAACGTTAAACTACATATAGAATATACCAGTCAGTAACAGTCATAACCTAAAAATACATATAGAATAGACCAGTCAGTAACAGTCATAACATTGAACTACATATAGAATATACCAATCAGTAACAGTCATAACGTTAAACTACATATAGAATATACCAGTCAGTAACAGTCATAACCTAAAAATACATATAGAATATACCAGTCAGTAACAGTCATAACGTTAAACTACATATATAATATACCAGTCAGTAACAGTCGTAACCTAAAAATACATATAGAATATAGCAGTCATTAACAGTCATAACGTTGAACTACATATAGAATATACCAGTCAGTAACAGTCATAACGTTAAACTGCATATAGAATATACCAGTCAGTAACAATCATAATCTAAAAATACATATAGAATATACCAGTCATTAACAGTCATAACGTTAAACTACATATAGTATATACCAGTCAGTAACAGTCATAACTTAAAACTACATATAGAATATACCAGTCAGAAACAGTCACAACTTAAAAGTACATATAGAATATACCAGGCAGTAACAGTCATAACCTAAAAATTCATATAGAATATACCAGTCAGATACAGTCATAACTTAAAAGTACATATAGAATATACCAGTCAGTAACAGTCATAACCTAAAAATACATATAGAATATACCAGTCAGTAACAGTCATAACGTTGAACTACATATAGAATATACCAGTCAGTAACAGTCATAACCTAAAAATACATATAGAATATACCAGTCAGTAACAGTCATAACGTTGAACTACATATAGAATATACCAGTCAGTAACAGTCATAACATAAAAATAAATATAGAATATACCAGTCAGTAACAGTCATAACGTTAAACTACATATAGAATATACCAGTCAGTAACAGTCATAACCTAAAAATACATATAGAATATACCAGTCAGTAACAGTCATAACGTTAAACTACATATAGTATATACCAGTCAGTAACAGTCATAACTTAAAACTACATATAGAATATACCAGTCAGAAACAGTCACAACTTAAAAGTACATATAGAATATACCAGGCAGTAACAGTCATAACCTAAAAATACATATAGAATATACCAGTCAGATACAGTCATAACTTAAAAGTACATATAGAATATACAAGTCAGATACAGTCATAACTTAAAAGTACATATAGAATATACCAGTCCGTAACAGTCATAACCTAAAAATACATATAGAATATACCAGTCAGAAACAGTCATAACTTGAAAATACATATAGAATATACCAGTCAGATACAGTCATAACTTAAAAGTACATATAGAATATACCAGTCCGTAACAGTCATAACCTAAAAATTACATATAGAATATACCAGTCAGAAACAGTCATAACTTGAAAATACATATAGAATATGCCAGTCAGTAACAGTCATAACTTAAAAGTACATATAGAATATACCAGTCAGTAACAGTCATGACCTAAAAATACATATAGAATATACAAGTCAGAAACAGTCATAGCCTAAACGTACATATAAAATATACGAGTCAGAAACAGTCATAACCTAAAAGTACATACAGATTCAGGAAAAACCATGCATGCCATATGGGTAATAAAACTCATATGTCATATGAGTCAGGAAATATCATGTATGCCATTTGAGTCAAGAAAAGTCATATATGCCATATGAGTCATAAAAAGTCATATATGCCATGTGTGTCATGGAAAATCAGATTCCATGTGAGTTAAGAAAAGTCATATTCCATATGAGTTAGGAAAAATTATATATCTCAAATGAGTAAGGCAATGTGTATATATAGCACGAGTCAGAAAAATTCAAATATGCCATGTGAGTCAGGCATATTCAAATATGCCATGTGAGTCAGGCAAATTCAAATATGCCATATGAGTCTAGAAAAGTCATATATGCCATATGAGTCATGAAAAATCATATATGCCATGTGTGTCATGGAAAATCAGATTCCATGTGAGTTAAGAAAAATCATATTCCATGTGAGTTAGGAAAAGTCATATTCCATATGAGTTAGGAAAAATGATATATCTCAAGTGAGTAAGGAAATGTGTATATATAGCACGAGTCAGAAAAATTTGTATTACACCATTCAAAACAATGCTCGTACAATAATCTTGTTCAGTATGTGCAACATTAAATGAAAAACTGTACAATAGTATTTTTCAGTATGTACACTAGTAATTGCAAAACTTTACAATAGTATGTTTCAATATGCACACTAGTTAATGCAAAACTGTACAATATTATTTTTCGGTATGTACACTAGTTAATGCAAAACTGTACAATAGTTTTTTTTCAGTATGTACACCATTAATTGCAAAACTGTACGATATTTTCTTTCATTACGTACACCATTCAATGCAAAACGTATCTAATCAAAGACATGAATAATGTTGTTATATATCAATCCGTACATTTTAATATTATTAATTTAATTTTAAGATTATTAATTTAATTTTAATATTATTAATTTAATTTAATTTTAATATTATTAAATGTCTTGAACTATGCAAACCATTAAGCTAAACAATATACTTTATTTCAAATACACTATATTTAACTACATTTACACTAATACACTATACACTAATACACATATTCAAATACACTACATTTATTTGAACCTTGTTAGATTTTGATTTATACTGATAATTGTATTTCATGGCTTATTAAATTTGTACGATTGACAGTTAATTACATTTCATTTCACAATGAATTCAAATACACAGTGGGAAAAGTTAGCTTTCATCTAAGTCGGTATTTATGACTTTTCAGATACATAAGTACACAATTCAGCGATCTATTTTTAAACTTATGTAAAATGTGTCACATGTAAGCCGACTGTGCGGAATATCTACATATACTTACATATCATACAATATGGTAGTTGATAGGCACACAGTCATAAAGCATACGATTAAATTAAGATAAATTACTTCGCACAATGGACCAATGCTAGCTGCGTGTTATGGGCACTTTGGCTGTAGTCTATCGACATAATCAGATAACATATTTTCATCAGAACACTTAGGAAGTGTCTTACCATGTCAAATCGGTAAGAATATATCCAAATAGTGAAACATGCTCCATTTTTGTATTTCTATGATTGTTTTTGTTTCCTATATTTTTTTAACAAATATATTAGTGCGATATAAACTCAACCATTTAGCTCTACCGAATGATATGTATAATTTTGAAGATATAAATTAAGTGGTTTTTTTTAAATATCACCCTTCTAAAATTCCCCTAAATACCGTTCTTGAATTCCCCGAATTATCCTTCTGAAATCCCCCTTATCCAACGCATGTACCATCATACGTACATACATATAAACAGCTCAAGAGAGCTCTACTCGTCAACTAAACTCGTCGGCTACAATAAAACCAAACCGGTATTGGTAATAATAAGGAGTTCTGGAAAATTCTAATACTGTAAATTGTATTAGCAACTTGTAATTCACAGTTCACAACGTTACAAATCTGCGTTTTAATAAATAAATTATTACACGAAATGCTTTAGAAACTCATTAAGCTTCGCATATCAAATGAAATATAAATTTAACACTCACCCCTGTGGCTGAAGAACACAATGGAGAACGTGCACTCCTCGACGAGATCCAAAATGATTAGTGTGTCGATTATAAATTGATCTTGCTTAAATCCATAGAAAAGTTAGTAATATTCAGGGTAAAATACCGGTGCATATCATGATTATAATTTCCCTCGTCGCAAGTAATTTAAGGCGAGATGCATGTTAGTTCCGTCGCTTAACTGAAGAAAAAAAAACATTTATTCACCCAAGATAGCGTTGTACGCATTTGCAAACAAGATAATAATAATATATTTCTAAGGCATAACCATGTACGTTTTGTGGTTGACCTAATTATGTGACAGACTGTAAGAATCATAGTTTCAACCTGTATTTATGTCAATCATAGCTATAAAAAATCTTCTAAAATAATGTGATATCATTTTTCACCAGTTTTATCAACAATTCTTTTCATAAATAACTAAGATTGTCATCTCTTTGTAAGGAAATTATTTCTTACTTTATTATTCCGTAAGTATGAGACGAATAACTTATTTCCAGGTCGACTGTGAGAAAAACAAGTTTCTTTTTTTACCTTATGTATTGTGAGTTTCTTTAACTATGCTAGTCTTGTAAGTTTTGGAAAACCTTTAGTTCTATGAGTTTAGGAACCCTTGTAGGGTTTCTAAAACTCTTTAGTCAAATGAGGTTTAGGATTTATTTTATTCCTTAAGACTTACAATCCTTGTAGTCTTAGAAAACATGACAAAATCATGAAAATATTTAAGGTATGAAATATTATCAGGTCTTCAAATTTGTTCTTGCAGTCGAAAAGGTGAATTTTAAGAGCACTCTTGAAAGGATAACTTTATTTTTGTGTCTGATTTCACTGGTAAGCAAAATAACTTTGTTTTCAGTGGGAATAATGAGTATATGATAGTCAGAAGAGGAACGTAAGCATCTTGCTAGTGTATACACATGGGTGACATATTTTTTGCTAACTTATAACTCGGTACGTGACTAAAAAGCAACAATATTATATACATACATTAACCCTCAGTTTCACGGGTATATGGTAGTAAGTCATCTAATTGGACGCATTAACCAATATTACGATTGATAATTTAAACGCACTGAAAATTATATATTTTGGCTGCTGACTCTTATTTCATTACATAACGTCTTAAATAAAACAAATACACATTTTTGATGACTATTATGTGTATCTAGTTTGCATTCTTTCTTTGTTAATTGTTTTAATTGTTTGTATTCATTATATGCTAAGGATAATTTTATTTTAGTCCTGTCCTAATCCAAAATCAAGTTAATTTCCTGTGAAACCCGGCCACATCGGTGGATCAACAGATTGTCAGAAATCGGTTGATAGTCGGATATGTCTGGATGTCTCAGTAAGAGGGAGAAACATTATAAAATGATTCAAATCCGATATTATTTAATTTAAATGGCACGCACTAATCGATTTTATTTAGATGATTTGGAATCTAGACGTTTTAAATAAAAGTGCGGCATTTGGCCTTTAACACAAAATAATCGTTAAACATAAAGCTGATTAGACTGCAGTGAGTTAGCCATGCATTAAGTTCTAGCGATATTCTTCAGTTAATTAATGCACACTGACACGTGTACATGGAAGTCACGATTAAAAGGTAAGGTAAATATGTCGATTAAAAGGTAAGGTAAATATGTCGATTAAAAGGTAAGGTAAATATGTCGGTTAAAAGTTAAGGTAAATATGTCGTTTTCATAATCATATAAAAATGTGATCTGCCATTGGCACAATAACACTCATATGTAACATTCTCGCTACTTGTGCTTTTGATTTGAGATCAATGATTAATTTTCACACATTAATCATTAGTGACGTATGACAATAACGATAACACAAATAGAAATAATCCGTTTTCTAACGAATTTAATGCAATACGAAATTTCGTATCAAAAAGTTCCCCCTACCCACTCTCGCATAACGGACAAACGTATCAGAAAACTGTAGTGCGAGAGAAAAAAATATGTGTCGGATGAGTGTTGGATGAAAAAATATGTGTTGGATGAAAAAGAATGTGTTGGATCAAAATGAATATGTGTTGGATCAAAAAGAATATGTGTTGGATTGAAACAGAGCTTAAATCTGGTAACATGTACGAATACAGTTCGTCATATTCCCCAAGAATTCAAAGATGATATCATGATTCACCTTGTATAAGCGCGGAGGTAACCGCCAGGCCATCGACAACCACCAGTATATATCCTTGCTCTCAATTGCAGGAAAGATATTCTCTAGAATTCTACTGAACCGCTTTACGAACAATTTTACCAAGGTCTACTGCCAGAAAGCCAGTGTGGATTCCAAAAATAACGTGGGACCATTGACATGGCGCTTGCTAAGACAAATGTCGAGCGCAAAACACCTACTTTTTCTCCATCTAAGTCGACTTCACAAAGGCTTTTGATACAGTCAGTAGAAAAAATGCGTGAGGCAGGTAATGGCCGGGTACGGATGCCCAAGAAATTTTATATATATGGTGCAGCAATTCCAAAGTGGCATGCAGGCACAAGTCCGGGGCGATGGAGAGACATCTGAACCATTCCCAGTAACCAATGGCGTCAAGCAGGATTGTCTTTTGTCTATTGTTACGCCACGCTGACTAGTTCTTTCAGAGATGAAGAGGATGGAGTCGGCATCAGGTATCAAACAGATGAAAACTATTCAATCCCAGGAAGCTTGAAGCAAAAAAAAAATGTTATGACAGACACCATCGGGGATTTCGTATTTTGCTGATGACTGCGCCCTCAATGATGGCTCAGAAGCCGACCTGTCATGCGGCGTTGACAAGTTCTCCAGCAACTGCACAAGCTTTGGTCTAACCATCAGTACCAAGAAGACTGATGTCCATCATCAGCTGGCCCTTTGAAAGCCCTATGTTGAGACCAGCATCACCGTTTGCGGCCAAAATCTCAACCTAGTGAACCGCTTCACCTACCTTGGCAGCACACTGTCACATAGTGTCTCTACTGACGACGAGATGAAAATTTGCATTGCATTATATTTTATTAACTTAGATGCGATTACAAAATGATTTTAAAAATATTATTTCGATATACATGGATTATGGTCATATTGTTTATTATAGTATTATTCCACAAGAAAAATTTCATCAACTCATGACAACGAAGGCCTTTTAAGGCATGTTTTGTACCATTATACTATTGTATTTTAGAATGGCCCATTTTATAATAACTGTACAGGCATGGTTTGTACCATTATAATACTGTATTTTAGAATGGTCCATTTTATCAAAAATGTACAGATATGATTTGTACCATTATACTACTGTATTTTAGAATGGTCCATTTTATCATAACTGTACAGGTTGAAGTCTGTGTAGTCCAGTAACTGTTTGCATAGATTATACATCCAAATTAACCTTTCTGATTGCAAGTTGTAGCGGTAATAACCTAATATGCTTACTAGCGTTTTAATGAAAGCTTGAGTAAATAATTATCGGACTAGTATATCACACTTTATTGGGTACAATCTGCAAGCACTTAGCGCTTCATGCACTTTTGTAATAATTTCCGGAACAATGGATATCATATTTGAAAGCAACATATCTCGTCACTTAAATCGTAACACTCCAACGTTTTTTCTCTTTAGCATACATCAAAATTGTAGAGTCCCTTAGGGTCTGCAAGAAAACATTAAGATAATTAGGTAGATCGATGATTTAAAATTCTCGTCTTTTATCGCGTGAGAATGGCACGTTTTAAATTCTCACTGCATGAAAGCATCAATTCAGTACAAACATTAAGGAAACAATGAACGGATCATATGACAGATATTAAAGTTTTTATTAATTCAGATGAAGTTTGTAAAATGGATTGTTGAATTTTTTAACGATACATTGATTGCACTGTAGTGCATTAGAAGTCGAGAGTTGAAAAATAACTTAGTTTTCTCTGACTCATTATTGTATTACAGTAAGGACTTGTATCAAGCGTCAGTATTGGAAGAGAAACGTACATTGGACTTCTGTTAAACAAATCATCATGTCATTTCAAATAATTTACAATTTTAGCACATTACAACAACTGCATTGCAAAACATGATCTCTAGAGATAACTTTATTAAGAAACATTTTGTGATTTCCTAGTATGGAGCGCAGAGAAATGTTCTTCCGTTCCATGAATCCTTATGGCTAAGATAACAATGGGACCTTCCTTTGTATGTTTGGTATGCAAATTCCATTGTTAATGAGACCATTGTCGTTACCTATGTTTGGAAATCTAAATTCCAATTTTGAAAACTATTGTCACGTTGTGTGAGAAAATTTCTTAACAATTCCTGCTTTATGTTATAAATGTCTTCTGATAGAATTCTTAATTCAAGGTACTTTGGGTAATATCCATGTATAATATTACGAGTTTAAATTTTGTGTTTTGCAATTTGCAGTGATGTCACCGGTCGGCTTAGGTAGGAAATCAGATATTATCACACCTCAGTGATGTCACCGGTCGGCTTAGGCCGGAAATCAGATATTATTACACCTTAGTGATACTACCCAGACCATTTTTAAAAAAAACACCAGTATCCAATCTAAGAATAATTGTATTTTTTATGTATTTATTTATTTATTTATTTATTTATTTATTTATTTATTTATTTATTTATTGATTTTGTTATTTATTTATTTATATATTTATTTATTATTTAATTATATATTTATTTATTTTTTTATTTTTTATTTTTTATGTATTCATTTATTTATTTATTTTTTATTTATTGGGGGGTGGGGGCGGTTGTGATTCCATCCAGCTAGGCATTATTATGTTTAATCTTATGTGGAAGAGACAGTGTACGTCTTGACTTTGGCTAAAACAGATCAACTGGAAAGACTAGACTGTACTCCGAGTGCCGATGTTTTGTGCTTATTTGAAAAGGCGGCGAGTTAGTTCTAGGAACATCGAACGAGATTGGAACCAGGGGTAAAATATATTAGCTCCAATCTAGTTTAATTCCTAACTAGTTTTCGTAAAATTTGTACGTGATTATGTGCATTTAATTTAGTAGAAATTTAATCTTCCATGTATTTATGAATTATCAACATATCGTAATGTAGTGTATATCGAATTAATACTATTCAAAAATAATTTATGTAGTTGTTAGGGTACAATCAAAGTGGATGTGTTATCTGATAAAATGTTGCATCATTATGTAAAACTGATTCTAATAGTGAGTAGACCTTGTTACTGTTTGTATTTGAATAAATAGTTGTGGATTGTGCAGAGTAAGACGTTGTTAGCCTTGTGCATGTATAATTATGCATTTATATTTGTATGTCTTTTATGATTTGTAAGGTAGACAATGAATAGGACAATGATTGATGCTGATAGCCTACTACATACAGAATCAGGGACATATATGATGTCTTGATAGTAGTATTGCCTTTATTATAGAAAACAGTTTGTATATAGGTGTGAATGTATGAGTTGACCTAATGAATTAATTGCCATTATGCTGATGAATGATCTGTGTGTTAAGCCTTCTGTCTTCGAACAAGGAGTCACCATTGTGCATCCCTCTTAAATCACAGGAAGCTTCCGGGTGGGATCCGACGTTACCCGACGATTAGAGAGTAGAAGAAGCGGAGAGCACGTATAAATATTTAGTTTTTCGAGGAATGATGGCAGGAGACGGAACGAGGGTACCGATGTACAGATACAAGTTTGACGAAGCTGTCAACGCAAGACTTCCACTGCATTTCTTAAGTGGTCTGTTGTATTCAGAGCCTCATCTACGCGGAATAAAAGCCACGGAAACAGTTGACAACCGATTCTTCCAAGCAGGGATATATTGAAGTTTTGTCATGTCAATACTTGCTCCATTATCGAAATCCTCAATTGTCTTTACAATATACGTTTGCAAAGAGGACTCGCCGTTTATCGTATTAATGTTTCAATTCCACGCCTGCAATACGTTACTGGATGGAGTATTAATGTCCAAATGGTTTCAAGAGTGACATGCCTCTACTATCAATGGCAATAATAATAGTAGATTATATTATGTTTTCCAATATTTGAGATAATTACCTTTAACAGAAACAATGATAAATAAAATTTACGTCTTCTTAAGGAGAAATGTAACTCCCCAAAGTGTTGGCTGATGACGTTGTAACTACTGAATTGGCAACGATCTCAGGGAATCCATTTGTTTGGATGCTCTCCAGACTTTTTCAATCGATGCTCTTCAAAGCGGTTATATATTCTATTGATGTCTGTTCATTTTTTTTCCATTTGTGATAGGGAGACTGTAATCAGCACACAGTGTGTCATTTCAATGTGTCATCGCCATTTGATTGGATGTCTTGTTTTTTATAATTGTATGGTATGATGAGAATGCAATGATGTATCCGTATTCTTTCTTTTTGATGATACATTACATTTTGATGATACATTGCCCAGATTAAAAGTTGCTTTATGACATAGATCGGTTTCAACTGTGACAGGTTCAATTGTGACAAGGAAACAGTGCTAGCAATGTATCATTCCTTCCAACTTTAAAAAAAAAATCAACTGTAATATCGCATTCATGACCGTCTTGTTGTTGAATAGTGACAGATTTTGGCTACTGGAAATATATGGAATTAAGTCCTTTAAACTACAGATGAAAATGAGTATGAGTTCCATATTAGACGCTTGAACCAAAGTGCAAAACTCACTGAGGATAAATTGTCAGTAAACAATTGCAGACAGGGTAAGGTCTTCAAAAACATTAAGGTGAACATATTTCGTCATGAACCCGTCAACATCGGTATCTGTGAAAACTTCTCCAAAAGCGCATTCACGGATAACAGGTTCGCATGGAAAAGGAAGGTCCAAACCCGTAGACTTGGAGGTAAATAAATACATTAAGCTATTCGATGAATTTGATCTTTTTAATCAATACAATATACTCTTTTATACACACCCGATTAGTTGTTCAGAATGTGACAAAGGGGATAAACTTAGAATTATGTTTTTTAAAAAACAACTTTGAATACATCAAATGAATTTCGTATCAGACGAAACATTCTAGAGAACGTTGTAATTTTAAAATGAATTAGCACAAATTTAAAATTCGCTGAATGACAGGATTAAACTATATGCTATAAGACGTTTCGTGCGTAAATGTAAACGTATTATTTCGTTTAAATTCGTCTTTGCGCTGCGGTCTTGTATTTTTAGCAAATGACATAAGCAAACAAATAGGGACAATTCATGTTCTGAACTGAGGCCTGAGGAGGGAGTGGAGGGAGGGTGCAAAATGCGTGGCCACCGTATAGTTTGAAAAGACATGTTCTGATTTGTAATGACTTTCTTCTAGCCATTATTTTACATACAACATTATTTTCAGTTAAATGATATACAAATATCCTTGTTTGAAAGCAATTAAAGGGTCCAACCCTAATTTCCCGCCTACAAATGATCCGCCCATTATGCTTTTAATACTAATACAACGAAATTGAAAATAATAAGTGTTAACTAGCAGTTTCCATGAAAGGCAACATACCCTTCATTTCATTAATACGAGAACAATATTGTTTGGTGTATATGTCAAACGTGTAACTGAAGGACGCAAGCGGCCCTTGCCATACTCATGTTCATTAAAACGCTTTACAGAGAGAGAGAGAGAGAGAGAGAGAGAGAGAGAGAGAGAGAGAGAGAGAGAGAGAGAGAGAGAGAAACATACTCACAGACAGAGACAGAGAGAGGAATCTTTTGATTTTTATTGTTGCACTAATTCTTCGCCTATATTAACCAATGACACATATACTTGAAACTTGCTAACGTACTGAAATTATTATAGCAGGTGCTCCCCACTAGTCTCTATTAAGGACTGCTAAGTCGTAGCTAAAGAATAATTGATACTCCCCAGAAAACTAAAGAAAGAACTAGTGGACTGTTTCAATCGTAATTGGCACAAAATATGTTATGATATAAAATTAATCTACACAAAATTTGTACGACAAATGCCTTTGGCCATAAAATTTTGTGTAAACATCGATTCCTTTAAGGGCTCAAAAACCTTATGAGAAGTGATCACTTTCATAAATCTAATGTATGTCAGTGACATTATTTCCTCAATGATCGTATTTCGCAATGGTTCAGTCTTAAAGCATAAACATGTTTATAAACACCTGCCTAAAGACAATTTTAGGCAATAAATTAGGCATGGCCTATTCATACAATATAATTCTTAGAGCTGTTTATTACTTGCACGTGGTTAAAACGTATGGCATATATTATGAAAGAAATGTCAGAGCTGTGCTGCTTAAACAGTTTACATAGCAATTAATCGATAAGAATGCTTACTGTATACAAATTTTAAAGTCAGTTATTATTTCGTTTTCTAACGACTTTCACGTCATAAATAGAGTAATTATAATATATGCAATGCAATTATTCCTGATTAGAAACTGACTGTCAGATTGCGTTATTGAGAAACTGAATCATGCCCATTCATATCAAGAAAGGACGGGCACCTCGACAGCATCGACGAAATTCACACTATAAACAATAGTCTGATCTTTACAATAAATGATCTCTCAAGCTTATCGTAAAAGAAAGACTCACATTGTTATCTGAAAACACATTAGAAATACGAATATCATATCTATAACAAAAAAATTCATGGCAACAAGATTATTAGTCCGTGAATAAAATGTGTAGAATCAGATATTCGGCAGCAATGGAATTAACCTCTTATGGAAATAAGTACAAGTAGGCCTCGTGGAACAGTGCAACTAATATGTGATTTAAAAAATAGCCATTATGCAACATTGCATGTAATCTGTGGTGACACCAGGAAGGTGCAAAAGTGAAATTAATCTGATGGAACCAAGAATTGGGCAATAGCGAAATTAATCTATGGCGAAATCAGTAATCGGGCAATAGCGAAATTAATCTGTGGTGAAAATACGAAATCTTGTATAAGAATAATAATTATACTAAATGTTTCTCTTCTGCAAAAATGAACCATCAGGTATAGTCAAATTAAATATTAAATACCAAGTAAAGTAAAATGAATCATCAAGTAAAGTCAAATGAACTCTCAAATTATGTCAAATAAAATATCAAGTAAAGTCAAATGAACTCTCAAATTATGTCAAATAAAATATCAAGTAAAGTCAAATGAACTCTCAAATTATGTCAAATAAAATATCAAGTAAAGTCAAATGAACTCTCAAATTATGTCAAATAAAATATCAAGTAAAGTCAAATGAACTCTCAAATTATGTCAAATAAAATATCAAGTAAAGTCAAATGAACTCTCAAATTATGTCAAATAAAATATCAAGTAAAGTCAAATGAACTCTCAAATTATGTCAAATAAAATATCAAGTAAAGTCAAATGAACTCTCAAATTATGTCAAATAAAATATCAAGTAAAGTCAAATGAACTCTCAAATTATGTCAAATAAAATATCAAGTAAAGTCAAATGAACTCTCAAATTATGTCAAATAAAATATCAAGTAAAGTCAAATGAACTCTCAAATTATGTCAAATAAAATATCAAGTAAAGTCAAATGAACTCTCAAATTATGTCAAATAAAATATCAAGTAAAGTCAAATGAACTCTCAAATTATGTCAAATAAAATATCAAGTAAAGTCAAATGAACTCTCAAATTATGTCAAATAAAATATCAAGTAAAGTCTTATGAATTATAAATAAAAGGCAAATGAACAATTAAGTAAAGTCAAATGAACTATCGGTAATGTCAAATGAACTATCGATAATGTCAAATGAATTATCAAGTAAAGTCAAATGAACTATCGATAATGTCAAATGAATAATAAAGTAAAGTCAAATGAACAATCGATAATGTCAAATGAACTATCGATTAAAGTTCAACGACCTATCGAGGAGAGTCATTTCATTCAAGTTGTTTTATTTGAGTTACATACAAGTAATTGCGTTATATTCACGTTGTTTTGTCTGTGATTCCATTCACGTTGTTTTATTTGAGTTACAACTACTGTAATTTCATTCGCATTGTTTTATCTGAGTTACATACCAGTAATGGCATTTCATTCGCATTGTTTTATCTGAGTTACATGCAATAGCATTATATTCACATTGTTTAATTTGTGTTATAAATAATACCATTATATTCATTTTGTTTTATCTGAGTTACAAGTAATGGCATTCCATTCACATTGTTTTATCTGAGTCACAAGTAATGACATTCCACTCACACTGTTTTAACTGCATTATAATTAATTGCATTATCTTCACCTTGTTTTATCCGAGTTACAGGTAATAAAATTTCATTCAGATTATTTTATCTGAGTTACATACCAGTAATGGCATTGCATTCACATTGTATTTTCTGAGTTACAAGTAATAACATTATATTGACATTGTTTTATCTGAGTTACACGTGATGACATTCCATTCACATTGTTTTATCTGAGCTACATACTCGTAAGAACATTCCTATCATATTGTATATTTCCTGAGTGACAAGTAACCGCATGGAGTGTTTAGAGTTACCTGTATTATGACTCATTTCACATAGTTTTATCTGAGTTATATAAATTTAATACCATCTCATTCACATTGTTTGATCAGATATACATACAAAAAATATCATTTCATTCACATTCTTTTATCGGAGTTACAAGAAACGGCATTCCATTCTCATTGTGTTAACTGCGTTAAAAGTAATATCATTATATTCACGTTGTTTTATCTGAGTTACAAGTACTGGCATTTCATTCACATTTTTTTATCTGAGTTACATACCAGTAATGACATTCCATTCACATTGTTTTATCTGAGTTACAAGTAATGGCATTCCATTCACATTGTTTTTTCTGAGTGACAAGTAATCGCATTCCATTCACATGGTGTTTTTAGGGTTACATGTCATATCACTCATTTCACATAGTTTTATCTGAGTTATATAAAATTAATACCATTTCATTCACATTGTTTGATCAGATATACATACAAAAAATATCATTCCATTCACATTCTTTTATCGGAGTTACAAGTAACGGCATTCCATTCTCATTGTTTTAACTGCGTTATAAGTAATAGCATTATATTCACGTTGTTTTATCTGAGTTGCAAGTAATATCATTCTTTTCACGTTGTTTTATCCGCGTTACAAGTAATGTCATTCCATTCGCATTGTTTTATTTGAGTTACACACCAGTAATGGTATTCATTTTGCATTTTTTTATCTCAGTTACAATAAATAGCATTATATTTACATTGTTTTATCTGTGCTATAAATAATGGCATTTCATTCACATTGTTTTATCTGAGTGACATAACAGTAATGGCATTTCATTCACATTGTTTTATCTGAGTTACAAGTAATAGAATTTTATTCACATTGTTTTATCTGAGTTACAAGTAATGGCATTCCTTTAACATTGTTTTATCTGAGTTACATACCCGGAACGGCATTCCATTCACATTGTTTTATCTGAGTTACAGGTAATGGCATTCCATTCACATATTTTTATCCGCGTTATAAATAATTTCATTATATTCACCTTGTTTTATCCGAGTTACAGGTAATGGAATTTCATTCATATTGTTTTATCTGAGTTACATACCAGTAATGGCATTGCATTCACATTGGATTTTCTGAGTTACAAGTAATAACATTATATTGACATTGTTTTATCTGAATTACATGTGAGGACATTCCATTCACATTGTTTTATCTGAGCTACAAACTCGTAAGAACATTCCTATCATATTGTGTATTGTCTGAGTGACAAGTAATCGCATGTAGTTTTTAGAGTTACCTGTATTATGACTCATTTCACATAGTTTTATCTGAGTTATATAAATTTAATACCATCTCATTCACATTGTTTGATCAGTTATACATACAAAAAATATCATTTCATTCACATTCTTTTATCGGAGTTACAAGTAACGGCATTCCATTCTCATTGTTTTAACTGCGTTATAAGTAATAGCATTATATTCACATTGTTTTATCTGCGTTATAAATAATAGCATTATATTCACATTTTATTTACATTGTTTTATCTGAGTTACATGTGAGGACATTCTATTCATTTTGTTTTATCTGAGTTACATACTCGTAAGAACATTCCTATCACATTGTTTTTTCTGAGTGACAAGTAATCGCATTCCATTCACATGGTGTTTTTAGGGTTACATGTCATATCACTCATTTCACATAGTTTTATCTGAGTTATATAAATTTAATACCATCTCATTCACATTGTTTTATCAGATATACATACATAAAATATCATTCCATTCACATTCTTTTATCTGAGTTACAAATAAGGACATTCCATTCTCATTGTTTTAACTGCGTTATAAGTAATAGCATTATATTCACGTTGTTTTTTTTCTGAGTTACAGGTAATAGAATTTCATTCATATTGTTTTATCTTAGTTACATACCAGTAATGGCATTGCATTCACATTGTATTTTCTGAGTTACAAGTAATAACATTATATTGACATTGTTTTATCTGAGTTACACGCGATGACATTCCATTCACATTGTTTTATCTGAGCTACATACTCGTAAGAACATTCCTATCATATTGTGTATTGTGTGAGTGACAAGTAATCACATGGAGTTTTTAGAGTTACCTGTATTATGACTCATTTCACATAGTTTTGTCTTAGTTATATAAATTTAATACCATTTCATTCACATTGTTTTATCAGATATACAGATATACATACAAAAAAATATCATTCCATCCACATTCTTTTATCGGAGTTACAAGTAACGGCATTCCATTCTCATTGTTTTAACTGCGTTATAAGTAATAACATTATATTCACGTTGTTTTATCTGAGTTACAAGTACTGGCATTTCCTTCACATTGTTTTATCTGAGTTACATACCAGTAATGGCATTACATTCATTTTGTATTTTCTGAGTTACAAGTAATAGCATTATTTTTACATTGTTTTATCGGAGTTACTAGTGATGACATTCCATTTACATTGTTTTATCTGAGTTACATGCCAGTAACGGCATTCCATTCACATTGTGTTATTAGGGTTACGAGAAATTGTATTCGATTCACATTTTATCTGAGTTAAAAGAAATAGCATTATATTCACATTGTTTTATCTGCGTTATAAATAATAGCATTAGATTCACATTTTATTTACATTGTTTTATCTGAGTTACATGTGAGGACATTCTATTCATTTTGTTTTATCTGAGTTACATACTCGTAAGAACATTCCTATCACATTGTTTTTTCTGAGTGACAAGTAATCGCATTCCATTCACATGGTGTTTTTAGGGTTACATGTCATATCACTCATTTCACATAGTTTTATCTGAGTTATATAAATTTAATACCATCTCATTCACATTGTTTTATCAGATATACATACAAAAAATATCATTCCATTCACATTTTTTTATCGGAGTTACAAGTAATGGCATTCCATTGACATTGCTTTTTCTGAGTTACATACCAGTAATGGCATTCCATTCACATTGTTTTTATCTGAGTCAAAAGAAATGTCATTCCATTCACATTGTTTTATCAGAATTACAAGTAAGCATTCCATCCCCATTCTTTTATCTGCGTTACAAGTAATGCCATTTCCAGTCACATTGTTTTGTCTGAGTTACAAGTAATGGCAATCCATTCCAATTGTTTTATTAGAGTTACAAGTCTTCTTCTTCTTTATGTCCTTCTGCGCAGTGGGGCGCATAGGGCAACAAGCTTCCTCCAGTCATCTCGATCGGCAGCCTTAACCTCCGCTGCGTCTAAGTTGATATTGACGGCTCGCAGATCTTCTGTAAATGTCCGTCGCCATGTCTTTCTCGGTCGTCCATTGCCTCGTTTCCCACGTGCTGGCGTCCACCACATCGCCGTCTTTGCGTGGCGCGTCTCGGCCATTCTCAGAACATGTCCCGCAAAACGTAATCTTCTTTCTGCGACCACTTCTCCCAGGCTTCGGGTGTTTGCTCTTCTGAGGATTTCCTCGTTAGTGATGTGGTCGTGGTAGGTGACACGAAGAATACGTCGCAGACATCGCTGTTGGAATACGTTCAGCCTGCTGACCAGCTTCTTCGTGCCTTTCCATGTCTCGCAGGCGTAAATGGCGGATGGGATGACGATAGTGTTGAAGAGGCGAAGTTTGGTGTTTGTGTGAATCGACCGACGTGTCCGAATTGGGAGAAGACGTTGGAATACGGCCGCCGCTTTGCCAATTCGACATTTGACGTCTGCATCAGCTCCACCTTCCTTGTCGATGGTGCTTCCCAAGTAGGTGAACTGCTCGACTTGGCCGATGGTCTGGCCGCCTACGCTGACCCGCACAGGTGTCTTCCGGTTGACCGCCAGTGTCTTCGACTTTTCTGTGCTAATTCTTAATCCAACTTTAGCCGCCTCCACCTCCAGGTTGGTGGTCATTTCCTGAAGAGATCTCGCATTCTCTGCCAGCAGCGCAATGTCGTCAGCAAAATCCAGATCTGTCAGGCGTGCCTTATCCTTCCACGTGATGCCATATTTCGGATGGTCCATCGCCCTTCTCATGACAAAATCTATTGCCAGAAGGAATAAGAAAGGCGAGAGTATGCATCCCTGACGGACTCCTGTCTCAATGCCAAAGAAGGGTGTGTGGCCAGCGTCCGTTCGTACGCAGCAGCTGGACTCGCGATAAAGATTCTTGAAGATGGCGATGAAACGAGGTGGAATGCCAAATGACCTTGCAATGAGCCACAGGGATTCACGGTGGACGCTATCAAAGGCCTTTTTGAAGTCGATGAAGTTGACGACAAGCGGCTTTTGGAATTCAGTGCATTGTTCGAGAATATTTCGGAGGGCGAAGATTTGCTCACTGCACGACCGGCCGCTTCGAAATCCGGCCTGTTCTTCCCGCAGGGCCTGGTCCGCAGCGCGTTGCAGGCGTTTGAGGATGATAATGCAGAAGACCTTGCCAGGAACGGAGAGGAGAGTAATACCGCGCCAGTTGTTACAATCGGCCAGGTCGCCTTTCTCCGGTAGTTTGTCGATCACTCCTTTTCTCCAGTCACTTGGCACGCACTCGCTATTCCAGCAGTCATTAAGCAGTTTGGTGATCCTCTGTACGACAACATCTCCTCCTGCCTTCAGCATTTCTGTTGAGATTTGGTCGATGCCGGGCGCCTTATTGTTTTTGAGGCGACGAATCGCTGCCATGACTTCGGTGGTATTGATGTCCTCCATATTCACATCCAAATTTGTAGGAGGTGGTGCATCGGTGAAGTCGAAAGTGGAAGGTGGCAGTGGCTGATTGAGTGTCTCACAGAAATGCTCCATCCAACGCTCATCTTGATCTTCTTTGCTGGCAAGAACCTTGCCATTTTTGTCTTTGATCGGAACGTTGGATCCACTTTTGGCCCCTGTAAGGTCCCTGACCACCCGGAACAAAGTCCTTGCATCTCCACGGTCTGCCGCTTCCTGGGCCTCGTCTCCTTTTCGCTCCAACCAATCCTTCCTGTCTATTTTACAACTCCGTTTGACCAATCGGTCCAGTGTTTGGTACAGAGTTACAAGTAATGGCATTTAATTCACATTGTTTCATTTAAGTAATGTACGTTTAGTTGCATTCTACATTTTGGTTTCGAATGTAAGCCGTTTCGAAAATAATCTTACTCATTCCATACGTTGTTCTTAAATGTAAGTCTGGCCGAATATAATCTAATTCACTCTAGACGTTGTTCTCAAATGTAAGCCGTATCGAAACTAATCTAATCCACTGTTTATTTGGTCTCTAATGTTAGCCGTCTCGAATATAATCTAATTCACTCTAGACGTTGTTCTCAAATGTAAGCCGTATCGAAACTAATATAATCCACTCTTTATTTGTCTCTAATGTTAGCCGTCTCCAAAATGATGGGGCTGGTTCCTAATACGTTTGCTATGATATATAAGCTGTCTCAGAAGAATACAATGTTAATTCAGTCTAAATGTTATCATCAAACGTTAACCATCTCGAAATAGAGCGAATTCATTCTACATGTCCTTCCCAAATGTAAACTTTGTTTCAAAATAGTCGTTTATTACGTTTATTACATTAACTCGTATGTAGAAACATTAACGCGTACAATAGAGAAACGCGTGTTTTAAGGTATATGTCAAATCTAATCGCAAAATTACGTATTAGTTAGAAATGCACGTGAATAAGAAATATTTCAATGTTTGCAATATGTATTCCATAACCGCGTGGTTAATGTTTCCTCGAAAATATGCATACGCAGTCCATAAAATATGCATACGTAGTCCATAAAAATATCCATACGCAATACATAAAATATGTTTAAGCAGTCCATTAAATATGCATACATAGTCCATAAGAACATGCATAAGCAATCCATAAAAAAATATGCATACACAGTCTATACAAATATGCATACACAGTCTATACAAATATGCATACACAGTCTATACAAATATGCATACACAGTCTATACAATTATGCATACACAGTCTATACAATTATGCATACACAGTCTATACAATTATGCATACACAGTCTATACAATTATGCATACGCAGTACTTACAAGTTTGCCCAAGTAGAGACTACACTCTCCACGCAAATATGACTACGCAAAGAGCACATGGTCCATACGAATGTGTTTATATAATGAGCCCACGATTCCTACTAATAACCTACAGAAGGTGCACGGTTAATATAGGAACAGTGTTCAAATTTAAGCAACTTAATTTTGGCTTTGCCGCCGCATTCAATGACATTCACAGACACGAAGCACATAAATATCTGCTCGATTCGCCATATTGTTGAGAGGGTTAACACATCCCAACCTCTGCTAGCGAGGCTGTCCTGATCCTTGAGATGCTGGTAAGATGAGATTTTATTAGTACCTGATTGCATGAGTGATCTCTGCCGTCGATTCCTTTACCTTCAACGAATTCGCTTGAGATGCCATTTTGTTGGAGGGGCTATTGCTTTGGAGGGGTCATTTGGAGAGGCTATTTCGTCGTTAATCACACAATAAACATTCAATGGCTAGAAAGAGTAGCGTTCTAAGTTTCGTACTTTCATATTATAATTTTATTGATTGAGATGTTTCAGGGTTTTTTGCCCAAATAATCAAGCATTATCTCCCTAACCTACACTTTTCTGTTACTTGCCCAGGAATGGAGTTTGATATTAGCTTTGTTTAAATTAACCTTCTGTTTAGGAAAGTATGCAAGTATTAAATTATGAAGACTGCATATATTGTCTGAGGCGGTTAGGCTTGGAAGCATCATCTAACTGTATCAACCAGAATTCAAACATTTCAAATCTAAATTATAGCTTCAAGGAAACTATTTACATTAAAGATTCAAACGATTTAGTCACAAAATGAAAACATACCCTGTTATTATCGGGGACTAAATACATCCGCTTATACCGAATAATCAATATCGAAGAGTAAAGACCAATATTTAAAAAAAAATGTTCAGTCTTCCGCAAATTCCATTACTTTCAGACAAGATAATAATAATTCAAAGCAGCCTTCTATGAAATTCCGTTTTGCCCGCCATTTCCTACGTACTCCATTTTTGAACTGCATATATAAAAAGCACATCCACTGTGTGCTTTAGATGTGTATGTGATCCCAGACGTGTTGTCCAATTCTCACTGTACAGCATATATTTTCAGAGATGTGGCAAACCGCAGTCCCAAATCAAGAAAGGGAGATAAACAAGAAAAATATCCAGATATACTGATACAATATTAAGAATACTACTTAGAGGATAATTGGTACGCTTTATTGTTTTTTTTATGTTTAAGTGAAAATATAAGTATAACTTACGTGCATTTTTAAGTATAATTTACGTGCAATTTTAAGTGACATTTCAAGTCTAATTTTAAGTATAGTAATTTTAAGCCAGGGCCGGCGATGTGGAACGAATTGACCATTAAAATTAGACACAAAGACACAATATTCGCTTTTAAGAGTGCTCTTAGAACTCTCCTTTTTCGACTGCAGGAACAAACTTAGGGACCTAATAATGTTTTGTATATTATATATTTTCAGCATGTTTGTACGTTTTCCAATTTCATGTTTTTGTTGTTTTTTTTCTGTAGTGTAGTCATATCATTATAGATATTGTAAAGCGCTTAGAGCTTCTAAAGATTAGGCGCTATACAAAGTCTTCATTATTATTATTATTATTATTATTATTATTATTATTATTATTATTATTATTATTATTATTATTATTATTAAGTGTAACTTTAAGTATAATTTTAAGTGTAATTTTAAGACTACCCTAATTGTAAGTGTAATTTTAAGACCAATTTTAAGTATAATTTTAAGACCAATTTTAAGACTACCCTAATTGTAAGTGTAATTTTAAGACCAATTTTAAGACAACCCTAATTGTAAGTATAATTTTAAGACCAATTCTAAGTAACATTTAAGCGTAATGTTAAGTACAATTTTAAAAGTAATTTCAAGCGTAATTTTAAGTACAATTTTAAGTGCAAATTTTTCAGAAAAAAATACATCTATAATTACTGAAGGTAGACCGAGTAAAACTGATCACAGAAAAGGTCTAACAGAAAACAAAAATGGAAATGACTAATGAAGAGGCAATACAAGTGTGAAGTTTAACAATCTGACATGTAAAATAAATTTTAAAATATGACAGGATTTTATGCAAACAATATAAACATAATGTATTGCACCTAATAAAGTACAACTTAATATATATGTGTGTGGCAATCTAGCTAGCTAGCTAGGTGGGCATTGGATGCTAATGGCTGTTAATCTAGTTGGATAGCTAGGTGGGCATTGGAAGTTAATGGCTATTAATCTAGCTGGTAGCTAGGTGGGCATTGGCTGATAATGGCTATTAATCTAGCTGGTAGCTAGGTGGGCAATGGATGATAATGGCTATTAAACTAGCTGGTAGCTAGGTGGGCATTGGAAGTTAATGGCTATTAATCTAGCTGGATAGCTAGGTGGGCATTGGATGCTAATGGCTATTAATCTAGCTGGATAGCTAGGTGGGCTTTGCATGATAACGGCTATATGGTGCAAATTAAAAGTAAAATTTGCAAAGGAGGACGGCTGTTCTGCTTTTACTGTATTTATCAGAAACACAGTTTATCTAGGTCATGAATGTATTTTCTCACAAATATTGTATTATAAGGTGATATTTGGTATCATGATCTCACACTTCTGTCAGTCTTAAGTTATCTCACACTTCTGTCAGTGTTAAGTTTGGAATTAAACTCCACTTTGCTAGAAAGATGGGGATTGTTTTAAAGTACTTCATAAATATTACATTTCGCACAATCCACAAGGTAATAGTTGAATGTACATTCCTTTAACGATTTTACAATTATATACTGCAATATCTACAATGTTATAATTATATACTGCAATATCTACAATGTTATAATTATATACTGCAATATCTACAATCTTATAATTATATACTGCACTATCTACAATGTTAAATTATATACTGCAATATCTACAATCTTATGATTATATACTGCAATATCTACAATCTTATAATTATATACTGCAATATCTACAATCTTATAATTGGCTGTACAGTCCCGAGTGCTCATTTGTGACTGTACAGTCGGGATTGCTGGGGTCATGACCATACACTTAAATTCTCCAATGCCTTTCATGTAATGGCTCAGACTGGAGCACGCGTTTATTGATACGTGCAGTTCAAATGTTCAATATTACCACATCTAATACATATGTCATATGCATTTTCCTCTTTATGCATGGCTTTGACATGAAATCTGACAATTATCTACTGAACCGATGTACAGAGGTCAGTCACAATATCCACTCGATAAATTCATCCATCTTTTATAACATATATAGTTACTAGCCCGACTAAATGAAACACATTTTGTTTTCTCATTGCTTGTTAATTTATCTTTGTCCTGCAATCATTACAATCAAGTTGTTTTTTTAAATTATTATTATTATTATTATTATTATTATTATTATTAGTAGTAGTAGTAGTAGTAGTAGTAGTAGTAGTAGTAGTAGTAGTAGTAGTAGTAGTAGTAGTAGTAAAAGGTGTTATTATTATTGATTTGCTGTCATGAAATCATTAGTACATTTCATGTTTCCTGAGAGACCTTGTTCTCATTAGTACATTCCATACGAGAGTTTCGATGAACTCTTTATTACCCTTCTGTAACTCGATTCAGTAACTCGATCAGTAGGTGATTATTCGTTTAAAAATCAATTATTAATTTAATCAATCATTCCATCTTCCCATAACTAATTTATTTCTTCCAGTTTACTTATTGTCTCCATCCGAACTCGGACAGAGGGATCCAAAACATTACGCTGTAAAAGACACGGATCTGCGATTAGAACACTTTCGGACTTGTTCATCAATATTCGAGTAAGACAGCCCAAGAACGTTCATATTAAGCATCTGCAAGATTTCATGTTCTCTTGGTATTTTGTCGCTTAGGTTAAACTTTCCATATGTGAGCATTTGCTATTTAAATTAATTATTCAGCGGGATCAACAAAAATATTTGTGTAAAAAGGTACAAACATTGAATAAGTCAATTTAATATAGTGTGAGTGAAAAGAAACGTATCGACGACAGTACAAGGAAAACGTAAACTTACAAAAGATTCAAAGAAAAACGGAGCAGAAGACCGTGAAGAAGACTGATTATGGCCCGATATACTTCGAGGTATTAGTCTCTAATGTTCCTCTTAAAAAAATATTGGGAAATTATGTATTTTTGTGAGCAGCATATTTTCTGCTTTTGTAAAACCTTATATTTTCGCTTTTACTTAAGTTCCTGTGTGAGGCAAGCAGTATGAAGGATTTGGAACTACTATTATTTCATTCTAAAGCAAAATGACGTCTAAACTTTATCCACGAACATAACATGAAAGATGAAAAGAGAATTGAGGTATTAATTCAGTGATCAGTATATATAGAGTACATTCTGATTCGTCCATGGTTGATGTGAGGGTTATTATGGTTGGGGTGGGGTGCTCCCGATATTTTATTTAAACTATTATAGAAGTCCCATCCAGGCTCGATTTTTTGTTGGAAGTTAAATTAGTGATAGGTACATGTAATGCTCAGAGTCCCCAGTCAGCAATGCCAATGGCTAAAAATACAAAACGTGAATAACATATTAATAACAATTCAATAATCAAATAATTAAAGTTTCTAATTGCACTGATTCTGCTCAATATTTTAATAGCCTATTGATTAGCATTGTGATATCGATTTCCACCTGTCCTTGTATGCTACTCATCTATGGTATTCTTCCTTCTCCTATTTCTCCAAACTCCCTCTTCTCTTCGTCTCCGACCTTCTCCAACTTCCTCCTCATCATGCTCCTCAATTTTTCTTGACTCCTTCTCGATTTTCTCTACCATACTATTTTCCTCTTCCTCCACCTTTTCTCCACCTTATCTCCATCGACCAGACTTCTGTCGACTTCGACTGTTTCAGCTAGTCTCAATTCTGTCTCCAACTCTCAAAGACTCAGTCGAACCCGATGTTCTGTGTCCCGTAAAAGGTTTCCAGTGAAAACACAAGGACGGTACAATATTTTTCTGTAGCCTCTCATCTCACACTATGCACTGCGTATCATCCGATAACGGCTTTTACGTTGCTTCGGTCACTTATGCATTCATATCGAGATACCCATATGTTCTTGTATGGTACAGCACGGTATCAATTACGTCTAATACACACATTAATAAATTCCGTCACATATTCCTAATCCTTTTGTACAACCTAACAGCCAATTACAAAATTAATTCTGACCACAAGCTAACAATCTACATAATCTTACTCCTCTCATCTAATAATTTTCTACGGAATCTAAAGCCCATTTCTCAAATACGCATGTAAATAAAACACTACAAAGGTAATTATATATACTAAACGATGCTATTAATTAAGGATACATACAACCATTAAGTACAATAATAATGCCGTAATATTCTGCAAAAATCGAACAAATAACTTACTGACCTTTTCGAAACTTTGTCTTTCCTTAGAATCAACCTCTCTAAATTTAGTCGCAAAATTACGAGTGTGTCTCTCGGAGTAAACCAATTACTCAGCAATCATCCCAGGCGTAACTAACTTCGTTTACAAGTTATGTAAGTTATAATTCATCTTCCATTGTAATCACACCCTCTCTCTATCTCAATCCCGACTGGATATCGATGTCAACCGATCCAAACAAATTCAGCGGACAATGTCCTCTCGCTGTCTGGCATCGTGGTTACGGATGAGAATACGCCGCGTTCACCTAACGGGCTTTCCTCTGATCTTAGGACTAAGCTGTAACACATAGATGTGATACGGCCAGCCTTTGTAAAATGATAAAGGCGGTCGCCTTTGCCAACTCAAGTTTCCGGTCTTCTGGCTGGTCACTCAATAATAGCGTAAGAGTTCAACATTACCCTTTCTTCAGACATCAAACACGTGGCCGCATGACAGTATATTATATTTTATACATAACTTCATTGATAGGGATAAGCAAATGTGATAGATAGATAGATAGATAGATAGATAGATGGATAGATGGATAGATGGATGGATGGATGGATGGATGGATGGATGGACGGACGGACGGACGGACAGACGGACAGACAGACAGACAGACAGACAGACAGATAGATAGATAGATAGATAGATAGATACAATTAACTACAACATAAAGACTAATCGATTCTGAGTGTTTTTACTTTTCAAATCTAGCAGAACAAGATAGACTAAAACAACTCATTCCAATCGTAGCCGTTAAGAGGTCAGCAAAAAATGAATGACCTGTCTACAACGTTTTGCATCCTGGATGTAATATTTCATCCTAGATATAGTATTTCGCTGAGTTGGCTATATCTTTAAAGTTGCATTAATTTATGTTATACACTGTATAGCAAAATTGCGTCATTGAATTTGCAATATTTAATAGATTAATGAACGGATTTTATTAAGTTTATAAATGTGAGGTTTAAAAAAAATACTATTTAAGACGGTATATTTCTGTGAGCGAAGAAATGGCAGTAAAATGTAATTATATTAACCTGAATGATTGTTATTACATATGCATTATTACATATACATTATTACATATACATTGATAAATGACCGCCTTGTTTGCTCCTGATTCAAGCCGCTGCGTTTGAGAATACACGGCATGCGAATCGAATAGGTCTCCTTTCATTTCCTATTTAATGTGCTCCATTTTGAGTTATGGGCAAACTCACTTCAGGATTTAATTGTTGTATTATAGCCTGAAGAAGAAAAATGTTCCGCCAGTAGGGTCCTTTCCACTTTATTTATCAACATATATCATGTTACTTCCAGTTATATGTCAAGATGTATTGAGGATATTTTAATTTATAATAATAATTAAATAACAAAAAATATCTAGGCTTGGAATTTTTTTCCAGGCCTGTTCCGTATATATCAAGAATTCCGGATTCAGGTGTAGTTTTGTGATACTTTCAAGAGTTACTTACTTTCCTGTCTAAGTGTTAAATTCTCGAGAAAACGTGTGACCTTTAAACTAGTTGGATCTAGTTTTTGAAACAACTGACGCATGATACAACACATTAGGTTGACGTTTTGGAACCCATTGATGTATGTTGCAATGCACCATGGTGACGTTTTGGAACCCATTGATGTATGTTGCTATACGCCATGGTGCTGTAATGCGGTAGGTGACGTTTCATAACCATTTTGATCTATAGTGTAACTAGAGTTTGCATCAATAGCTGTATGTTTTTGTGTTCACTAGTGTTTGCATCAATAGCTGTATGTTTTTGCGTTCACTAGTGTTTTCATCAATAGCTGTATGTTTTTGCGTTCACTAGGTTAGACGTTAGTGTAGACTAGATTTGTGCAATTAGGTTTAGGTCTAATTAGGTTAGATCATTTATCAAAATCTCTGTTATTATCACCTTAGATTTACCAAGTCGTTCTAAATAGCCAGGATAAAGTTAGGAAATCCTGAGAATTTTTTTCTTCCTAAAGTATCTATGAACCAAATACAAAATACGAGAATCTTGAGTGCTATCTATACTGGAGTGACAAGCCTAGGAATCTGTTATCTTTTTATTCATTAAATGTCATTAAGTTTTCTTAAATATATTGAAATGAACGCGAAAAGAGTTGACGTTACTATGGATATCTGCACAATACAAATGTCATGCTTGATACCGATACGGTCTTTCAATGCTTTCGGGGGTTGGGGGCAAAACGTGACGGGCTTGTTAATTTTTGTATATAACCAGCAGCGATTTCACAGCACATGCAAATTCAGGCATCCCCTCCTCTGCCCCCCTCCCCCTCCACCACCACCCCTATCATCTCCTGTCACATTACGTCCCTGGCTTGATATAGTTCTAATCTTGAGGTCTATCTGGACTAGTGACAAAGTAGGTCTACTTCTGTTAGAAGTTGAACAACAATTTATGTTATTTCGTTTTTCTCAAACTTGTGCTAATTTTGTAGGATATCCGCCGTACTTCGTAAAAACACCAACATAAGTAAAATAAGCCAGAGTCCCATCAGTACCTTTACTGTAATCTCTTACCTTTCTCATTATCCAATGATTACCCACTGATATGTCTTATAACGAGGTCATAATAAAGATTGATTCATTTGAATTGTTTCTGCACCTGATGACCCTGTCCGAAACCGGTATATAAATCAGATTTTAATACTAATCAAAGTTGGTTAATCTCAGTAACAAAGAACCGCTTTCCTTGTCACGTGGCTTTTCACATGTTATGTAAATCAGTAACAAAGATTTGATTTCCTTGTCACATGGCGTTTCACATGATTTATGAATCAGTAAACAAGAATTGCTTTCCTTCTTACATGGTGCTTCATGTGTTATGTAAATCAGTAACAATGAATTGCTTTACGTGTCACATGGCGTTTCACATGTCTTAGAAATAAGTAAAAAGGAATTTCGTTCCTTGTCACATAGCTTTCCACATGTTTTATAAATCAGTAACAAAGAATTGGTTTTCTTGTCACGTAGCTTTTCACATGTTTTATACATCAGTCACAAATAATTGCTTTGCCTGACATTTGGCTTTTCACGTATTATGTAAATCAGTAAGAAAGATTTACTTTCCTTGCAATGTGGCTTTTCACATGTTATATAAATCAGTAACACATAATTGCATTCCTTGTCACATATCTTTTCACATGTTATTTAAATCAGTTTCAAATATATGCTTTCCTTGTCACACAGCTTTTCACATGTTATGTAAATCAGTAACACATAATAGCTTACCTTTTCACATATCTTTTCACATGTTATTTAAATCAGTTTCAAATATATGCTTTCCTTGTCACACAGCTTTTCACGTGTTATGTAAATCAGTAACACATAATTGCTTACCTTTTCACATAGCTTATTACATGCTATGTCATTCAGTAACACATAATTGCTTTGCCTGTCACATAGCTTATTACATGTTATATAAATCAGTAACACATAATTGCTTTCCTTGTCACACAGCTTTTCACATGTTATTAAATCAGTAACACATAATTGCATTCCTGTCACACAGCTTTTCACATGTTATGTAAATCAGTAACACATAATTACTTACCTTTTCACATAGCTTATTACATGCTAAGTAAATATGTAACACATAATTGCTTTCCTTGTCACATAGCTTTTCACATGTTATGTACGTTAGTAACAAAGAATTGCTTTACATGTCACATGGCGTTTCACATGTTTTAGAAATCAGTAAAAAGGAATTTCCTTCCTTGTCACATAACTTTCCACATGTTTTTATAAATCAATAACAAATAATTGCTTTTCTTGTCACGTAGCTTTTCACATATTTTATACATCAGTCGCAAATAATTGCTTTGCCTGACATTTGGCTTTTCACGTATTATGTAAATCAATAACACATAATTTTTTCCTTGTCACATAGCTTTGCACATGTAGTATAAATCAGGAACACATAATTGCTTTCATTGTCACATAGCTAATTACATGTTATGTAAATCAGTAACACATAATTGCTTTCCTTGTCACATAGCTTTTCATTTGTAGTGTAAATCAGGAACAAATAATTGCTTTCCTTGTCACATAGCTAATTACATGTTATGTAAATCAGTGACACATAATTGCTTTCCTTGTCAAATAGCTTTTTACATGTTATGTACATCAGTAACAAATAATTGCTTTACATGTCACATGGCGTCTCACATGTTTTAGAAATCATTGAAAAGGAATTTCGTTTCTTGTCACATAGCTTTCCACGTGTTTTATAAATCAGTAACAAAGAAATGCTTTCTTTGTCACAGGACATTTCACATGTTATGTGAATCAGTAACAAAGATTTGCTTTCCTTGGCACACGGCGTTTCACATGTTTTAAAAATCCGTAAACAAGAATTGCTTTCCTTGTCAGATGGCGTTTCACGTGTTAGGTAAATCAGTAACAAAAAATTGCTTTCCTTGTCACGTGGCTTTTCACATGTTTTAAAAATCAGTGAAAAGGAATTTCGTTCCTTGTCACATTGCTTTTTACATGTTTGATAAATCAGTAACAAATGATTGCTTTTCTTGTCACGTGGTTTTTCACATGTTTTATAAATCAGTCATAAATAATTGAGTTTCCTGTCTTTTGGCTTTTCACATATTATGTAAATCAGTAACACATAATTGCTTTCCTTGTCACATGGATTTTCACATGTTATGTAAGTCAGTAACAAAGAATTGCGTTGCCTGTCATTTGGTTATTCATATATTATGTAAATCAGTAACAAAGATTTACTTTCTTTGCAATGTGGCTTTTCACATGTTATGTAAGTCAGTAACACAGAATTGCTTTCCTTGTCACATAGCTTAATACATGTTATGTAAATCAGTAACACAGAATTGTTTTCCTTGACACATAGCTTAGTACATGTTATGTAAATCAGTAACAAAGAATTGCTTTACATGTCACATGGCGTTTTACATGTTTTAAAAATCAGTAAAAAGGAATTTCGTTCCTTGACACATAGCTTATTACATGTTATGTAAGTCAGTAACACAGAATTGCTTTCCTTGTCACATAGCTTAATACATGTATTTATAAATTAGTGACATAATGTTGTTTGTCTTGTCACATAGCTTATCACGTGATTTAAATCAGTGACAGATAATTTCTTTCTTTGTCACATTATTACTGGCATGTTCCATCAGGAGCAAAGAATTGCTTCCTTACCTAACAAATGGCACAACAATTCACCGTGTGACATTCATTATTTGTACAATCAATGTACGTGTGACATTCATTATTTGTACAATCAATGTACGTGTGACATTCATTATTTGTACAATCATTATACGTGTGACATTCATTATTTGTACAATCATTATTCGTGTGACATTCATTATTTGTACAATCATTATACGTGTGACATTCATTATTTGTACAATCATTATACGTGTGACATTCATTATTTGTACAATCATTATACGTGTGACATACATTAATTTGTACAATCATTGAACTCTAATCTTCAGTAATTTTAATGAAAGTTTGCAGACTTAACCTGCATAGTTCATGTCCTCGGCTTTGATATAAGTCGTGTTAGATGATATAATATAAAAATTGCCAATTCAATTTAATTTATGTCAAGGATATTTACTATTTCTCATACAAGTCGTAAAGGAAAACAAGCCACACATTCCTGAAGCGTGCTTTAGATGCTTTTATTCACACACACACACACACACACACACACACACTATCTTCCTTGATAATTCATCATCCTTGTTCTCATATGATTGAAAATGTGTCTAATTTTGTTATCCCTACAGTTGTACTTTGCATGAACTCCACATAGAAATATAAATCAGGTCTGATGCAAACAATTACACATGTTATCCCAGGCTCAGTAGGTCCCAAGTAATTATACTCACTCTGGAAAGGAGAAATTCATTTGCTGTCAACCACAAAAATTTATATTGTACCTAAACAGCTGAATTTTTATTTTGTTAATTTTTATCTTGATATTTCTAAGATATTTATTTTGTTAATTTTTATCTTGATATTTCTAGCTTCTAAGATATTCGTTTTGTTTGGTTTGTTTCCTTTTATATTTTTTTCGAAGTCATGTTGGTTATTCAACTAATGTAGTTTTCCTGTTATCCTAGTTGTCTAAATCATGTATATCATTGACATATCACGTGGTTTCCATGGGATTATTTATCTAAATACAGTATAGTTGCTATAGTTGGTCATAGATTTGTTATTCATTAAGGGAGACACATATATCTAAATACAGTATACTTTGATAGAGTCGGCCATAGATTTTGTACATATTAAGGGAGACGCATATGTCTAAATACAATATAGTTTGATAGAGTCGGTCATATATTTTTTACATGTTAAGGCAGATGTATGTGTTTTAATACAGTATAGTTTGATATGGTCGGTTATAAATTTGTTACATGATAAGTGAGATGTATTTGTGGTAAAAAAGAAAAATCATATAGCTAAATAGTATGAGGGTTATTTTGTTCTAGATGAGTGAAAAGTTAAGGGATGAGAAGTGACTTAGCTTGCAACATGTTTTGTGTAATTCTGTTACAAAAGCAATCGATGGTTTGGAATGCTTCTTTGATTTAGGTTCACTTGAGTCCTTAACATTTATTACAAGCTGAACCAAGTTAACAACATCATACCTTCTTTTCGTTAAGATCTTTGTTGGGGAGCACTACAATCCTACTAGTCGAACTAATCCGTTGAAGGGAAAGGCATTATAGCTTTTATTAAATCAAACATTTCCTAAATTAGTATTATTGCAAAATCGTTTCTCCAAAGCCAATACAAAAGTTTATAATCAAGGCATCATTTAGTGAATAATGTATGAACAATTGAATCGCATATATTAAAATCTTCACTACTGTGCATTCGGAAACCTTCTAATAATATTTTGTTATTATTAAAATAGTTTCATCAACAAACGTTTCCCTTATTACCGACTCTAGACTATGTTTCTCACACCATGTCGTACTGTCCTCACACCATGTCGTACTGTCCTCACACCATGTCATCCAGTCTTCGTACCATGTCGTACGGAATTTATATTATGGCATTGGTGTCACCTCATGGAAATATTTACTTGCAAACACTGAATCATTAGTTCGAGCTTGTTTAGGGTCTGTTAGAAAAACCGAAAACTAATCAAGACATGTTGTGATCTCTTACTTGTACAGTATGAGTTCCAGGAATTGCATATTTATACATATAACCAAAACATTGGCTGCTTTTGTAACGGTTTCATATCTGTTTTAAACATTTAATATTTGTAATAAACAATGATTTTTCTCTTGTACTAATGCCAATGATTCTTTTCTTTTTTTTTTCATATTCACCCGGTCATCGATACAGGTAAGAATTCATTTCTTTGCTGTTTTGTCGATTTCACTGTTGATTTCTTTATTTAACGCGATCCGCTGTAACTGGCGTCACAATGTGTCACGAGAGTGTTTGTGTGGCCCTTAGTTCTGAGTTTGAGACCCGTGTACTAGAGCATTTCCATATTTCCAGGTTTCTGTTTTGGGTACAGACACTTAATTCCCATTTTCTGTGCTGAAATTAAAAATAAAATAAACAATCAAGCAATCAATAAATCTCACTATTACAAAATAGTGAAATAAGAATGGTAAAAAATGATCGGGGCAACGATGATGGCGCAGAGGAGTTTAAACGCCCGAAGAACTCTGGCAAACACCCCGTCCCTCCCTGTCCGGTTATTTCGCTGTTGAAGGTAATGTTAGAAACAGCAGACATGGATTAGCATGCCAGAGTTGCATATTTATAACATATCGAGAGTTGTTTAAGTATAACGAACACTGTTCGAGTGTGTGTAGAGTATGTCTGAGATTATGATTTTTGACGTAGCTTTACCAATTTGTCAGTCATATCGCTACGATGTCTGCAGTGAGTCAGTTTATAGTGATGTCTAACACTGGGGCATCATGCGGCAGACATGTAGCATGATGTCCCACCCAGTCACATTATCCTGACACCAGGCCGACCAGTCCTAACACTAACCTCTTAATGCTGAGCGCCAAGCGAGGCAGCTGTTAGTAATTTTTGTGTAAGTCTTATGACTCGGCCGGGGATTGAACCTACGACCTCACGCTTCCGCGGCAGACGCTCTAACCACTAGGAAACCTGAGCGGTCGCTGTTCTATCGAGAGTTGCACAATTATAAAGAATGATTTGTTCTATCTCAAAACTCATTTATCAGGAATTCTGATTTAAAGAACTTCTAACAATATTATGTGTAGTTATTGTTGTAGTTGTTGTAGTTGTTGTGATGTTGGTTGTGGATGGCATTGACACTTTTAGTAGTATATAGAACTATAAGTAGTAGTAGTTGTTGTTGTTGCTTTTGTTTTTGTTGCTGGTGTAATAATAGTAACAGAAAACGTCGGAGAGGATGGAGAGGTCTGAGAGGTTGGAGACAGTGGTTGCGGTAACTGAGGTTGCTATAGTTGTCACTCTTTGCATTTTATTCCAAATTGTACTTTCTGTATATTTGGGTTCTTTTTTCTCTTATGGATACTGTTTCTAGTTTGGTATATTTTAATTATAATTTACATATACTTCTTATGTAAGTCACACTACCTATTGCAGAATGAATTCTCTGAGTTATGAATTTCAGTATATTTTAATTATAATTATAATAAGATTGAAACAAGCAATGGCGGTTTCTTTCATTAGTTAATTTCGTACAATCATGTATTTGTCATGGTAGGGGTGGATGTCATTCTTTTAAAACATGTTTCACACGCTCCATAAACCGTCTAGATATTCTTAAAAATTAATCGTTTGATAAAATTGGACATAAATTAAATTTGATGCATTATTTTATTTGTGTGTATTTGTATACACAAGGAAATACTGGCTGTTCTCAAAACAAATATAAATATCATGACAACACCAGCATGGTTGTGATGGCCATTATATGTAGTAATTGAGACTTGGTATTCATTCAGTTCGTGAATAATATTCAACTTAAAGTAGATAGTAGGCCTGCTTGATAATAAACTAAGGAGATTACGTATGTGAATTCGAACGGTTTTAAACGTTTAATCTATTTCATCACGTAATTTACATTATTTCAACACGTAATTGACATTTCAAAACGTAATTTACATTATTTCAACACGCAATTTACATTATTTCAACACGTTGACTACATTTGTTCACACATGGAAAATGCACTACTAAGGTTGGTGGCTAAAACCTTCGCTTAAGTTAAAAATATTAAAAATAAGTTTAGCAACTTATTTTAAATATCAAAGAATATTTTACATGTTTCCCTAATATAATACGCACCTACATTAAATATTTGATCGAAATAGTAGTGAGTGATATGTACGTATGTATGTATGTATGTATGTATGTATGTATGTATGTATGTATGTATGTATGTATGTATGTATGTATGTATGTATGTGTGTGTGTGTGTGTGTGTGTGTGTGTGTGTGTGTGTGTAAAGCAAATAGTTTGGTTGCGTACATTGGTTGTTTTTTTTAAAATTATAATAAAGAGTCAAGTAAAATGACACATTATTGTTGACTGGTAAGGTCTTCATGTACTAAGTAACGACATCAGAAAAACATTCAGAGAAACATTCAGCAAGGACGTTCACGCGGTGTAACTTTCTAATGGAGCTTGTAAGAGTCGCTTCCCTTTCCCTGTCCTGAAATATACTTGTATGCGTGATATTTGTGTTAAGAGTTTGAAGATTGTAGAAAAAATACACAATATACATATCCATTATTGTGGTCCATTATAAATAAACTGAGCAAACATTGTATTGTAATATATAACGATCATAGGAAACATCTGCATTATGGTACATTATGATTTGAGTATACGTCTGAGTATTCATTGTTATGGTACATTATGATTTGAATAAACATCTGCGTATTCATTGTTAAGGTACATTATGATTTGAGTATACGTCTGCGTATTCATTGTTATGGTACATTATGATTTGAGTATACGTCTGCGTATTCATTGTTATGGTACATTATGATTTGAGTATACGTCTGCGTATTCATTGTTATGGTACATTATGATTTGAGTATACGTCTGCGTATTCATTGTTATGGTACATTATGATTTGAATAAACATCTGCGTATTCATTGTTATGGTACATTATGATCGGAATAAACATCTGCGTATTCATTGTTATGGTACATTATGATTTGAGTATACGTCTGCGTATTCATTGTTATGGTACATTATGATTTGAAAAAACATCTGCGTATTCATTGTTATGGTACATTATGATTTGAAAAAACATATGCCTATTCATCATTACGGTACATAATGATTTGAGTATTCATCATTACGGTACATAATGATTTGAGTATTCATCATTACGGTACATAATGATTTGAGTATTCATCATTACGGTACATAATGATTTGAGTATTCATCATTGCGGTACATAATGATTTGAGTATTCATCATTACGGTACATAATGATTTGAGTATACGTCATACAAGTTAGTTATTATCAATAATAATATAAAAATGGTTCAGGTCTAGACATTACACTTCTGAAGATCGCTTGTTCATGATATGGTTTAAGTTTATATTTTCATTTATTTTCTTCAAAGTTTTACATACATTCGTTATAAAAGGTATTTGACGTACATGTGTTCTGCATCATCCGGCCAGTGTTTTCGTCTTGTTCTTACATTGTGGTCAATTACGTATTTAGTACTCTATTACTTTCATTGTGGTCAATTAACTATTGAGTCATCTATTACTTTCATTGTGGTCAATTAAATATTGAGTCATCTATTACTTACATTGTGGTCTGTTACGTATTGAGTCATCTATTACTTAAATTGTGGTCAATTGACCAATGTGTCCGTCTATCACAAACATGAATATAAATATTTATGTTGTGTATTCTCATAAATCAATCGAAGAATCAGTCAATCAATTAGTCTATCAATCTATGCATGTTTCTATCAATGATGACTTTTAAAATGTGTGCACAATCGAAGAATCAACCAATCGATATAGTCTATCAAAATATGCATGTTTCTATCAGCGATGACTGTTAAAATGTGTGTACAGTCGAAGAATCAATCAATCAATTAATCTATCAATCTATGCATATTTATATCAATGATGACTTAAAATGTGTGTACAATCGAAGCATCAATCAATCAATCAGTCTATCAATCTATGCATGCTTCTATCAATGATGACTTTAAATGTGTGTACAATCGAAGAATCGATCAATCAGTTAGTCTTCTTCATTGAGGTACATTATTAATCAAGCAAACATCTACGTATTTTTCATTGAAGTACTAGACGTTATATATTTGGATCAGCACTAGACGTTATATAGATAGAGTAGAACTAGACGTTTTATATTTGGATCAAATCTAGACGTTATATAGATGAATCAGGGCAAGCCGTTCTACAGATAATTCAGGGCTAGACAAATGAATCAGGGCTATATGTTATACACATGAATCAGGACAGACCGTTATACAGATAAATCAGGGCTAGACGTTATATAGATAAATCAGGGCTAGACGTTATGCAAATGAATCAAGGCAAGCGGTTATACTGATGAATCAGGGCAAGCCGTTATACAGATAAATCAAGCTAGACGTTATATAGATAAATCAAGGCAGGTCGTTATACAGATGAATCTGGGCAAACCGCCATACATATGATTCAGGGCTAGACGTTATATAGATAAATCAGGTCTAGACGTTATATAGGTAAATCAGGGCTAGACGTTATATAGATAAATCAGGGCTAGACGTTATATAGATAAATCAGGGCTAGACGTTATATAGATAAAAAAAAAGGGCTAGACGTTATACAAATGAATCAAGGCAAGAGGTTATACAGATGAACCAGGACAAGCCGTTATACTGATGAACCAGGACAAGCCGCTATACAGATGAATCAGGGCTAGACGTTATATAGATAAATCAGAGCTAGACGTTATATAGATAAATCAGGGCTAGACGTTATATAGATAAATCAGGGCTAAACGTTATATGGATGAATTAGGGCTTGACGTTATACATATGAATCATAGCAAGCCGTTATACAGATAACTCAGGCCTAGACATACTATAGATGAATCATAGCAAGCCGTTATACAGATAACTCAGGGCTAGACATACTATAGATGAATCATAGCAAGCCGTTATACAGATAAATCAGGGCTATACATACTATAGATGAATTATAGCAAGCCGTTATACAGATAACTCAGGGCTAGACATACTAAAGATGAATCAGGGCAAGCCGTTATACAGATAACTCAGGGCTAGACATACTATAGATGAATCATAGCAAGCCGTTATACAGATAAATCAGGGCTAGACATACTATAGATGAATCAGCGCAAGCCGTTATACAGATAACTCAGGGCTAGACATACTATAGATGAATCATAGCAAGCCGTTATACAGATAAATCAGGGCTAGACATACTATAGATGAATCAGGGCAAGCCGTTATACAGATAAATCAGGGCTAGATATACTATAGATGAATCAGGGCAAGCCGTTATACAGATAAATCAGGGCTAGACATACTATAGATGAATCATAGCAAGCCGTTATACAGATAAATCAGGGCTAGACATACTATAGATGAATCAGGGCAAGCCGTTATACAGATAAATCAGGGCTAGACATACTATAGATGAATCATAGCAAGCCGTTATACAGATAACTCAGGGCTAGACATACTATAGTTGAATCAGGGCAAGCCGTTATACAGATAACTCAGGGCTAGACATACTATAGATGAATCAGGGCAAGCCGTTATACAGATAAATCAGGGCTAGACATACTATAGATGAATCATAGCAAGCCGTTATACAGATAAATCAGGGCTAGACATACTATAGATGAATCATAGCAAGCCGTTATACAGATGATTCAGGGCTAGACAAATTAATCAGGGATAGATGTTATTTAAATCAACCAGGGCGCTACATTAAACAGATAAATCAGGACTAGCCAGTAAATAAATGTCTCAGTGCGAGACATTGTTCAAATGAGTCAGAACTAGACATTGCATGCTTAAAAAATCGCATGTACCATATAAATCTGTACTTTATTTTAGTAACGCCTCTTTGAGGTGTTTAACACATCAATGTTCTGCATTCATTGATCATTGTGTCCGTCTTCTCTTTTGATTGTAATCAATTTACTGGGGGGGGGGGACTGTGTCCGTAGTTTACTTTCATTGGAGTCAATTACAATTTATCTTCTATTATATTAAATGTGATCACTAGTATGTTAAATGTGATCTACTAGTATGTTAAATATAATCCACTAGTATGTTAACTGTGATCTGCTAGTATGTTAAATGTGATCTACTAGTATGTTAAATGTGATCTACTAGTATGTTAAATGTGGTCTACTAGTATGTTAAATGTGGTCTACTAATATGTTAAATGTGGTCTACTAGTATGTTAAATGTGATCTACTAGTATATTAAATGTGGTCTACTAGTATGTTAAATGTGATCTACTAGTATGTTAAATGTGGTCTACTAGTATGTTAAATGTGATCTACTAGTATGTTAAATGTGGTCTACTAGTATGTTAAATGTGGTCTACTAGTATGGTAAATGTGATCTACTAGTATGTTAAATGTGGTCTACTAGTATGTTAAATGTGGTCTACTAGTATGGTAAATGTGATTAACTAGTATGGTAAATGTGGTCTACTAGTATGGTAAATGTGGTCTACTAGTATGTTAAATGTGGTCTACTAATATTGTAAATGTGGTCTACTAGTATGTTAAATGTGATCACTAGTATGTTAAATGTGGTCTACTAGTATTGTAAATGTGATCACTAGTATGTTAAATGTGGTCTACTAGTATGAATTATGTTTAATAATGATTACAGAGGCTTCCATACCTTTCCAAACATAGTATTATTTGTTTACGAAAATAATTATCGTATAACAAAAAAGTGTCGTGTTGCATGATTATTGGTATTATCTAACCATTTTTCTTGATTTGGACCTGGACATAAATTGATCAGGTATCGTGAATCTGACACACACACACACACACACACACACACACACACACACACACACACAAGCACACACACATTATGTTCACATAAATAAATCATACGACTAATTGTTTTATACATATACGTGTAACAATTATCAAGTTATAGGAGGTATTAATGACAATTGTATAGTTGCATGATTGTGTATTTAACGGCAGGATGAAAACTTCATATTTCCATGTTTGTCTTTTGAAGGTTTCGATGACAACAGCCTATTCCCAAGTATGAATTGTGTATTAATGGGTTCGATGCAAACAGTGTATTCCAATGCTTGTGTATTGATGGGTTCGATCCAAACTGTGTATTCCCATGCTTGCGTATTGATGGGTTCGATGCAAACTGTATATTCCCATGCGTGTGTATTGATGGGTTCACCGAAAATTGCATTCGTATGTTTGTGTATTTAATGGTTTGATGATGACATTGTATTCGCATGCTTGCATATTTATGGGTTGGATATAAAATTTTACACACACACACACACACACACACACACACACACACACACACATATATATATATATATATATATATATATATATATATATATATATATATATATATATATATATATATTTATTCATTGGAAATGAAAATCTAATAGATTATAGTGGGAAAAGAATTACATAACGATTTTCGTTTCCGTCTCAACAAAATTGCCCAATCAATATTTAAAGTTAGCAGTCTCTATAATCAAAGCTGATGTTTAACAAAAGTAGCATCTGATTTATTAAATGCTTAGAATGAAAATTATTGTGTATATAAATGGCGAGAGACAATTAATGCGATTCCCAAGGAAACGTTTCCATTTGGCCAAATTACTATTCTTTTCTGCTAAAACTAGTAAATCAGGCTTACATCTAATAATGATATATCCAAAAGGTAACTTTCCAAACAATCCATATGACATACCGAGGCCCGTATTTAACAAACATTCCCTTTTGTTTCTGAAAATCAGTATTAGTGGGAACTCCTCATTTGTAATATGTTTGACATGTTCGACGACAGATAGAAAACAATAGTCGTGGTGCAAGGCTAGTCATGAGAAAATTGACTCATATAATGAGTGCAATTTACTCGAAGCATTAATAATAATGAGCATAATTTGCTCCATGCTCTATTAATGAGTATATTCTACTCTAGACTCTACTAAAGAGTACAATGTACTCAGAATTCTACTAAAGGTTATACTATATTCGATACTCTTCTAATGAAAAGCTATTGACTCCCTACCAAATGACAAAGCACTAGGTAGTGACAGCATCCCACCCGAAGCTATCAAACGTGGGAAACCAACACTGCTTCAATCACTGCACGAACTACTTTGCCTCAGCTGGGAGGAGGAAGCAGTCCCCCAAGACATGCGTGATGTCACAATTTGTGACCTTTTACAAAAACAAGGGCGACCGCACTGTAATAATTACAGAGGGATCTCGCTTCCGAGCATCGTTGGTAAAGTGTATGCCCGCATCATATTAAACAGGCTGCAGTTGCTGGCAGACCGTGTACCCAGAATCCCAGTGCGGCTTCAAAGCAGGCATGTCGACAACAGACATGATCTTCTCCATATGACAACTCCAAGAGAAGAGCAGAGAGAAAGGTCAACCACTATACATGATGTGCATCGACCTCACCTAGGCCTTTGACTTTTTCAGCAGGAAGGGCATCTTTTAAGTTCTCAGTAAGATCGGTTGCCCCCCAAAACTCTGCAGCATGATAATCTATGTCCATGCAGATACGAAGGGAACAGTCCTGTATGATGGATATTCATCTACCTTCTTGCCAGTTAACAGCGGTGTGAAGCAGGGCTGCGTTCTGGCACCAACCCTAATCGGGATCTTCTTCTCCTTGCTTTTGTACTACGCCTTTGACTCGTCCACTGATGGCATATATCTACACACCAGGTCCGATGCGAGGCTGTTCAACCTGGCACGACTGCGCTCGAAGACGATAGTGAGGGCTGTGCTCATCAGGGAGATGCTTTTTGCAGATGATGCGGCTCTTGTGACGCACACTGAGGAAGCCCTCCAGACACTGGGAGACCGTTTTGCTGATGCCTGCATGCAGTTTGGACTCACCATTAGCCTGGAAAAGACAAAGGTCAGCGTGCAAGATACCACCATTGCCCGTACAACCAAAATCAACGGTGTCACCTTGGAAGCAGTCAACAACTTTACATACCTGGGGTCAACCATCAGCAACACTCTCTCGCTTGATAAGGAGCTGGACAGTACTCGTTACTCCATGCTCTACACATTATTACGATTTACTCCATACTCTTCTGAGTACGATTTACCCCATACTCTTCTGAGTACGATTTACTCCATACTCTTCTGAGTACGATTTACTCCATACTCTTCTGAGTACGATTTACTCCATACTCTTCTGAGTACGATTTACCCCATACTCTTCTGAGTACGATTTGCCCCATACTCTTCTGTGTACGATTTACTCCATACTCTTCTGAGTACGATTTACCCCATACTCTTCTGAGTACGATTTACTCCATACTCTTCTGAGTACGATTTACCCCATACTCTTCTGCGTACGATTTACTGCATACTCTTCTGAGTACGATTTACCCCATATGCTGGCTTCTTAAAAAGTACCTTTACTGTAATCATTTATAGACAGTGAATGACTTCCTTCTTTCTTTTGAATAGAATAATACTAGTGTAATACGATAATATTGTGACACGGGAATATGGGATACCACCACAAATAGCCATGTTCTTGACTGATATAATAATTAGTAGCTTGCGATCAGTGATAACGCAATTTGGTAACTATTATCATCATCATCATCATCATCATCATCATCATCATCGTCATCGTCATCATCATCGTCATCATGAATGCTGTTTTCGTTAAAATATAAGTTTTAATTTACATTTATCACATATCTGGTACGCATTTGCATGTAGTGTTTCCAGTTTTTGGAATTAGTTCCCCCTGAGGATAAATAACTCAAATTGAACTGATTCGTTTAAAACAGTATTCTAGAAATTCATTCTTGACCAGCTGAAGTTATATATCAAAGTTCACCCCCACCCCACCCCGCATACAAAAATGTATCAATAGATTATCTGTTAATATTTTAGTCTATATATGGCGTATACTATTTGGAAATGTGTATACCTGTGTAGATATAGATACATACTATTTGGAAATGTGTATACCTGTGTAGAGATAGATACATACTATTTGGAAATGTGTATACCTGTGTAGAGATAGATACATACTATTTGGAAATGTGTATACCTGTGTAGAGATAGATACATACTATTTGGAAATGTGTATACCTGTGTAGAGATAGATACACATGGACCGTCGAAAACCTGCAGCATCACGCTATTGTCTTCTAACGGGACCACTCTGGTCAAGGACAAAGAGATTCTCAACGAAAAGGAACACTTTTCTGACCTATTGAACATGCCTTATACCGTATAACATGCCTTATACCGTATAACATGCCTTATACTGTATAATCTGCTGCATTATACGCAAATTGCAGGCACTTTGTATTGGAGAAGAGAAGTCCATGCCCCATGGACAATCTACTGAACATTTGACTTGAACAATCTATTGTACATTTGACTTGAACAATCTATTGTACATTTGACTTGAACAATCTACTGTACATTTGACTTGAACAATCTATTGTACATTTGACTTGAACAATCTATTGAACATTTGACTTGAACAATCTACAGTGCATTTGACTTGGGCAATCTACTGTACATTGGACTCAGAGTATGTTCTGTACCTTTGTTTCAAACTATCTACTGAACATTTGACTCGGAACATCTAGTTGGAATCAAATGTACAATAGATAGTCCGAGTCAACGGCACAAGTAGTGTTATCCCAGTCAAACGTACAACAGACTATCCGAATCTGATATACAGTAGATATTCTGAGTCAAAAGTATAGTAGATTGTTCTAATTAGTTGTATAGTAGATTGTTCTAATTAGTTGTATAGTAGATTGTCCTAATTAGTTGTATAATAGATTGTTCTAATTAGTTGTATAGTAGATTTACCTAATTAGTTGTATAGTAGATTGTCCTAATTAGTTGTATAGTAGATTGTCCTAATTAGTTGTATAGTAGATTGTCCTAATTAGTTGTATAGTAGATTGTCCTAATTAGTTGAAAGTAGACTGAACGGTTCAACTGTAAGGCTTTAATTTTGTACGTACGCGTTACAAAAATGATTAATATGTTTAAACTTTTTGTTCATGTTTTTTCTTTAAACTCAAAGACTATTGTAAATATAACGCATTGACACTTCTATGTCTCATAAAGTAAGTTTATTATTGATAAAAAAAAGTATAGGACATATTGGCAGATTACGACATCAATATTCATTCCTGTTAACTAACATGACTTTTCCTTCGTGCCAAAATAGCAGGTCTGGATCTTCACGCATGCGTGCTTTGCAGAGAAACGGGGAAAGATCGGAGTGAATTGAATTGATATACTATTATATGGCTATGTAACTAAAGAGAAAGATGTTTGCCTGACTGGGACAACATACACTTTTCAAACTTTATCTGAAAAAGCTTACAGTTTCATTCCCATAATGCCCCGCTTCGCACCAGACTGATCCTAGTTTTATCTACCCTGAATCAGACCTCTTAAAATATTGTCCGTCACACTCGGCATCAACCACTTTTATCCACTCTGCATCAGAACTCTTTAAGATTTTTATCCACCTGACTTCTCACACTGCATCAGACTTCGTACAGTTTTCTGCACCTAACTTTGCACCTTGCATCAGACAGATGTGTACACCCTGCATCAGAACTCGTACTGTTTTGTCCACCTGACTTCCAACCCTGCATCAGAACTCGTACAGGTTTGTACACCTAATTTCGCACCTGCATCCGACCTCTTATAGTTTTATTTAATTTGCAGTAGAACACTTACAGTTTGGGGCATCTAATCTCACACTAGTCATTAATTTCATATAGGTTTGATATCCATTCTCGCACTTGCCATTAATCTCATATAGGTTTGACTGTAAAAGCTCAGATCTAAATCGTATTGAATGCAGAAGTCGTCAAGAAAAGCTCTCTCTCTCTCTCTCTCTCTCTCTCTCTCTCTCTCTCTCTCTCTCTCTCTCTCTCTCTCTCTCTCTCTCTTTATTATCTTGAATATTTACTTTTAGAATGTGCCTGATGTGATTAATGAAGGCATAATGTTGCAGACATTGAACCATGATAATTAGATAGTACAAGAAAAGTGTGCATGAATGTTTCAATAATATGAGACAGGATATCATCAATGTCTACTTGCAAATCAACACATGACAAGAAAGAACGAATATGATGGTGACTGCATTGAAGGAGTTGTGGGGTGTTAGAATGCTTACAATGTTGTACAATGCTTACTGATGATTATTGTACAATGCTTACTGAAGATTATTGTACAACGCTTACTGATGATATAATGGCTCAGTGTGGAGATCTTGCTAACAAAAATGTAAATCTCTTACTTGAAATTATGTACTTTTGACCGATTTAGATAATATTGTCACGTGATTTAAAAGTGCTACACAAAAATAACAAATCTACATGTGTTGTATGGAGCAAACTATTTTTCCTTTTATGAGATTGATGCATTTTGTACAGTCTGAAGCAAAATGTTTTACGGTTCCTTTTATGAGATTGATGCATTTTGTACAGTCTAAAACAAAATGTTCTGCGGTTTATGGTTGACAGCATGAACATCAATTTCTAAATGACAAATTGTTTACGGTCAAATCCAAGTTTGCGAAAATAATGTGTGCTTATCTCTCTCCTTGATAGTAATATATTGGGGTCATTTCCAGGTTAGCATTTAAATCTGATTTGCATTAGTTTAAAGTAGTATTGGTTTGAATTGCCAAAGAGATAAAATTCCATTCAGCAACATATTTTAGTAAAATGGAATGTTGCTTCAAGATATTTGTCCAGGCGAAAGTCGATCTAAGGCAGCCCCATCACGATGTTGTCTACTACATACATGCTGGAAACTTAGCGGAATCGATGACCAGCTGTATTATGGAGCAATGCCGTGATCCATTTTAGAGTTCTGTATAGTCCTATGTTTGCAGGAGGTGAGCAATTGTCCTGGTTCTCGAAATAAAAAAGGATGATCCACTCATGCTATTAATAGTTTGTGAGATTAGGGCGATCTTGGCATGTTGGCACAAGTTTGTAAGAATAATGAGATCGCTGCATGCTAATACCAGGTTCTGAGATTAAGGAGATTCCTGCGTGTTAATACCAGTTTGTGATATTAAGGAAATCTAGGTGTATTAAAACCAGTCTGTAATATTAATGAGATCCCTGCGTGTAAATACCAGTCTGTAATATTAATGAGATCCCTGCGTGTAAATATCAGTCTGTAATATTAATGAGATCCCTGCGTATAAATACCAGTCTGTAATATTAATGAGATCCCTGCGTGTAAATATCAGTCTGTAATATTAATGAGATCCCTGCGTGTAAATACCAGTCTGTAATATTAATGAGATCCCTGTGTGTAAATACCAGTCTGTAATAGATCCCTGCGTGTAAATACCAGTCTGTAATATTAATGAGATCCCTGCGTGTAAATATCAGTCTGTAATATTAATGAGATCCCTGCGTGTAAATACCAGTCTGTAATATTAATGAGATCCCTGCGTGTAAATACCAGTCTGTAATATTAATGAGATCCCTGCGTATAAATACCAGTCTGTAATATTAATGAGATCCCTGCGTGTAAATATCAGTCTGTAATATTAATGAGATCCCTGCGTGTAAATACCAGTCTGTAATATTAATGAGTTCCCTGTGTGTAAATACCAGTCTGTAATAGATCCCTGCGTGTAAATACCAGTCTGTAATATTAATGAGATCCCTGCGTGTAAATATCAGTCTGTAATATTAATGAGATCCCTGCGTGTAAATACCAGTCTGTAATATTAATGAGATCCCTTCGTGTAAATACCAGTCTGTAATATTAATGAGATCCCTGCTTGTAAATACCAGTCTGTAATATTAATGAGATCCCTGCGTGTAAATACCAGTATGTAATATTAATGAGATCCCTGCGTGTAAATACCAGTTTGTAATATTAATGAGATCCCTGCGTGTAAATACCAGTCTGTAATATTAATGAGATCCCTGCGTGTAAATACCAGTTTGTAATATTAATGAGATCCCTGCTTGTAAATACCAGTCTGTAATATTAATGAGATCCCTGCGTGTAAATACCAGTATGTAATATTAATGAGATCCCTGCGTGTAAATACCAGTTTGTAATATTAATGAGATCCCTGCGTGTAAATACCAGTCTGTAATATTAAAGAGATCCCTGCGTGTAAATACCAGTATGTAATATTAATGAGATCCCTGCGTGTAAATACCAGTCTGTAATATTAATGAGATCCCTGCGTGGAAATACCAGTATGTAATATTAATGAGATCCCTGCGTGTAAATACCAGTCTGTAATAATTTTGAGATCCCTGCGTGTAAATACCAGTCTGTAATATTAATGAGATCCCTGCGTGTAAATACCAGTCTGTAATATTAATGAGATCCTTGCGTGTAAATACCAGTCTGTAATATTAATGAGATCCCTGCGTGTAAATACCAGTCTGTAATATTAATGAGATCCCTGCGTGTAAATACCAGTCTGTAATATTAATGAGATCCCTGCGTGTAAATACCAGTCTGTAATATTAATGAGATCCCTGCGTGTAAATACCAGTCTGTAATATTATTGAGATCCCTGCGTGTAAATACCAGTCTGTAATATTAATGAGATCCCTGCGTGTAAATACCAGTCTGTAATATTAATGAGATCCCTGCGTGTAAATACCAGTCTGTAATATTAATGAGATCCCTGCGTGTAAATACCAGTCTGTAATATTAATGAGATCCCTGCGTGTAAATACCAGTATGTAATATTAATGAGATCCCTGCGTGTAAATACCAGTCTGTAATATTAATGAGATCCCTGCGTGTAAATACCAGTATGTAATATTAATGAGATCCCTGCGTATAAATACCAGTCTGTAATATTAATGAGATCCTTGCGTGTAAATACCAGTCTGTAATATTAATGAGATCCCTGCGTGTAAATACTAGTCTGTAATATTAATGAGATCCCTGCATGTTAATACCAGTTTCTGGGATTAAGGAGTGTCAATACGAATCTGTCATATTAAGGAGATTCGTGGATGTTAATATGAATCTGTCATATTAAGGAGATCACTATGTGTTAATACCAAATTGTGAGCTTAAAGGAATACATGTGTGTTAATAACATAGGATGGATGGATAGATAGATAGATAGATAGATAGATAGATAGATAGATAGATAGATAGATAGATAGATAGATAGATAGATAGATAGATAGAAAGATAGATATTCCGTTCATTTTTGGTTTTTGTTAAACAGACTTCCTACTCGGACAAGAACAGAAACTTAAAGACTGTTTTTCAATAATTGCTTCTTTCATTTTTCCATAATGTAACACCTTATGCATTTTTCAATCAAATATAAAAATCAAGGTTTATATAATTCGACAAGGTTTTGATAATTAGGTAAGGTTTTCATAATTAGTCAATGGTTTTATAATAATAAAGGTTTATATAATTCGACAAGGTTTTGATAATTAGGTAAGGTTTTCATAATTAGTCAATGTTTTTATAATAATCAAGGTTTATATAATTCGACAAGGTTTTGATAATTAGGTAAGGTTTTCATAATTAGTCAATGTTTTTATAATAATCAAGGTTTATATAATTCGACAAGGCTTTGATAATTAGGTTAGGTTTTCATAATTAGTCAATGTTTTTATAATAATAAAGGTTTATATAATTCGACAAGGTTTTGATAATTAGGTAAGGTTTTCATAATTAGGCAATATTTTTACTAAAAGTTGTTAAACTCCTTTACGGACCATCAAATTGGGTCTAAATGTTGAGAACCTGTTGTTTTTCTGAAAATTGCACCATCAGTAAGTTATATTTTAATATATGACTTAAATGTCTAAATAATATAAAATAGATTACCTTATCTGTATAAATAATATTAAAAAATACGTTATCTGTATAAATAATATAAAATAGATTACGTTATCTGCATCAATAATATAAAATAGATTACGTTATCTGCATCAATACTATAAAATAGATTACGTTATCTGTATCAATAATATAAAATAGATTACGTTATCAGTATCAATACTATAAAAAAGATTACGTTATCTGTATCAATAATATAAAATAGATTACGTTATCTGTATCAATATTATAAAATAGATTACGTTATCTGTATAAATAATATAAAATAGATTACGTTATCTGTATTAATAATATCAAATAGATTACGTTATCTGTATCAATACTATAAAATAGATTACGTTATCTGCATCAATATTATAAAATAGATTACGTTATCTGCATCAATACTATAAAATAGATTACGTTATCTGTATCAATAATATAAAATAGATTACGTTATCTGTATCAATAATATAAAATAGATTACGTTATCTGTATCAATACTATAAAATAGATTACGTTATCTGTATCAATAATATAAAATAGATTACGTTATCTGTATCAATAATATAAAATAGATTACGTTATCTGTATCAATACTATAAAATAGATTACGTTATCTGTATCAATAATATAAAATAGATTACGTTATCTGTATCAATACTATAAAATAGATTACGTTATCTGTATCAAAAATATATAATAGATTACGTTATCTGTATCAATACTATAAAATAGAGTACGTTATCTGTATCAATACTATAAAATAGATTACGTTATCTGTATCAATAATATAAAATAGATTACGTTATCTGTATCAATAATATAAAATGGATTACGTTATCTCTATGAATAATATTAAATGGATTACGATATATATATATATATATCAGTACTATAAAATGAATTACATTATCTGTATCAATAATGTAAATGGATTACGATATTGGCTTCGTATACATGCAAAATACCTATTTTAAATAAAATTAAGGTTACAGAATAATGTTATTTCTAATTAACTTATTTAAATTATTCCATCACAACTTAATAGTTGGACAATCCTAAAATACAAACTACTGCTGTTTTTAATTTTTTGTTATAAATTAGACATAAAACACAACTGTCATTCCGTTGTTGAAGTTGAACATGGTCCATATACAGCCTCTTTTCAACACAGACTGTCCAATATAAATTTGACTTGTGTTAGTGTAGAGTATCTATTTTCATACTTACAAAGTGACAGTTTTCGCCTTAGTGTACAGTATTAATCTTAGTGTACAGTATTAATGTTAGAGTAGAGTATTAATCTTAGTGTACAGTATTAATCTTAGTGTACAGTATTACAGTATTAATCTTAGGGTAGAGTATAAAAAACTCTTCATACTTACAAAGTGACAGTTTCATCGTAGTATACCGTATTAATCTTAGTGTACAGTATTAATGTTAGTGTACAGTATTAATGATAGGATGGAATATCACTCTTCATACTTACAAAGTGACAGTTTCATCACAAAACATTTCGAGTTGTTGCGGCATTCATGTGAATGGACGATAACTGCAGATATTCCAGATTTACTGTATTATGATTGTGATCGGATATTAGAATACATTAAATCCCGGACGCACACGCATACGTTTTAACGCATATATATATATGAGTTTCATTTACTTAGAATTGCCTCACGTTATGTTTACCTCGTAAATATGAATTGGTTAGATGGGAGATCGCTTTATGTCAACATTTTCTGTGAAACTATTCACTCCCGTATGTTAATATTTAAACCACTATTGTATATAGGTAAATACTGCCAACCCTTCTACTCACTCATGGATATAAGTAAATACCGCAAACCCTTTTACTCACTCTTGGATATATATAAATACCACCAACCCCTCTTCCACTCTTGTATATAGGGTGAATACCGCCAACCCCTCTGCCACTCTTGTATATAGGTAAATACCGCCAACCCCTCTACCCACTCCCGCTATGAAATGACCATTTCCCTTTGTTTTATTTGATGTTATTCTTCTTGTTTTGGGGTTAACAACCAATTTTTAAACACATGATAATTTATACATTGGCTACTGTGGGGTACATATGCCACATTTAGACATATGCGATCTTTCCCCACAATTCCCTTTCGTCAATAGATTAGAGATAAATGGCCGCCAAGAGTCAATAGTAATAGTGAAAACAAAACGTTCCAGAAGGCGGGGTAAGGCGAATTTCCCACGATCGCAGCCAATCATTACAGAGAATACTACGCAACAATTTCATATGCAAATCTGGACCAATCAGAATGGCACAAAATGATATTTTAACATGTAATGTTGAAACATTTGAAACTGCACATAATATATGTAAAGTTTACAGACTATGTGATAATACGTTTTAAGAAATAAAATAATGTAATATAATGTTTAGTGAAACTATTTAAGACTTGAAACTTAGTCATTTGATATGCTAATGCAAAATTAACTATCCAATCAAATTTGCCTGGTTTATTAAGTTCTGTATGCTAAATCACAATTAACTATCTAAACTAATTGGTATTATAGATTACGTTATGCATGCAAAAGCACAAAATACTATCCAATCAAACTGGTCTAGTAGATTATTAAGTTGTGCAAGTTAAAGGACAGTGAATTATCCAATCAAACGGCTCATGTAGATTACGTTATGCATGCTAATGCACAAAATCTATCCAATCAAATTGGTCTAGTAGATTACGTTATGCATGTTAATGCACAAAATCTATCCAATCAAATTGATCTAGTAGATTACGTTATGCATGTTAATGCACAAAATCTATCCAATCAAATTGGTCTAGTAGATTACGTTATGCATGTTAATGCACAAAATCTATCCAATCAAATTGGTCTAGTAGATTACGTTATGCATGTTAATGCACAAAATCTATCCAATCAAATTGGTCTAGTAGATTACGTTATGCATGTTAATGCACAAAATCTATCCAATCAAATTGATCTAGTAGATTACGTTATGCATGCTAATGCACAAAATCTATCCAATCAAATTGGTCTAGTAGATTACGTTATGCATGTTAATGCACAAAATCTATCCAATCAAATTGGTCTAGTAGATTACGTTATGCATGCTAATGCACAAAATCTATCCAATCAAATTGGTCTAGTAGATTACGTTATGCATGTTAATGCACAAAATCTATCCAATCAAATTGGTCTAGTAGATTACGTTATGCATGTTAATGCACAAAATCTATCCAATCAAATTGATCTAGTAGATTACGTTATGCATGCTAATGCACAAAATCTATCCAATCAAATTGATCTAGTAGATTACGTTATGCATGCTAATGCACAAAATCTATCCAATCAAATTGGTCTAGTAGATTACGTTATGCATGTTAATGCACAAAATCTATCCAATCAAATTGGTCTAGTAGATTACGTTATGCATGCTAATGCACAAAATCTATCCAATCAAATTGGTCTAGTAGATTACGTTATGCATGTTAATGCACAAAATCTCTCCAATCAAATTGATCTAGTAGATTACGTTATGCATGCTAATGCACAAAATCTATCCAATCAAATTGGTCTAGTAGATTACGTTATGCATGTTAATGCACAAAAACTATCCAATCAAATTGATCTGGTAGATTACGTTATGCATGTTAATGCACAAAAACTATCCAATCAAATTGATCTGGTAGATTACGTTATGCATGCTAATGCACAAAATCTATCCAATCAAATTGATCTAGTAGATTACGTTATGCATGCTAATGCACAAAATCTATCCAATCAAATTGGTCTAGTAGATTACGTTATGCATGTTAATGCACAAAATCTATCCAATCAAATTGATCTGGTAGATTACGTTATGCATGTTAATGCACAAAAACTCTCCAATCAAATTGGTCTAGTAGATTACGTTATGCATGTTAATGCACAAAATCTATCCAATCAAATTGATCTGGTAGATTACGTTATGCATGCTAATGCACAAAATCTATCCAATCAAATTGATCTAGTAGATTACGTTATGCATGCTAATGCACAAAATCTATCCAATCAAATTGGTCTAGTAGATTACGTTATGCATGTTAATGCACAAAATCTCTCCAATCAAATTGGTCTAGTAGATTACGTTATGCATGTTAATGCACAAAAACTATCCAATCAAATTGATCTGGTAGATTACGTTATGCATGCTAATGCACAAAATCTCTCCAATCAAATTGATCTGGTAGATTACGTTATGCATGTTAATGCACAAAATCTATCCAATCAAATTGATCTAGTAGATTACGTTATGCATGCTAATGCACAAAATCTATCCAATCAAATTGGTCTAGTAGATTACGTTATGCATGTTAATGCACAAAATCTATCCAATCAAATTGATCTGGTAGATTACGTTATGCATGTTAATGCACAAAAACTCTCCAATCAAATTGGTCTAGTAGATTACGTTATGCATGTTAATGCACAAAATCTATCCAATCAAATTGATCTGGTAGATTACGTTATGCATGCTAATGCACAAAATCTATCCAATCAAATTGATCTGGTAGATTACGTTATGCATGCTAATGCACAAAATCTATCCAATCAAATTGGTCTAGTAGATTACGTTATGCATGTTAATGCACAAAATCTCTCCAATCAAATTGGTCTAGTAGATTACGTTATGCATGTTAATGCACAAAAACTATCCAATCAAATTGATCTGGTAGATTACGTTATGCATGCTAATGCACAAAATCTCTCCATTCAAATTGATCTGGTAGATTACGTTATGCATGTTAATGCACAAAATCTATCCAATCAAATTGATCTAGTAGATTACGTTATGCATGTTAATGCACAAAATCTATCCAATCAAATTGATCTAGTAGATTACGTTATGCATGTTAATGCACAAAAACTATCCAATCAAACTGATCTGGTAGATTACGTTATGCATGTTAATGCACAAAAACTCTCCAATCAAATTGATCTAGTAGATTACGTTATGCATGTTAATGCACAAAATCTATCCAATCAAATTGATCTAGTAGATTACGTTATGCATGTTAATGCACAAAATCTCTCCAATCAAATTGATCTGGTAGATTACGTTATGCATGTTAATGCACAAAAACTCTCCAATCAAATTGGTCTAGTAGATTACGTTATGCATGCTAATGCACAAAATCTCTCCAATCAAATTGATCTGGTAGATTACGTTATGCATGCTAATGCACAAAATCTATCCAATCAAATTGGTCTAGTAGATTACGTTATGCATGTTAATGCACAAAATCTATCCAATCAAATTGATCTAGTAGATTACGTTATGCATGTTAATGCACAAAAACTATCCAATCAAATTGATCTGGTAGATTACGTTCTAAATTTCTAAAGCATCATGAACTATCCAATCAAATTGATCCAGTATATTACGTCATGCACGATAAAAAAAAGAAATATTTAATTGGTTTCGTATATTAATATGTGTATGCATATGTATAAAGCTTTTTCTTATGATATTTTTCTTATTTCTTTCCAAAACATCATAAATATGTTCACACAGTTTTTAGATATTTTGAGAAATCCAGGCATTTTCTAACATCTCACGCTGAGACACGATTCTGAATCAACTGATTCTCATTTAACCCAGGTAATAATCCTTGCATAGCGTAAAAAAATGTATGATGTAAAAAAAAAATTATTTTGTAGAAATAGCATGTTGTAAAATATAACTATTGTAACACCACATTTAACTCATTTCTTTGACGAAATGTAGAAACTAGCTCTCTACCTTATACATTTAATATTTCATGAATGTAAACAACTGTTCACATCCTTATAAATTTTATATTTTATGAATGTATACAATTGCACGGAACATTATATATTCGAATAGTATCTTACATGAAACGGTTTACAACCTTATATATTCGAATAGTATCTTACATGAAACGGCTTACAACTTTATATATTCGAATAGTATCTTACATGAAACGGCTTACAACCTTATATATTCGAATAGTATATTACATGAAACGGCTTACAACTTTATATATTCGAATAGTATCTTACATGAAACGGCTTACAACCTTACATGAAACCGCTTACAATCTTATATATTCGAATAGTATCTTACATGAAACGGCTTGCAACCTTATATATTCGAATAGATATTCGAATAGATATTCGAATAGTATCTTACATGAAACGGCTTACACCTTTATATATTCGAATAGTATCTTACATGAAACGGCTTACAGCCTTATATATTCGAATAGTATCTTACCTGAAACGGCTTACACCTTTATATATTCGAATAGTATCTTACATGAAACGGCTTACAACCTTCTATATTCTAATAGTATCTTACATGAACGGCTTACAACCTTATATACAGTATCTTACACTAATGTATGAAACTGCTAATAGTCTATATATTTGATTGATTTCTTATATAAATATAGAAAACGGTGTACAACTTTATGCATTTGATTCATTTCTTGTATCAAAGTTCAAAATGGTTTACTACCTAATATATCTCATTCAGTTTTACATGACTAGAAAACGGCTTACAAACTAATATTTTTATTTATATTTTACATGGATAGAAAGCGGCCTAAACCTAATATACTTGATTCACTTTTACCTGACTAGAAAAAGGCTTACATCATAATATATTTGATTAATTTCTTACATTAATATTTAAAACGGCTTACAACCTAGTATATTTTATTTATTTTACATGCATAGAAAGTGGCTTACAACATAATATATTTGATTAAGTATTTACATGACTAGAAGACGGCTTACAACATAATATATTTGATTCATTTTTACATGACTAGAAAACGGTGTACAACCTAATATATTTGATTCAGTTTTACATGACGAGACAACGGCTTACAACCTAATATATTTGATTCATTTTGACATAACTAGTAAAGGTCTCACATCCTTATATACTTGATTCATTTCATTCATTAAAGGAACTGTCATGCATTCTGCACTATATTATTGAGAATAGAATATTTTCCCCATGATTTGTCTTTGCTTTATCTTTCTGTGCTTGAACAACATACGCTTTAATGAGTCCATTATCCATACCAGATTCTGTACTAAGATCCATAAATATCTTTGGAATAATTGTTTTTAAATTTATGTGATGTAAAACATCTGTTGAAAATATGTTAACGACGTTTCTTAAGCACTTTTCTGTGCTATTAATACCTAATGTCGTATATTATTTTAAAAGCATAATTTTACTCCATTACGCGTCTTTTGTGCATATGGATCCAACATATTTTGCAGAGCATTATTTTTTTACATAATTAATTTTCACTCCAACTTTTAGACAATTATTTTACGTTGCACATTGATCATTTTGTATACAGGTAAGATAATTACAGTAAGTGTAATGTAATACAGGTATATGTAAAGTCATGAAAGTACATGTACAGTAATTTAAGTCTAGGTAAACATTATTTACTTATGTATGTCTGTATGCCTGTATGCATGCAGTCTTGTAAAGCTCATACAGAATCAGTCTGTAAGAATGCTATTATGTTCTGAAGGAAAGCCCATACAAATAATTATGTACAGAATCAGTCTGTAAGAATGCTATGATGTTCTGAAGGAAAGCCCATACAAATAATTATGTACCAATATCATTTTATTTCACTATAAGTGGGAGACTTCCCTAAATAATAACAATATTTTATAATGAAATTAAGTATGGCGCCTAATTAAAGGTTAAAGGTCAAGAAGACACAATGTATGGAACCTTCCTTTGATTGACGAAAGTTATTTTACAAAGCATGTAAACCATGTAACGGATGATTGTTTCCTTTATTCCCATGACAACGATGGACGATTATTCTAATAAATAATTAACTTTTTCATTATATTTGCTTCTCCATGACAACTATACATTTCTCAATAATTTGCAACTCGTTTTACTCGTGAGGGATTAATTGAAACGAAGAGTGCTGATGCCACGCAGAAACCGGTCTCCAAGGAAACCGGTCTCCAAGGTATCTATTTCAGGAAAATGAAGTTTTCCATAAATGTGACGTGTACATGAATAACAATGAGTAGAAGAGACAAGAACATTATGCTTTCTAAATATGCGATATAGGTATTTGAAGGGACATATTTGCCACAAATGGTACGTCACGGCGAAAGTTGTCACGTTTCCAGCAAATTCTTAAAGCACACAGCTTGCAGCTCATAACTGGGAAGAATACTTGATTCCAAGGCAGTTATATATATATATATATATATATATATATATATATATATATATATATATATATATATATATATATATATATATATATATATATATATATAGTTATTGTTAAATATCGTCTTCTATAGATTGCATTATTATGTAATCCTCCTGTATTTGAGAAACAATGTAAGAGTAACTTTTAATTATATTAAAACGAACGTTTTGCAAGTACACTAAGACAACATTCAAAACTTCCCTTTGTGTGATTTTGGGTAATGACTAAGTGTAATTTAATTTGGTTTATGCTCAAGCCTTTCCGGTAATAGAACCTATGGTAACAACAGTTGTTCCACGCATTCAAAATAACGTCATATGCATATGACATACATTTCTAGAGTTCTTTAAGGTCTAGTCGACTCGGATTACGTATTTTCATTCCAAAGTTCACACACACACACACACACACACACATACACACATATATATATATATATATATATATATATATATATATATATATATATATATATATATACATATATATATATATATATATATATATATATATATATATATATATATATATATATATATACATATATATATATATATATATGACTGCTAGACGACAATCTCGATTTCTTTCAAAACTATGATACTGCTGTCATTAAATTTTTCAATGAGTATTCTGTCATTTCAAAGATCACGATGCAATAAACAAACTTCTATTACTAAAATCAGTATGCAATGAGGGTACTCGCATACCAAAGTATCATGATGCAATGAGGGTACTCGCATACCAAAGTATCATGATGCAATGAGGGTACTCGCATACCAAAGTATCATGATGCAATGAGGGTACTCGCATACCAAAGTATCATGATGCAATGAGGGTACTCGCATACCAAAGTATCATGATGCAATGAGGGTACTCTCATACCAAAGTATCATGATGCAATGAGGGTACTCGCATACCAAAGTATCATGATGCAATGAGGGTACTCGCATACCAAAGTATCATGATGCAATGAGGGTACTCGCATACCAAAGTATCATGATGCAATGAGGGTACTCGCATACCAAAGTATCATGATGCAATGAGGGTACTCTTATACCAAAATCGGTATACACTGAGGGTACTTTCATACCAAAATCATGATGCAATGAACGTACAGTCATTCCAAAATCATGATGCAATGAACGTACAGTCATTCAAAAATCAGTATGCAATGAACGTAGAGTGATTCCCAAATCATAACGCAATGCAGGTATTGAGAAATTTGCTCACACGAATACCTATTTGTCCTAGGATGCAGTAATCGCCAATAAATTGTATTTTTCTTTAAGCATCTGTCCAAAATTCCATTCTGCCGTTTATGTTTTTACAATAAGATATGAGTCTCGTAAAAATGTTTACAGATGTAAAAAGAGACAATGATTATATACCGCGCAGTCTCAGTAATAAAAGCGATTTTTGTTCAACCCATAACTCTAATGAATAATGTCTAATGCTTTCAGCAGAGATACTTTCGCAGTACCCATTTATATAGATTGTCAATATTTGACGAGATAATCGTCGAGATATCGTGACAATGAAAATACGTTTGGAACACATTTAATCTTTGTAATGCGTTTTTAATACCCTATTAAATTAAGTTTGCTAGGAATTATTACGAAATAACTATAAAGTAGGCACATGTTACGTTTGGCATCTGACAGATTTATCTTTCTTTCCTCTACTTCTGTCCCGTGCCTCTTTGATTTTGTATTGACAAGGGATTATCTCAAATTCCTCCAAAGGACCGAAACATGAGATGATGCAACGATTAACGAAAATGCAGGTCTGGAATGGTACAAATACAAACTTATCTAAATGTTATCAAAGCAAATAATAGAAGGAAAAAAATCAAACTGAGTAATAAAGAAAGTCCTTGCTTTTTTGATATTATTTTAACTACGCCATCCGGAGTTCGTTACCATTATCATATTCCCATTCTATGTCTAAGCAGAAAACGACACTTTTATTTGATAGAATAGAAAAATAGGTAGGATGGTGTCATAAAGGAAAGCCAATGGAACGTCACCCCACCCCGATATGCGAATATGGTGATATCATAAATCGATAAACTCATGTTTAAAATCATATGCAAACCCATTAATGTTTAAAATCATTTGCAAACACATTAATGTTTAAAATCATATGCAAACCCATTAACGTATAAAATCATGTGCAAACACATCAACGTTTAAGATTAAATACAAACCCATTAATTTTTTAAATCATATGCAAACCCATTAATGTCTAAAATCATTTGCAAACACATTAATGTTTAAAATCATATGCTAACCCATTAATTTTTAAAATCATATGCAAACACATTAATGTTTAAAATCATGTGCAAACCCATTAATTTTTAAAATCATATGCAAACCCATTAATGTTTAAAATCATATGCAAACCCATTAATTTTTAAAATCATATGCAAACCCATTAATGTTTAAAATCATATACAAACTCATTACTGTTTAAAATCATATGCAAACCCATTAATGTTTAAAATCATATGCAAACCCATTAATTTTTAAAATCATATGCAAACCCATTAATTTTTAAAATCATTTGCAAACACATTAATGTTTAAAATCATATGCTAACCCAATAATTTTTAAAATCATATGCAAACACATTAATGTTTAAAATCATATGCAAACCCATTAATTTTTAAAATCATATGCAAACCCATTAATGTTTAAAATCATATACAAACTCATTACTGTTTAAAATCATATGCAAACCTGTTTAAAATCATATGCAAACCCATTAATGTTTAAAATTATATGCAAGCACATTAATGTTTAAAATCATATGCGAACCCATTAATGTTTAAAATCATATACAAACCCATTAATGTTTAAAATCATATGCAAACACATTGTTTAAAATCATATACAAACCCATTAATGTTTAAAATCATATGCAAACCCATTGTTTAAAATCATTTGCAAACCCATTAATGTTTAAAATCATATACAAAGCCATTAATGTTTAAAATCATTTGCAAAACCATTAATGTTTAAAATCATTTGCAAACCCATTAATGTTTAAAATCATATACAAACCCATTAATGTTTAAAATCATTTGCAAACCCATTGATGTTTAAAATCATATACAAACCCATTAATTTTTAAAATCATATACAAACCCATTAATGTTTAAAATCATATACAAACCCATTAATGTTTATAATCATATGCAAACCCATTAATGTTTAAAATCATTTGCAAACCCATTAATGTTTAAAATGTAGAATAGTATTAGTTTGAATGTCACACTTATCTCTTTCTTTGACTATTGTCTATTGACTATTGTCTATTGACTATTGTCATGTAAATCCATTCTAAAATACAAACAATTAAAGATTCCATAGATAAAATGAGAAATAAGTGTTACAAAGAGAAGTTAAAGAACTAAATATGTTCCAGTTCTGAAATATAGGAAAAATATGTTATTTCCTTTCTTTATCAGGCTAGATGAGGTAATCGGATTACCGCGTTGATCTGCAAGGATCGTAATTCGTTTTAACAGACGATCTGCAATATCGCCTTTTACATGGTGATCTGCATTGATCATATATAACACCTATATATGCAATTACCATATATGTCATCAGATGACATACAATTATCATTTCACCAGATGAGATGCAATTACCATATATGTCACCAGATGATATGCAATTACCATATATGTCACCTGATAATATGCAATTACCGTATATGTCACCAGATGATATGCAATTACATATATGTCACCAGATGGTATGCAATTACCATATATGTCACCAAATGATATGCAATTACCATGTCACTAGATGATATTCAATTACAATATATGTCACCAGATGATATTCAATTACCATATGTCACCAGATGATATGCAATTACCATGTCACCAGATGATATGCAATTACCATGTCACCAGATGATATTCGATTACAATATGTCACCAGATGATATTCAATTACAATATATGCCACAGGATGACATGCAATTACCACATATACGTTTGCATGATGATCTACAATAGACATATCTCCTTTCACCGATTGAATTACAATGATAACACTTCCTTTGACTTAATATTCTACAATATCCATATCGCCTTTCACCAGATGATATATTAACAATCGCATCATAGAATACCGTATCATATAATACAGTATCATAGACTACAATATTATAGAAAGTTAACAGAGTCTTGAAGTCCAACTTAAAGAAATCGATTCGAGTATGTATCTTGCATGAGATAGCAAGCTTATGTATTTTCAACAATCGATTCAAGTATGTATCTTACATGAGATACCAAACTTGTTTATTTTCAACAATCGATTCGAGTATGTATCTTGCATAAGATACCAAACTTATTTAACAATCGATTCGAGGATGTATTTTGCATGAGATACCAAACTTTTTTATTTTCAACAATCAATTCAAGTATGTATCTTGCATGCGATACCTAACTTATTTAACAATCGATTCGAGTATTATCTTGCATGAGATACCTAACTTATTTAACAATCGTATCATAGAATACCGTATCATATACCGTATCATAGAATACCATATAATAGAAAGTTAACAGTCTGGAAGTCCAACTTAAGGCAATCGATTCGAGCATCTATATTGCATGAGATAGCAAGCTTATTTATTTTCAAGAAAACCACATTTAGTTTTACTCCCTTGAAAATAAATTTTTTAGCTCTACGAGGTCTACCTTTAAAAACAAATTGAAATATCGTAAATAATTATTATGCATTGAACATAACATTAATTTATGACCTACACAACATTATGTATATTGTCTATACTATTGTCTATAATATTGTTTATTGTTTAACGAGCTATATACGAGCTTTAATATTTGTACACCAAGAAAACACACATAAAAGACGCGCGTTTCTAACTGTACACCAAGAAAACACACATAAAAGACGCGCGTTTCTAACTGTACACCAAGAAAGCATGCTTAACAGACACTCGCGTTTCTAACTGTACACCAAGAAAGCATGCTTAACAGCCATGAAGTTTTCGATTTTTTACACGCAAAAATACATACATGACAGACATGAACGTTTCTGTTTATATACAAAAAAAGCATGCATACAGACACCAATGTTTCTATTTATATACAAAGAAAGTACACATGATAGACATTGACGTTCAAATTCAATAAACTGTGACTGAGTACAAATCATTAATTTCAAATAATGCAAACCATTAGACGTAATAAGGCAGAAATCGCTAAATGTTGTATTAGGTATGGTATTGCTAAATGTTGTATTAGGTATGGTATCGCTAAATGTTGTGTTACGTATGATATCGCTAAATGTTGTATTGGGTATGGTAACGCTAAATGTTGTATTAGGTATGGTATTGCTAAATGTTGAATTAGGTATGGTAACGCTAAATGTTGTATTAGGTATGGTATTGCTAAATGTTGTATTAGGTATGGTAACGCTAAATGTTGTATTAGGTATGGCAACGCTAAATGTTGTATTAGGTATGGTATTGCTAAATGTTGTATTAGGTATGGTAACGCTAAATGTTGTATTAGGTATGGTAACGCTAAATGTTGTATTAGGTATGGTATTGCTAAATTTTGTATCAGGTATGGTATTGCTAAATGTTATATTAAGTATGGCAACGCTAAGTGTTGTATTGGGTATGGCAACGCTAATGTTGTTTTAGGTATGGTATTGCTAAATGTTGTATTAGGTATGGTGACCAAGCACGTTGGTGTCATAATTTTGTATCCCCAGTTTAATAACTCCTCATTGAATGTATCATTTAACTACATTAGTTAGAAATGTGGCCTAACTGAGCTTTAAAAGTAACTACTCTTACTGTTGTTTTAATATCATTATTTATTTAATAACGTTTATAAATTATTTGACATTGGAAGCGTGTCTATGTCAGCAGCGAATGGTCGCCAATAAACTAAAGCACATATGTACATTTTACATACTCTGACGTTATAATGTATTGGCAAGTCAGAAACCATATATGGAAATAAAAAATATCTCATAAAATTAAAATAGATTCAGATACATTTATGCCAAAGATTGTATGTACTACCATCATTGCTAACAGGCGGGGGGGGGGGGGGGCAACTAAAATAGACAGATGGCATACATTGGTTGGCTGTCTCGCAGAAGGCAAATGAATTTAAGCATAACATACCTCGCCTTTGGGTCAATGTAAATTTAACCTATCTTGTATCACAAGGTTGCATATCCACCGAAATGAAATGATGGCCTAAATTGCATATCCACCGAAATGAAATGATGGCCTAAATTGCATATCCACCGAAATGAAATGATGGCCTAAATTGTAAAATCCGTTTAATTTCGCGGAGGCAGCAAACATTTAGAAAGAGAAGTGGAGAACAACTAAGAACTGGAAATAGTCTTATAACGAAAATTAAATGTGCACAGACACATAGGCAAATTAAAAAGGACAGGAATCTAATTATGGAGTAATTACCGCCACATTTCGAATTAAACTATCTTCTACGATGAGGGAGGGGCTTAGTCGGAATGAGAGAGGCTTCTTAAAAGGAAATAATCACTAAAAAATAACGAATGCTCCGAACCAAAAATCTTTTACAGGACTTCCTAATGACGCCAAGAAATTTCAGCTTAGTCAAATTGAATCAACAAATGAAATACTGTTATATTTTCAACAGTCTAACGCAGCCTTGTCGGGGCATGCTTCATTACAAGTTAACTTTCAACAGTCTAGCTCAGCCCTGTTGTTGCATGCTTCATTACAAGTTATATTTTCAGCAGTTTAACGCAGCCTTGTTGGGGCATGCTTCATTACAAGTTAAAATTCAACAGTCTAATGTAGCCATGTCGGGGCATGCTTCATTACAAGTTATATTTTCAACAGTCTAGCACAGCCTTGTTGGTGCATGCTTCATTACAAGTTATATTTGCAACAGTGTAACGCAGCCTTGTTGGGGCATGCTTCATTACAAGTTATATTTGCAACAGTGTAACGCAGCCTTGTTGGGGCATGCTTCATTACAACAGACTAACGCAGCCTTGTTAAGGGTAAGCTTCACTGAAAGTCATAGTTTCATCAGACAGTGGTATAACGTAATTCATTCATCATCGATATTTAAACAAGCAGCAAACTCTCATATTGATTATTAAAACATCGCATTTTCACAATAAAGTTACTTTCAGAATTTTTAGAACTAGTTTAGAACAAATCAAACCCACTGGAAGCCTTTGTAATTATTTATTTGAAATTATTAACGGATACTGCACTAGTGACGTTTTCGGAACTAGGTAACCATTGCAGTAATAGTTAACAGATTGAACTGACGTCATTTACAAGTCGTGACGTTTAAACTTTGTCAGTACTTTATGAGATCGGACTGAGGTATCAACATGGATTGTAGAGGGCAATGACGAATTTTAAAGATTTTGTTATATCTGATACAACTTTGTCAAGCGGTCTGTAATTATTTAGTTCGGCTGATTTTCTGGGCTAAAAAACCTAATTTTCTTGAAGGATGCCGTCAAGAGCACTCGCGCCTTTGACTTTAATTAATCAGTTACCATAATCTGGTTTGATTTCTGCAGGATGAATACAACGCAGTTACTTAATCAGCTGAGGCTAGAAAAAGACAAAACCCTGAGAAACACTATAAGAACTAAAAATATAATCCAAATCTCTCTCAGTAATTATTTCTGCATCCATAATGATTTTAAACTTAATAAGAATGTAATTATTAGCAACATTCTTATTCTGTAATTTTCTGAGAGTTGACTTTGGAAAGCATGTGTCGACTTACAAGGAAATTTGTTTCATTTAACATTATTATATTTGGCTTTCAAGCAACTACACAGCGGCCATTGTAATGTAGAGTTAAATGATTATATGACAAAAATGTGACTATCATTGCTATAGTAAGGCTCATAAGGGATCAGACAGTGATGAAAAAGCTAATTAATTTACTTGTTATGATTGGTCAGCTAGATTTTATCCGCCGTCTTGTGACATTTGTTAGATATCCTGTCGTACCAAAATCCACTCCAGCTTCACTTTTAAAGCATGCTATGGATTCTTTGCATTATTTAACAATGTATGTATATTTCAAACATATCTATAACAGTATTGGACTCCTTGTTAAGAGCTTAACTGGCGGCTTTCCAATAAATAAATATTCGCAACTACAGATTGACCAGAATGTCAGTTTTAATACGCATCTGAATATGCAATAGGATAAGGGACAAAATAATTCTCGAATTAGGTTTTGATATGCAATAGGATAAGGGACAAAATAATTCTCGAATTAGGTTTTGATATGCAATAGGATAAGGGACAAAATAATTCTCGAATTAGGTTTTGGTGTGCATTTATCTGGTCTGCATGATCTGCGCTAATTATTCCGTGCGATCCAGAGTGCAGAATGGACGAACTCGCCAATATTGTTCTGGGACTGATCCCAATTATCACGACTATGTGGTTTTAAATAAGTAATGGAAAAGAGTGAGGACGAACAACAGTTGTAAAATTCAACAAATAATTTCCACAAGAATACAAAGTGCAAATGAAAAAAGAATTTAATTAAACATAGAATTTCGAACACAGGTCCTAAACAATAAATTTCTGATCAAACTTAAGTGATATTCCTAAATAAAACCATCACTGAAAGTGCTGATGCGTATATTGTGACCCCTGTGACCCCTATCGTACCGATATGCCAGCAATCTTTTGTTTTGTCACAAAAAACAAGCTTCGTGTCTTTTTTAATGAAACATTTATATATTTCGTGGTATATTAATGAGCTAATGTACATACTAAACGCTAAACGCCCCCTCTCTCTCTCTCATGTGTGTGTGTGTGTGTGTGTGTGTGTGTGTGTGTGTGTGTGTGTGTGAGAGAGAGAGAGAGAGAGAGAGAGAGAGAGAGAGAGAGAGAGAGAGAGAGTATGTTTTATACCTATAATTTTTATGTATGTATATATGCATACCCAGATACACACACCAACGATTTTGTTCGATTTGAACCTTAAATTACCTTTACATGTTAAAGCACTTTTGTGGCAGTCGATGCAATTCGTTTAATAATAACTGCATATCTTTGTATTATATGTCAAATAAATGATAAGTATAGTTATGCATCAGATTTTTCGTGACAATATTATTTGACTGATTTTGCCTCAAAATTTGTATTGATTATCCAATTAAGGCAAAACGTAGGAAGCCCACTGGGAATTATAAAAATTAACCTGTACAAGTAGTATCAGTCTTGCAAATTATCCTTAACTAATATTAAGTAGGTCTGACAGGTCGAAATTAGGTGCGAAGTGACCATCAATGTGAGGAAAACCTGAGAACCTGGAGAAATCGAACCAACTTGTATCCAATACCACGTGACCATGCACGCGTCGATGTGGTCTTAAAGGAATATGTTCCAGAAAATTTGTAACCTTTGACCCCGTACATTGAGCACGAGACAGAAAATTAAGACATAGTACTCAAAAAGAAAAGCGTGACAATTATATTTTGACTTCGGTACGTGCCAAATCTGCAGTACACGCGTACTGAACCCTTTACGAGGCAGAAAAACAATTTGCATAAATATTTTTTAAATATTTTAATTCTGGATGACTGCGCCGGTGGTCTAGTGATTACTGTCCGCATTTGATGCGGGAGGTCGTGGGTTTAAACCCCAGCCGAGTCATACCAAAGACCAAAATGGACTAGGTGATGCCTTTCTTGGCGCTCAGCAATAAGAGGTTAGTGTTAGGACTGGTCGGTCCAGCAAAACGAGGAAAATGTATAGCTGAAATAAATGGATTAACAATTATACCGTAACATTCATTGAACGATATCAGTATTTTTCTATCTTCGCTGTGAGCGTCATTTTTGAAGAAATACATTTAAAGTATGCGTAGGATGACAATCATTTGCCCCTCTCCACATCCCCTCCCCATCCTCTCCACATCCCCTCCGCTCCGCTCCCTCCTTCCCTTCACTATCTTTGATGTTATTAAGCGAAGTTTAAAAAACAGCCGAGTAGAGGTTTTCTAACACTGAAATTGTGTTTATTTTGCCTTGAAGAGAAATGGAAAAACTGAAAACACAGGGGACCAGACACGTCTGGTCTGGTATTGATTTGTTGATGCATTTAAAGTATTACATTACCAAATAAATCTACATCTTAAAGATAGATTCCTAACCTGGTCAACCGATGTAACATCTTGTAAACATTTCATTTTGATAGGACCCCGGAGTATTATTAAAGAAAGCATATAACAAAATTGAATACTAGTTAATACTAGTAATACTAGTTAATACTAGTAATACTAGTTAATACTAGTAATACCCTCACTTCCAATTAATTTTAAGTCTCCACAGATTCAGCATTTATCAAAGATAATTCGTACCGTATCATACAATTATGATACATTATTTACCTTATTCCACCATGAATTTGAATGATCATTCGTTATTTCAAGCAGGGCATCGTTTTAAAATGATTATTCACCTGGCCTACAAGCTACGTTAAGAATTTCCAATGGATTATTTGCATGACCTACAAGTTAATTAAAATGGCATGCAAGCTACGCTTCCGAATTCCAATGGATTATTAGATTGACCGACAAGCTTATTAAAATCGTATGCAAGTTAAGTTCCCATTTTCCAATGGATTATTAACGTGGCATACAAGTTACGGTTCGCAATATTAACATGTCGCACAAGGTACATTTCATATTCCCAATGAATTATTAACATACAAGTTACGGTTCGGAATATTAACATATCGTAGAAGTTACGTTTCACGTTTCCAGCTGATTTATTAACATGAACTATAAGGTATAGTTTGAGTTTCCAATGGATTAATAGCGTGCCAGCAAGCTACGTTCTCAATTTGCAATGGATTATTAGCTTGAACTTGGCCTAGAAGCTGCGTTTTAAGTTTCAAATTGATTATTAGCGTGGCCTGCAAGCCATGTTTTCGTTTCCCATTAATTATTAACGTGGCTTACAAGCTACTATTCCAATTTCTAATTGATTATTAGCATTGTCTATAAGTTCCGTTTTTAGTTTCAAATGAATTAATAACGTCACCTGCAAGCCATGTTTTCAATTTCCAGTGGATTATTAAGGTGGCTTAGAAGCTTCGTTTCCAATTTCTAATTGATTTTTAACATGTCCCACAAGCTAAGTTTTCAGTTTGAACTGGATTATTAGCGTGGCCTGCAAGCCATGTTTTCAATTTCCAATGGATAAATGATGTCGCATACAAGCTACGTTTCCAAATTCTAATCGATTATTAGCATTGTCTATAAGCTACGTTTCCAAATACTAATCGATTATTAGCATTGTCTATAAGCTACGTTTCCAAATTCTAATCGATTATTAGCATTGTCTATAAGCTACATTTCCAAATTCTAATTGATTTTTAGCATTGTCTATAAGCTACATTTCCGAATTCTAATCGATTATTAGCATTGTCTATAAGCTACATTTCCAAATTCTAATCGATTATTAGCATTGTCTATTAGCTACGTTTCCAAATTCTAATCGATTATTAGCATTGTCTATAAGCTACGTTTCCAAATACTAATCGATTATTAGCATTGTCTATAAGCTACGTTTCCAAATTCTAATCGATTATTAGCATTGTCTATAAGCTACATTTCCAAATTCGAATCTATTATTAGCATTGTCTATAAGCTACATTTCCAAATTCTAATCGATTATTAGCATTGTCTATTAGCTACATTTCCAAATTCTAATTGATTTTTAGCATTGTCTATAAGCTACATTTCCGAATTCTAATCGATTATTAGCATTGTCTATAAGCTACATTTCCAAATTCTAATCGATTATTAGCATTGTCTATTAGCTACGTTTCCAAATTCTAATCGATTATTAGCATTGTCTATAAGCTACGTTTCCAAATACTAATCGATTATTAGCATTGTCTATAAGCTACGTTTCCAAATTCTAATCGATTATTAGCATTGTCTATAAGCTACATTTCCAAATTCTAATTGATTATTAACATTGCCTATAAGCTATGTTTAAAGTTTCCAATTGATTATTGCCTCCACGCTCCGTTTTCAGATTGAACTGGATTATTAGCGTGGCCTGCTAGCGATGTTTTCAATTTTCAATGGACTAATGACGTGGTATTCAAGCTACGTTTCCATTTTCCAATTGATCGTTAACAGGGAAAAAAACCATGAAACAATTTGTGTTTGTTGGTGTATGCCAACACAGACATCGTAGCGATGTGACTGAAAAATTGTAAAAGCGACGTTAAAAATTAAATCAAACTGACAAACACATTCATACACAAATTCACACACAAATACACACATTCACACACACACACACACACACACACACACACACACACACATTTACACACACACACATATGAGTTCAAGCCTAATTAAAAGAAATATTGCAATGTTTAGATACAAGACGTCTCATCGCATTTACTTTAACTCTGAGGGTCAAGAAGTTAAAATGATGAAGTGTGTTCACATCTAGCATCTAGCCTTGTTTAGTCCTCCAAGTTATATTACACCATCCATCAGACAATAGAATTATGGGAATCAATCAGACAATAGAATTATGGGAATCAATCAGACAATAGAATTATGGGAATCAATCAGACAATAGAATTATGGGAATCAATCAGACAATAGAATTATGGGAATCAATCAGACAATAGAATTATGGGAATCAATCAGACAATAGAATTACGGGAATCAAACGCTCTTCCAATAATATATAATCTATACAAGGTCTTATAAAAACTAGCATTACCCGAGAGAACAGTCAGGGAAGAATACAACCGCTTAAAAAAAAAATCCTATGCAAAAATGCGAAATCGTTAAGCACAGTAATACGCCAGAGCTTATTCGAATCTGCCGTGGGTTGCCCTCATTCATGGTGCTTCTGAACCTCTTTAGGGTCATAAAAACGCTTTGTGTTGTTCGTCTGACTTGCGCATCTTCATTCTAAGTTTCCTGAATGTCTTCAGGATCATACAAACGCTTTTTTTGTTTGTCTAACTTGCGCATATTCATTCTAAGTTTACTTATTGTCTTCATGGACATCAAGTTGGGTTGATTTTCGGATACTATGGAATGTCATAATTTAAATTTGTCGTGAATTTCTTCCAGAATGAGAAACAAAGTCTTTGACGTACACAGTCATGATTGATAATGCCAATTATTATTTCGATATTTTATTCGGGCATAGAAAAAGAAAGTAAATATTAATTTTATACTGTGAAGCCAAATTACGGTTTAACTTTAAGACATTACAGAGAATTCCTGATACCCATTAATTGATAAAAATTGGTATGTGTCCACCGAGGGGCACCCATGTGTTCAATCAACCACTAATTCAATAGTTGCACAGGCTGGACACGTTTTTATAATATTAATTCCAATCAAATTTAAGAGGATTCTAAATCAAAACTTCAATATAGCTGCGCGCGCCATAAATTGGGTTCTAAAATAATTTTAATACATATTTGAAAGATCAATATCTGAACTTAGTTACACTTAATTACTAGTCATACTTAATTGGTCATAATTAATTAGTCATACTTAATTAGTCATAATTACTAGTCATACTTAATTGGTCATAATTAATTAGTCATACTTAATTGGTCATAAATTTTTAGTCTTACTTAATTAGTCATAATTAATTATATCAATTTGGCACTCAGTCATTAGAACAGCAGTGGTACCATATACTGTCGAGTCCAGCTTCCTAGGGCCCAAACCTCAGAGGGGCCCCAGGCCAGGGGCCATAATGGTACACATTGAGGACACAAGTTTGGTTTTAGCTAAATTACCACAAAGAGGGCCGGTACTCTTTTAACTGTCATGGGGCCCTCGTCTTTATGTATGGGCCTGGTCGAGTCTATTTTTATTTGTTGATTCTTTGTACCTTAATTTCGTAAACGAACAGACGAACACCCCAATATATGTTAACTCCCTTTTCTCATGGCCATAAACAATACAAAGACCTGCATGTGTATACATATTTCAAGACCGGCGCAAAGGATCGTTTGCCATTTTTTAAAACTTATTTTTAATTTGGTTTCCATTGAAACCTGGCACACGTGTCTCCATCTTGATAAAAAGAATTAGTTCTCTTTTGAGAACTTACATCTTGTATTATTCAATAGTTTACCCAGAAAATCAATTTTTTTGCATTATATTATTTTAATTATCGTAAAATGATAGGCCCACAATAAACACAAGACTCCCTTTTACCAATGCTTAGTTCTTTGATCGTTCACTAAAGTTCGGAAATCTCGCTTTGAAATAAAATACGATTAACGTCAAATTCATTCTGATTAATTGCGGTATTCGTTTGCTTTGAGAATTGATTGTGTTTCAAAGTAAACAGTACACCGGCGAATAAATATTCAATTCTTATTTACTTATGAATGGCTAATCTTGTAATCGGAAACACTACTGTAGAATATAACTAACATTAAAAACCTTTGCCCATATTTCTTATCTTTTACATTTTTAGGAAATATATACAAATTTATGGAATGGTTTTTAAAATACATGTACGTGTGATTTGTTATACAGTGTCTGCTATAAACAATATGACATTTCTTTAACGGTTTCACTCACAAACGAATGTTGAATCTAATACAACTTTAGATTAGACCATCATCTCAACTGATTTTCAAACCAGCACTCTTACTATGTCTTAAATCGGAATTAGTTTTGGTAAACATAATACATAAACATTATTTCACTGCATTTTGTCCGTGTTGAATTTACGCACGCTGATGTAGGTAAGAAGCAATATAAGAAAGTGGAAATATAAAATCATTATTTAGTCGAAATGAAAAGACATCATACGATAACTGCTTTCCTGTCGGCCTTTATATATGCAAGACTACTACACAACAAAGGATGAAAGAATGATTCTGTATAGGGTGATATAGTAACGAATCTGTACAAAGTGAAGAATGAGTCTGTACAATGTGTGTGTGTGTGTGTGTGTGTGTGTGTGTGTGTGTGCGCGCTCGCTTTGGATTTTCAACTTAGGTTTACCATTTTTTCAGTCATATCGTTACGATGTCTTCCGTGTGGCAGATGTTTATCACTGGGGCATCATGCCGTAGACATGTAGCACGATGTCCCACTATGTCACATTATGCGCCTCAAATGCGGAAAGCCGAAGTTTTGAACCCTGGTCAAATTGAACCAAAGACATACAAATGGTACTAGCTTGCTGCTCAGCATTAAGAGGTTAAATGTTAGGACTGGCCGGCCTGGTGTCAGGATAATTTGACGGGGTGGGACATCATACTACATGTCTCAGCATTAAGAGGTTAAATGTTAGGACTGGCCGGCCTGGTGTCAGGATAATTTGACGGGATGGGACATCATACTACATGTCTCAGCATTAAGAGGTTAAATGTTAGGACTGGCCGGCCTGGTGTCAGGATAATTTGACGGGGTGGGACATCATACTACATGTCTCAGCATTAACATTTTACATTACAGCGAAGACGATACAGCTCGCAGTGCTGTTCGAATTTTTATCTATTGACAGATTGAAATAATGCAGTGGTAGTTTTAACCTAATCTGTTCAGTGTAGATGGCGCAATCTGGATGCCATATTTTATAGTTGCATTGGATCAACAATAGTATTACTATTACATTACCAGATAAATAGATCTACAAATTCCACCTTTATTTTGACAATAGAGGCCATGAATGTTAAAACATTAGCCGTACATGTTACTGAGTTAGTTGCAATACAAACAAATTTCTCTTAAACAGATGAATCCGATTTATAACAGTCGTAAAATAATAATCAACATTAGCAATAATAAATAATGAAGACTTTGTATAGCGCCTAATTGTTAGAAGCTCTAAGGCTTAAGGCTGTAAAACATCTATAATTGTATGAATACAAAAACACAAACGCACACCATGAAATTAGAAAACATAACAAATGATGAAAATATTTAAGGTAGGAAACATTATTAAGTCTTTAAGTTTGTTCTTGCAGTCCAAAAATCGAAATTGGTTCCACGTTGCTGGGACCTGGTATGCAAAGTAACTTTGTCCATGTGACTTCGTTTTCATAGTGGGAATAATGAGTATACGATTGTCAGAAAATGAGCGTAAGTATCGTCCTGCTGTGTACACATGGGTGAGGCCAGATAGGTATGATGGACTGGAGTCTGTCACTGACAACAAATTTTAACTTCAGATCGAATGGATAGCCAATGTAGGGCACTGAGCAGCAGTGGTGTGCTCTGATCGTGGTACTCTAAAGATGATCTGATCAACTGTGTTTTGAACTTTAAGACGTTTCTGGAACAGATACTGAGACTAACCAGACATGATTGAGTTACAATATTCCAGTCTTGAATGTACTAATGAACACACAAGTGTTTTAGTGGCATTAACGGAAAGATATTTGCGAATGGAACTGATGCGTCTCAGCTCAAGATATACAGCCTCACATATGTTCATGACACTGGTGCAATGTGAGAATACTGCCTAGAGTAATACATAGGTGTGGTAGTAACTGTGTGAATTTAATGTTGATGTTGCTGATATGTATTGTCTGAGGTAACGGATGTATTTGTGTTTTGATCAGAATGGCTTCAAGTAAAGCATGTATATGTATCAAAGGCAATGAAACATTCAAGAAACGGCCAGAAGGAAAAGATGTATATTAAGTTTTGAGGAACTTATGCGACTTTCCGTGTTTGCAGCTGACGAACGTACACATAACCACTGTGCGGGTATTTTGTTAATGCAGGAGGCAACTGTCAGTTGATGACATGAATTATATAACTATAACCCGGAACCGACACGAACGACATGCTTCCTTTTACAAGACACTAACGTTCTGATTGATGGAGGTATTTAAAGGCCATAAAGGTCTGACAGATTGAGGCATTACACGACAGTAAAGGTCTGACAGATTGAGGTATTACACGACACTAACGGTCTGACAGATGGAGGCATTTCAAGGCAGTAAAGGTCTGGTAGATTGAGGCATTACAAGACAGTAAAGGTTTGACAGATGGAGGCATTTCAAGGCAGTAAAGGTCTGGTAGATTGAGGTATTACACGACAGTAAAGGTCTGACAGATGGAGGCATTTCAAGGCAGTAAAGGTCTGGTAGATTGAGGCATTACAAGACAGTAAAGGTTTGACAGATGGAGGCATTTCAAAACAGTAAAGGTTTGACAGATGGGGGTATTACAAGACAGCAAAGGTCTGACAGATGGGGGTATTACAAGACAGTAAATGTCTGACAGATGGAGGCATTTCAAGGCAGTAAAGGTCTGGTAGATTGAGGCATTACAAGACAGTAAAGGTTTGACAGATGGAGGCATTTCAAAACAGTAAAGGTTTGACAGATGGGTGTATTACAAGACAGCAAAGGTCTGACAGATGGGGGTATTACAAGACAGTAAAGGTCTGGTAGATGGGGTATTACGAGACATTAAAAGTCTGCCAGACGAGGGCATTTTCATGATTAAATCAAGACATGAGATATGTGATCTGCGTGTTGAAAGTACAAATCGTCATGTAGATACATACTCTACCATAGCAACATTGTGACGGACGAAAACATCGTCGCAAAACGGAATCATGATAAGACATGTAAATTTGTTTCTTTCAATATTACCAAGTAGGTTATGAGAACCGTCCAACATACTGGGTCATCTTTGAATTTGTACACGTCTTCTTAAAAGGGCTTGTTTGTCCGAGTAACTTCAATGACGTCATAGCAATCTATTGATGCAAAACTCACCTGTGTACATAGAGATCGAAAATAGGGCACAATATCGTAGCTACCACTGCATCACCTCGATCTGTCAATTGATAAATCATACATTTGTACATCAGATTTGAGAGCCATGCTCAAATCCTCACCTCGCTTGCATTCAGACAAATAGTGGACGGTTGATGCCGTGTCACGTCTAACATAAATCGGTTTTTATGACGTAGCAGTTGGTACTATTGATACTTGTAAAATTATAGGTCACTTATGTAGACACATGGTTCCAATTGTTTCTCTTGAAACCCTGTAAACACAGCACCCTTAAGAACCATTATGGAATCCCACTGTTTCTAGTTTCTGCAAGCATTGGTATGAAGCTATAATTGACAACGCCAGATCTCTTTCTAAAAGGCGACATATATTGCTTTTTAATTGGCAGGTCATGTCCATTTCAATGGATCGTTTACAATTAGAAATGTAGATTAATCGCGTATACGGGTCTCAAAGGACGTTATTCCGGACAAAAAATGAAAAACACTGAATTCAAAAATAGAACGGAAGAACATTAACAAAAGCCTTGGATCCTATTCAGTGTCACGTGCACATCCAGAGCTGCGAATCCAGGTTTATAAAGAACTTTTTAGTCAATCCGTTTCAAGAGGAATTTAGTTCGTTAGCTTGCATCTTGCAAATCGTTTTTTTTTTCTTTCACTTTTGCCGTTTTTTCCGATGGCACGGTAAACAATGGTTTTCATGATGAAGAGATACACTCGCATGCTACAGTAACTATTGACAAGAAACTGTTCAGAAAGCTTTCACAGACAACGATTCATTTCTGTTCATACATTTTATAGATTTATTGTCAAGGCCAAATCAAAGGCTGAAAATAAAGAGCAATTTCTCCAGAAATTGATACCGGTCCCACTAACAGTTTAATCCGCCCATGATTATCCGTATTTTTTCTCTATAATTAAATTATCCATGCTGGAAAAATCTAAATGCTTACACTCTCCTCCTCGCATTCACGCGCGTTTCACATGCAAGAAATGTTGAGCATTGCACATATCATTTCCGTTTTGAGTTCTTAACAATATCCACTTAAATGTTGTTATGTAGTATGTATAATATATTTAACTTTCTTTACAATGTTCATAAAAATGCCTGTTATTAACTACGAATATATATATATATATATATATATATATATATATATATATATATATATATATATATATATATATATATATAGAGAGAGAGAGAGAGAGAGAGAGAGAGAGAGAGACATATATATATATATATATATATATATATATATATATATATATATATATATATAACCAGTATTGGAGGGATAGGGAATCTAGTTTGTATTTTATATATTACACCTTGCCCTCCTGAAATTTGATTATTCTTCGAAAATGGTGAACGCTAGATCTAGCATCGACATGTTCTTATTTTGTACTGATGATAATAGATTTGTTTTACAAGACACGTCACACTGCAAAATTAGGGAAGGTGTAATTTGTTGCTCTTTGAAACACGATATCTTCCACTGGAGAATTCTCCAAGTGATGGCCCTTTATTGGGTTGCCTCCAATTATTGGCCCTTTATTGGGTTACCTCTAAGCAATGGCTATTTATTGGGTTGCCTCCAAGCAATGGCTCTTTATTAGGTTGCCTCCAAAAAATTGCCCTTTAATGGCCCTTTATTTATTTGCCTGTAAGTAATTGCCTTTAATTTAGTTGCCAGAAAATAATTATGGCACTTTAATGGATTGCCTCCAATTAAAGGCCCTTGAGTGTTTTCCCAAATAATGGTCTTTTGAATTGGTTCCAAATATAAGGGTCTTCATTGAAGAATCTACAAGTAACGGTATGCCATGAATTGCCTATAATATACGGTACTTCATTAAAGAATCTACAAGTAAGGGTATACTATGAATTACCTATAATATACGGTACTTCATTAAAGAATCTACAAGTAAGAGTATACTATGAATTACCTATAATATACGGTACTTCATTAAAGAATCTACAAGTAAGGGTATTCCATGAATTACCTATAATATACGGTACTTCATTGAAGAATCTACAATGCCATGAATTGCCTATAATATACGGTACTTCATTAAAGAATCTACAAGTAAGAGTATACTATGAATTACCTATAATATATAGTACTTCATTGAAGACTCTACAAGTAAGGGTATAGTATGAATTACCTATAATATACGGTACTTCATTAAAGAATCTACAAGTAAGAGTATACTATGAATTACCTATAATATATGCTACTTCATTAAGGAATCTACAAGTAAGGGTATTCCATGAATTACCTATAATATACGGTACTTCAATGAAGAATCTACAAGTAAGGGTATACTATGAATTACCTATAATATACGGTACTTCATTAAAGAATCTACAAGTAAGGGTATACCATGAATTACCTATAATATACGGTACTTCAATGAAGAATCTACAAGTAAGGGTATTCCATGAATTACCTATAATATACGGTACTTCATTAAAGAATCTACAAGTAAGAGTACACTATGAATTACTTATAATATACGCTACTTCATTAAGGAATCTACAAGTAAGGGTATTCCATGAATTACCTATAATATACGGTACTTCAATGAAGAATCTACAAGTAAGGGTATACTATGAATTACCTATAATATACGGTACTTCATTAAAGAATCTACAAGTAAGGGTATACCATGAATTACCTATAATATACGGTACTTCAATGAAGAATCTACAAGTAAGGGTATTCCATGAATTACCTATAATATACGGTACTTCATTAAAGAATCTACAAGTAAGGGTATTCCATGAATTACCTATAATATACGGTACTTCATTAAAGAATCTACAAGTAAGAGTATACCATGAATTACCTATAATATACGGTACTTCATTAAAGAATCTACAAGTAAGGGTATTCCATGAATTACCTATAATATACGGTACTTCATTAAAGAATCTACAAGTAAGGGTATAGTGTGAATTACCTATAATATACGGTACTTCATTAAAGAATCTACAAGTAATGGTATTCCATGAATTACCAATAATATACAGTACTTCATTGAAGAATCTACAAGTAAGAGTATACTATGAATTACCTATAATATACGGTACTTCATTAAGGAATCTACAAGTAAGAGTATACTATGAATTACCTATAATATACGGTACTTCATTAAAGAATCTACAAGTAAGGGTATTCCATGAATTACCTATAATATACGGTACTTCAATGAAGAATCTACAAGTAAGGGTACAGTGTGAATTACCTATAATATACGCTACTTCATTGAGGAAGAAAAAGAAAAGATCGAGTGTGCGTCTCATAACTTTATTCATCCACAGATTAATGGCATTGAAACCGTTTAATCTTATTCATCAACGATTATAACTTTAATGGCCACATCTGTAGTCAGCGCACTTTATTTCTTACCTAAAAAGATGTTATATAAAAGTTGTATTGTGTTAATTGATTTAAGTCTATACTAAATTTGAATAACTTTCATTTGCTGAGTATTGCATTTTTCTTTAGGATGTAAATTGCCGTAAAGTCTTTGATGCATTTTAGACATATGGTTTCATTAGGTTTAATAACTTCAGTTGATGGTCATTTTACGTTCTTTATGCGTGTTTTTCTTGCAAATCCTGACATGCTGTCTGTAGTCCTAATACAGTTCTTTGATCTATCGTTTTTTAATTGTTTAGTGTATGTGATATAAGTGCATAGGTATAATATTTAAGAATTATGAAGAATACTGTTACGATACCAATATAACATGCTTACGCAAAACGTTAAAGCACGTTTGCAAGCTTTTAATATACTGTCTGATTCCGTCATATAATCCATATTTTACCAGCTTTACGTATGCTTGTCATATATATATATATATATATATATATATATATATATATATATATATATATATATATATATATATATATATATATATATATATATATATATATATATATATATATATATATGCGCGCGCGCTCGTGTGTGTGTGTGTGTGTTTGCAAGTCTGTGAAATTGGTATAAGCCTGTCAAATTCGAATATCATTGTGTCCACTATATATGCGAGTCTGTCAAATTGATATGAGATCTTTTCGGCTTGTCAAACTAGTATTTAAGCATGTCAAATATGTGAATCCGTTAGGGCAATACTCAAGACCTATCTTGCTAATATGTGAATCCGTTAGGGCAATACTCAAGACCTATGTTGCTAATATATGAATCCGTTAGGGCAATACTCAAGACCTATCTTGCTAATATATGAATCCGTTAGGGCAATACTCAAGACCTATCTTGCTAATATGTGAATCCGTTAGGGCAATGCTCAAGACCTATCTTGCTAATATGTGAATCCGTTAGGGCAATACTCAAGACCTATCTTGCTAGTATATGAATCCGTTAGGGCAATACTCAAGACCTATCTTGCTAATATGTGAATCCGTTAGGGCAATGCTCAAGACCTATCTTGCTAACCTCCCGACATTCAAGGTACTTTTATCAGTTTTCTCGAACAAATTTTTAATTATTTCACAATATTATGTCAGCAAAATGCCCTCATGTCCATCATAAATTGGTCCAACGACGTTAGTCAGCAAAAGTCACCAAAGCACAAAAGGTAAACGCTATAGTATCTTAAATGTTGCTATTAAAACGGCATGGAACATTAGTTTTCTTCAAACTACATTCAGTCTTCTTCAAGGAATCTATATCCAATTTTCTTCAACAAAACACATCCAGTCTTGATCAAGGAATTCAACCAAACAATATCCGGTCATTTCAAACAGCCTAGTTAAAAAAGAAACTACATCATGTCTTCTTCAACCAAATACAGCAAGTCATTAACAACCCAAACTACATCAAGTCATTTACAACCAAACTACATCAAGTCATGAACAACCAAACTACATCAAGTCATTTACAACCAAACTACATCAAGTCATTTACAACCAAACTACATCAAGTCATTAACAACCCAAACTACATCAAGTCATTTACAACCAAACTACATCAAGTCATTAACAACCCAAACTACATCAAGTCATTTACAATCAAACTACATCAAGTCATTTACAACCAAACTAAATCAAGTCATTTACAACCAAACTACATCAGGTCATTTACAACCAAACTACATCAAGTCATGAACAACCAAACTACATCAAGTCATTTACAACCAAACTAAATCAAGTCATTTACAACCACACTACATTAAGTCATTTACAACTAAACTACATCGAGTCTCTAACAATTCAAGTACATCTAGTTTTCTTCCGCCAAACTACATCCGGTTCTCTTCAAGCGAACCGCATCCAGTCTTGTTGCACGTGGAGCATATTTAGTTTTACTGCTTTTAATACGTACTCCTGGAGGTTGACAAAAAATAATTAAAATCAAACAAAGAAGTGACACGCAGAGTACTAATTTTCCAGTCTCGTGGAGTAAGAGATATTATTTTTCGATAATTTATTCAAAATGTGTTTAACGTAATAGTGTGCAATATTTTAATTGATTGTACCGTATTTAAATGGAAGTAAACACAGTCAAGTGATCGTACTTTGTCATGTCAGTCTGTACCGTTATGTAATATGCTTTGATATGTTATGTCATGTGTGTTGATGTGTTTTTATTGAGTTTTCATCATCTTGTTATGTGCGTTGATGTGTTGTGTGTTTCTTGAATGTCCATTATCTTGTTATGTGCGTTGATGTGTTGTTGGTTAATTGAGTTTCTATCATCATGTCATGTGCGCTAATGTGTTGTTTGTTACTTGTGTTGCGAACATCCTGTCACATGTCCTGATCTTTTACGTCACCTCAGTTTATGTCATTCTTTTTTTTGTGCTCAATTATGTGTTAATCACGTTATGATCTACCCTTGTGTCATGTACCGGGATGCGCTCTTGGCTACGTCATGTTTGCCACTGTGTCATGTAACTTGATGCGTTCTTGGTTCCATCATGTTTTGATATTGTGTCATGTAACTTGATGCGTTCTTGGTTACATCATGTTTTGATATTGTGTCATGTAACTTGACGCGTTCTTGGTTACATCATGTTTTGATATTGTGTCATGTAACTTGATGCGTTCTGGTCTACGTCACGTTCTGCCATTATTTTAATGTTTAAGGGTATTACGTTTTCAGTCATGTTACATCATTATGTCATGCGCCTTGGTTTATTATTCGACACGACATTTTCTATCATTTGGTAATTAACTTTAAAGGTTAATTGTAATATAGATGTATATGAGATTTGTTCATTAATTAACACGCACCTGCAAATAAACACTATACATGATAAGCATGTGAATTTGACCATCACTAACCGATTGAGTTAAAAACACCAAGATAAACATTAAAAGCATTCAACCTTTTTTTTGCACCTTTTAATCCAAAAAGGCCAGATAAACGTTTATTGCACTGAAGTGTATTGGCATCTTTGAATCCAACTAGGCCAGAGAAGTGTTAATATCATTGAACTGTGTTGGCAACTGTGAATCCCAAAAGGCCAGAGAAACGGAAATAGCAGTTAACTGTGCTTACATATTTAAAGTCAGCATGACAAGAGAAACAGAACTGATAGATAATTTGCATTAGTTTTATCAATGATTGTTATGCACATTGCGCGCACATATTTTATTCAGGATGTATATGTTTCTCATTGATAGTAGCTTTTTAACACACACACACACACAGACACACACACACACACACACACACACACACACACACACACACAAACACACACACATGGGGATAAACCCATTGATTAATTAATGGCCACTTTTCATTGTTATAAGCGGTCTATGATATACATCAAAATACATGTTGAAGATAGAGAGTGTGGCATCTTCTATTTGTATACATTTCACTTGGATTTGGGCACGAACTGGACCCTTACAACACTTACCCATTTCGGAAAAGCTCTTCAGTTTTATTGATAAAATGACTATACGAGAGAGAAAAAACAAAACCGCCTAAAGCGCTCGCAAAAAAAACATTAAATGCACTGCCCAAAGCGCTCGCAAAAGCGATACACTGTATCGTCTAAAGCGCTCGCAAAATACATGCATTGAACCCGCCAAAGCGCTCGCAAAACTTTGAACTGAACTGCCCAAACACGCTTGCACAAACTACGCACTAAATCGAGCAAAGTGCTCGCAAAAATGATAATAAGACATATTGAAGATCAACTGTTTCTTATTTTCAGTATAACACTTTGGATGAGGAAAGAAAATTCTTATTTGAAAAATTATTTTTATCTTAGAAATTTGTAAAATTTATTTATAATCTTATGCTTCGAAATTTAAAAATTTTTTTTTTTAACTATCTTCGAAATTTTTAATAAGCATGAATTTGAAGACGTTAATCAATTACAATAATTATGTAGGATTAAAAAAATCTATGTACTGAACTAGTCCACATATAGATTATGTAATGCTATTAATAACACACATTAGACAAGTGTAAAATTGACTTACGAGCGACGATTACTCACACTTTAAATACGATTATAGACCTGACAACGTACTCCTTAATTTGTTAAATACTCCTGGAGGTTGACAAAAAATAATTAAAATCAAACAAAGAAGTGACACGCAGAGTACTAATTTTCCAGTCTCGTGGAGTAAGAGATATTATTTTTCGATAATTTATTCAAAATGTGTTTAACGTAATCGTGTGCAATATTTTGATTGATTGTACCGTATTTAAATGGAAGTAAACACAGTCAAGTGATCGTACTTTGTCATGTCAGTCTGTACCGTTATGTAATATGCTTTGATATGTTATGTCATGTGTGTTGATGTGTTGTGTGTTTCTTGAATGTCCATCATCTTGTTATGTGCGTTGATGTGTTGTTGGTTAATTGAGTTTCTATCATCATGTCACGTGCGCTAATGTGTTGTTTGTTACTTGTGTTGCGAACATCCTGTCACATCTCCTGATCTTTTACGTCACCTCAGTTTATGTCATTCTTTTTTTGTGCTTAATTATGTGTTAATCACGTTATGATCTACCCTTTTGTCATGTACCAGGATGCGCTCTTGGCTACGTCATGTTTGCCACTGTGTCATGTAACTTGATGCGTTCTTGGTTACATCATGTTTTGATATTGTGTCATGTAACTTGATGCGTTCTTGGTTACATCATGTTTTGATATTGTGTCATGTAACTTGATGCGTTCTGGTCTAGGTCATGTTCTGCCATTATTTTAATGTTTAAGGGTGCTACGTTTTCAGTCATGTTACATCATTTATGTCATGCGCCTTGGTTTATTATTCGACACGACATTTTCTATCATTTGGTAATTAACTTTAAAGGTTAATTGTAATATAGATGTATATGAGATTTGTTCATTAATTAACACGCACCTGCAAATAAACACTATACATGATAAGCATGTGAATTTGACCATCACTAACCGATTGAATTAAAAACACCAAGATAAACATTAAAAGCATTTAACCTTTTTTTGCACCTTTTAATCCAAATAGGCCAGATAAACGTTCATAGCACTGAAGTGTATTGGCATCTTTGAATCCAGAAAGGCCAGATAAACGTTCATAGCACTGAAGTGTATTGGCATTTTTGAATCCAACTAGGCCAGAGAAGTGTTAATATCATTGAACTGTGTTGGCAACTGTGAATCCAAAAAAGCCAGAGAAACGGAAATAGCAGTTAACTGTGCTCACATATTTAAAGTCAGCATGACAAGAGAAACATAAAGCACTGATAGATAATTTGAATTAGTTTTATCAATGATTGTTATGCACATTGCGCGCACATATTTTATTCAGGATGTATATGTTTCTCATTGATAGTAGCTTTTTAACACACACACACACACACACACACACACACACACACACACACACACATGGGGATAAACCCATTGATTAATTAATGGCCACTTTTCATTGTTATAAGCGGTCTATGATATACATCAAAATACATGTTGAAGATAGAGAGTGTGGCATCTTCTATTTGTATACATTTCACTTGGATTTGGGCACGAACTGGACCCTTACAACACTTACCCATTTCGGAAAAGCTCTTCAGTTTTATTGATAAAATGACTATACGAGAGAGAAAAAACAAAACCGCCCAAAGCGCTCGCAAAAAAAAAAACATTTAATGCACTGCCCAAAGCGCTCGCAAAAGCGATACACTGTATCGTCTAAAGCGCTCGCAAAATACATGCATTGAACCCGCCAAAGCGCTCGCAAAACTTTGAACTGAACTGCCCAAACACGCTTGCACAAACTACGCACTAAATCGAGCAAAGTGCTCGCAAAAATGATAATAAGACATATTGAAGATCAACTGTTTCTTATTTTCAGTATAACACTTTGGATGAGGAAAGAAAATTCTTATTTGAAAAATTATTTTTATCTTAGAAATTTGTAAAATTTATTTATAATCTTATGCTTCGAAATTTGAAAATATTTTTTTTAACTATCTTCGAAATTTTTAATAAGCATGAATTTGAAGACGTTAATCAATTACAATAATTATGTAGGATTAAAAAAATCTATGTACTGAACTAGTCCACATATAGATTATGTAATGCTATTAATATATTAATAACACATTAGACAAGTGTAAAATTGACTTACGAGCGACGATTACTCACACTTTAAATACGATTATAGACCTGACAACGTACTCCTTAATTTGTAGACTGATATATATATATATATATATATATATATATATATATATATATATATATATATATATATATATATATATATATATATATACAATATTTTAATTTTGGTGTAAACATGTCTTTCTACTGGCACAAAATTTCGATTATTTGACAGGTTTTAGAAAATTTCGAGTAACAATGATACCAATTTTACATCGATTAATATTTAAATTTTTTCGTGGAACTTACACAATAGTTAGTAGTAGCTGATACCCCATACATACATACATACATACATCCATACATACATACATACATACATACATACATACATACATACATACATACATACATACATACATTCATACATACATACATACATACATACATACATACATACATACATACATACATACATACATACATACATACATACATACATACATACATACATACATACATACATACATAGTTTATTTCATATAGTGCTATTGTGATTAGAAACGATTTGTAAAGTAAATTGTGTTCATTGTTTATGGTTAATAAAACATAAACTCGGCCATAATTGACAGACCATGTCTGTTTCACTATAATTGACAGGTTATGTTGGTTTTGTTGTGTTGATTTAACGTATTTGTATTATTTCCAAATTGCCTCAAGTACAAATGAAAGAACTGCTGTTAAACATAGAGTAAAACCGAGAACAGCAAAGTGTACTGAGAAACATTTACATTGATCCGTAATTAATAACGTTCAAGTGTTAATTATAATGGTGTCAAAATAATCACTGAAAAAAGGTATAATAAAAAAGTGGTTTAGAAATCTTGGAAAGACGTTAACCCTTGAGAAGCAGGCAATCAAGATGCAACGGGTTTGACATAACCGCTAACAGATGGATTGTTGCTTCCCGTTTCTTGTTGGAAAGGCGCCAGATTTAGTTTTGAGAATGTTTTATTCACTCAAAGGATGGTAACTAAGGTACACAATACGACATGATAACATTTCATTGAATCCAGATGATGGTAACCATGGTACACAATATCAGATAGAATACAGAATTTTCCCGCGATCATGCAGAATGAAAAAGTAATTTAAAATCAATTTATACCTTACGATGATTCGAGATAAATCAATCAATATTTTTAAAGATTGTTCGAGATAAATCAAGCTATAATTTACTATCATTCGAGATAATCAAGCTATATTTTACGATCATTCGAGATAAATCAAGCTATATTTTACGATCATTCAAGATAAATCAAGCTATATTTTACGATCATTCGAGATAAATCAAGCTATAAAAACGTAAATAATGTATCTTTGTCTTTAGTGTGAAACCAGTAACTGATCAATTTATTTGATAATGTGAACATGGGCGCTGGATATATTCCAACAGAAATAAACCCTTGTTCTTACTAACGAAATAATTTTTAGATGTCTTCTTTTCGTAAGTCAGTTTTGTGCGTACTAGTAATTGCGCACTGGCGTCGATGATATTGTACACTTGCATTGTCGTTTAATCATAATATCATAACATATAACAGTTTAAATCAGCTGAATATGGCATCCAATTATTTTAATATAAAGATAATTGTTGTTGTTGGATTCAAGCCGTTTCTCAAAACAAATATAGACTATACATGGCATCTAGTTAAATTGGGAGAGGAAGAACACCTGGAAAACCCCGGGAAGAACAAACTACCCAATATATACTACCGCCATGTTTCTTAAGCACTCACGTTAGCCAAGACCGGGATTCGAACACACGCAGACATAGATGAGATGACAGTGATCGCGAAGGGCGAGCGCTATAAGACTATTCGTTCACTCCGAAGAGAAAGAGAAAGGGTGTGTCGTATAAAATAAATTATTTTTGACGCGCAATGCCCATTATACAAAATATGTGATGAACACAACCTTTGAAAATGTGTTGGTTGACTGCTTTGTATTTTTTTTTTTTTGTTGTTGTTTTTATGCCTCTTTAATGCTTCCAGATCTACACAAGAATGAACGGGACACAAACATTAGGAATATTTTTGTGTTTGTGCCTCTCTAATGCTTCCATATCTATACAAGAATGAATTGGACATACATATTGCTCGCATTTTTAGCAATAGGATGAAATCAGAATAGTTTCGTAATGTAAAAGCTTTATTAATTGTATTGAACTAGAGGTAAGTATTATGAATCAGTTGTTAATGTTTAGAATCGAGTGTAAGTGTTTCAGTTCCTCCGGACAAGAACTCATTCGGGTGTAAAACCCGAACATAGCTTCGCCATGCCTAAGCAAAGACTCAGTTGCTTTGTTTCAAAAATATATAATAATACTATAAAGTATATCTTAATCGTATACATTATGCTATAAAAGTATATAGTATATCATGAAAGTATACAATATATCATAACAGTATATAGTATACTATACATGTATACAGAATAGCGTAACGGTATACAGTATATCATAACATTATACAATATATCATAACAGTATATAATATATCATAATAGTGTACAGTATGTCATAACGGTATACAGTATATCATAACATAATACAATATATCATAATATCATACAGTATACAATAAAATTAAACAGTATATCATAATAGTATCTAATATATCAAATAGTGTACAGTATGTCATAAAGGTATACAGTATGTCATAACGGTATACAGTATATTATAACAGTATACAAAATATCATAAATATCTATAATATATCATAATAGTGTAAAGTATATCATAATATTATATAATATATCATAATAGTGTACAGTATGTCATAACGTGTACAGTATATCATAACAGTATACAAAATATCATAAACATATATAGCATATCATACTAGCATACGGTATAGCATAAGAGCATATAGTAAATCACAACATTATACGGTATATCATAATATTATGCAGTCTATAATAACAGTATACAGTATATCATAACAGTATACTGTATATCATAACAATATACGGTATATCAATAACAGTATACGGTATATCATATAACAGTATATATTTTACCAATAATAGTTTACAGTATATCATAATATTATACGGTGCTGGTTAATAACTGTCGTCTGTGTTAGGCAGTATTATATTCCATTTTATCTTTGTCTTTCTTATCATTTTTTTTCCTTCTCATTTATATTCTTCTATGTGTTGAGCCTTAGTGACTCAGTTACTCAAAGATTACCATATACAACATAAACCAGGGAATGACACGTCCAAATTATGTCCCAATCAAATCTCAACGTAATGCTGTGTCCTTGATCAAGGTACTGTGTTTAAATTTTTGTTGAACTCTATATCTTTTCATGTTGGCAAGCAGCTGTATATCAGCTAAGCGAAATCTATTTTGGTGATGGTGTTTGAATGTATCGTACAGATATAATGGTGTTTGAATGTATCGTACAGATATAATGGTGTTTGAATGTATCGTACAAATATAATGGTGTTTGAATGTATCGTACATATATAAAGATGTTTGAATGTATCGTACATATATTCAAACATCTTTATAAAATGGTGTTTGAATGTAACGTACAGATATAATAGTGTTTGAATGTATCGTACAGATATAATGGTGTTTTAATGTATCGTACAGATATAATGGTGTTTGAATGTATCGTACAAATATAATGGTGTTTGAATGTATCGTACATATATAATGGTGTTTGAATGTATCGTACATATATAAAGATGTTTGAATGTATCGTACATATATTCAAACATCTTTATAAAATGGTGATTGGATGTATCGTACAGATATAATGGTGTTTGAATGTATCATTCAGATATAATCGTGTTTGAATGTATCGTTCAGATATAATCCTGTTTAAATGTATCGTTCAGATATAATCGTGTCTGTATGTATCGTTCAGATCTAATCGTGTCTGTATGTATCGTTCAAATATAATCGTGTTTGAATGTATCGTTCAGATATAAGCTGATTGAATGTATCGTTCAGATATAATGGTGTTTGAATGTATCGTTCAGATATAATCGTGTTTGAATGTATCGTTCAAATATAATCCTGTTCAAATATATCGTTCAGATATAATCGTGTCTGCATGTATCGTTTAGATCTAATCGTGTCTGTATGTATTGTTCAAATATAATCGTGTCTGTATGTATCGTTCAGATCTAATCGTGTCTGTATGTATCGTTCAAATATAATCGTGTCTCTATGTATCGTTCAGATCTAATCGTGTCTGTATGTATCGTTCAGATCTAATCATGTCTGTATGTATCGTTCAGATCTAATCGTGTCTGTATGTATCGTTCAGATCTAATCGTGTATGTATGTATCGTTCAAATATAATCGTGTCTGTATGTATCGTTCAGATATAATCGTGTTTAAATGTATAGTATAGATATACTGGTAATGGCTGCTTGATTGCTTTACGTAATAATAATATGTGAAAATCATATAACAGTGGTCTACGGCCAAAATGCTTCCGAAATAAATGAAGTCAAACTCTATTAATTCTGGGTCACTGAGAACGCAAATGAAACATACAGTTGTTGAATGGCTCTAGTTGTTAAGATATGACACGGACACAGGGTCAGAATAAACTACCCTTGACTTGTTAATTCAGCGTGGTGCCTCCAGCTGGGAATGTTGTGTTAAAGAAGAAAAAGTGGAATCTGCGTTATCCAAATATTCCATCCGCCATACGCCTATTACACCACGGAGAGGGAATACCGGTTCCTGATTCACTATAATCATTCTCACTTGCGTCAGACGAGAGAATGAAACGTAGCGACCAATGTCACATGACCCATGTTTTCTCCCATCATAATCCTTTGAACCACACCCCAGAACACCAGTTTGAACTGAATTACCTTGTCAGGGATTTGGAACTATCCAAGAGTAAGGCAGAGCTGTTGGACTCCAGACTGCAACAGTGGAATCTACTTGCAGGTGATGTTAGGGTTTCCATGTTCCGTGACCGTCCAAAGGATCTTGTTCTATCCTTTGACATGGAAGGTGATATTGTAAATCTGCAGCAACATCGATGGTGTGATGGCCCTCAACATCGTTCATGATTGAGATGAGTGGAAACTATTCATTGATTCATGGAAGACGAGTCTTAAATTTGTTTTGCCGCTGTACGACAATGGCTTGAGATCAATTGCAGATGGTCATCCAGTCCATATGAATGAAACATGAAAACATGAAAAAATGTTTGAGATGCATTAACTATGACCAACCTCAGTGGCAGATTTGTGGCGATTTGAAGATTATTGCTTGTTCTTCAGACTGGCTACAGAAAGTGCTGCAATTTCCTCTGCGAATGGCAACCAGTCTTGCGAGAGATTCCCACAACATCAAAAGAGACTGGCCACTCCGACAGTCGTTGAAGCCTGAGAGGAAAGGTGTTCAACATGCACCACTTGTTGAATCAACGAAGATTGTGTTACTACTCTTGCACATCAAACTGGTTCCTATGAAGAACTTTGTCACGACCATGGACTACACACAGTACCTCTGTGGAAAATTCCAAAGTTACCTTAAGCTAAGTTAAAAGAAGGTTTCTGTGTTGGTCTTCAGATTCGTCAACTAAATCGTGATGATGAATCGGACTGTGCTCTGCATGGCAAGGAAATGGCGGCATGTTAAGCCTTCCAGGTATTAGCAAACAACACAGCCGACAACTAAAGGAGGTTGGTGGAAAACCTTCTCGAGGCATACAAGAGCCATGGTTAAAATATGTCACTAAAGAAAAACATTTTGTACTCTAGATTATTTCTTCACAGGATTGCGGAGCAGTAAGTGACGAACACGGCAAGCGATTTCGCCAGGACATTGCAACAATGGAGAAACGCTATCAGGGCAAACGGATCCCATGAATGCTTGCAAACTATTGCTGGACAGTGACAGGAGGTACTCCATTTAATGAATACAAGAGATAAGCCAAAGAGTGCCGAGTAGACACTGAATAAGTCTAATATATATATATATATATATATATATATATATATATATATATATATATATATATATATATATATATATATATATATATATATATATATATATAATAGCTTTTTGCCGGATTTTTTTTATAATAAAGGTTATTTATATAACCGTTTGTCTGTTTTTTAAAGTGGTACTTAAACACTACAGGTGATATATTATCATGTAAAGCAATCATAAAGACATGAAAAGACATCGGTTTACAATTTCTGATTAAAACTCTATCTACACAATATACATTGATGTAAAATCTAAAAATGTAAATATTTTGGAAACAGAAGCCATCAAATTGTTTCATATGTCAACTTGCTATAATAAATAACACATTATATCTGTGAAGCAGGCGACTTCTACAACAATGTAGACTAGTGTAATTTTGTATTTCATATTTGATCAGTTCTTCATTTATTCAAATGATTCTTAAGAAGACTTTTTACAGTTCGAATGTCTTTTTTGAATTCAAATATGATAAAACGTCATATTTATTAACTCAGGAAAGTACCACACGGTGTCTTGATAAATTACGTCATAAGAGCAATGTCTTAATTGAAGGAATGTGTACTTAAATTCCTTGAAATCAGAGGTAGTTTCAATGATATAAAACAAATTTCGGATTATCTCTGTTTTCCAGATCTAGGCTTTAGACTCACATAAGATAAATAGCCAATTACTTTATCTATCACATAATTTCACATACATTTCAGTATTTAGCAAGACGCATGATTCCAGCTTTATTTTGTACTTCGTGTTATAGGGGCACTTAATTAAGAGTATAATCTATGAAACAGGAAAAGTAAAAGCAAAATCTTTCTAAAAACCGAACACTTAAACTAATCGATATAAAGAATCCCAACAAAGATGTGAGACTCCAAAATGCATTCTTTGAGATGGATCAATCATAAATTGTAATTGACTCTAATGTCACCACTTCCAAATTCATGTCTCATTTGGGTCTAATGTCAAGACTTCCTAATTCATGTCTTATTTGACTCTAATGTCACGACTTCCTAATTCATGTCTTTTTTGACTCTAATGTCAAGACTTTCTAATTCATGTCTCATTTGACTCTAATGTCAAGACTTCCTAATTCATGTCTTATTTGGGTCTAATGTCAAGACTTCCTAATTCATGTCTTATTTGACTCTAATGTCAAGACTTCTTAATTCATGTCTAATTTGGGCCTATTGTCAAGATTTCCTAATTCATGTCTTATTTGGGTCTAATATCAAGACTTCCTAATTCATGTCTCATTTGACTCTAATGTCAAAACTTCCTAATTCATGTCTTATTTGACTCTAATGTCAAGACTTCCTAATTCATGTCTTATTTGACTCTAATGTCAAGACTTCCTAATTCATGTCTCATTTGACTCTAATGTCAAAACTTCCTAATTCAAGTCTCATTTGGGTCTAATGTCAAGACTTCCTAATTCATGTCTTATTTGGGCCTATTGTCAAGATTTCCTAATTCATGTCTTATTTGGGTCTAATGTCACGACTTCCTAATTCATGTCTTATATGACTCTAATGTCAAGACTTCCTAATTCATGTCTTATTTGACTCTAATGTCACGATTTCCTAATTCATGTCTTATTTGACTCTAATGTCAAGACTTCCTAATTCATGTCTCATTTGACTCTAATGTCAAGACTTCCTAATTCATGTCTTATTTGGGTCTAATGTCAAGACTTCCTAATTCATGTCTTATTTGACTCTAATGTCAAGACTTCCTAATTCATGTCTAATTTGGGCCTATTGTCAAGATTTCCTAATTCATGTCTTATTTGGGTCTAATATCAAGACTTCCTAATTCATGTCTCATTTGACTCTAATGTCAAAACTTCCTAATTCATGTCTTATTTGACTCTAATGTCAAGACTTCCTAATTCATGTCTTATTTGACTCTAATGTCAAGACTTCCTAATTCATGTCTCATTTGACTCTAATGTCAAAACTTCCTAATTCATGTCTCATTTGGGTCTAATGTGAAGACTTCCTAATTCATGTCTTATTTGGGCCTATTGTCAAGATTTCCTAATTCATGTCTTATTTGGGTCTAATGTCACGACTTCCTAATTCATGTCTTATATGACTCTAATGTCAAGACTTCATAATTCATGTCTTATTTGACTCCAATGTCACGACTTCCTAATTCATGTCTTATTTGACTCTAATGTCAAGACTTCCTAATTCATGTCTCATTTGGGCCTATTGTCAAGATTTCCTAATTTAAGTCTCATTTGGGTCTAATGTCAAGACTTCCTAATTCATGTCTCATTTGACTCTAATGTCAAGACTTCCTAATTCATGTCCTATATGACTCTAATGTCAAGACTTCCTAATTAATCTCTTATTTTACTCTAATGACACGACTTCCTAATTCATGTCTTATTTGACTCTAATGTCAAGACTTCCTAATCCATGTCTCATTTGACTCTAATGTAAAGACTTCCTAATTCATGTCTTATTTTGGTATAATGTCAAGACTTCCTAATTCATGTCTTATATGACTCTAATGTCAAGACTTCCTAATTCATGTCTTATTTGACTCTAATGTCAAGACTTCCTAATTCATGTGTCATTTGGGTCTAATGTCAAGACTTCCTAATTCATGTCACAATTGACTCTAATGTCAAGACTTCCTAATTCATGTCTCATTTGACTCTAATGTCAAGACTTCCTAATTCATGTCTCATATGGGTCTAATGTCAAGACTTCCTAATTCATGTCTTATTTGGGTCTAATGTCAAGACTTCCTACCTCATGTCTCATTTGACTCTAATGTCAAAACTTCCTAATTCATGTCTCATTTGGGTCTAATATCAAGACTTCCGAATTCATGTCTCATTTGACTCTAATGTCAAGACTTCCTAATTCATGTCTCATTTGACTCTAATGTCAACACTTCCTAATTCATGTCTCATATGGGTCTAATGTCAAGACTTCCTAATTCATGTCTTATTTGGGTCTAATGTCAAGACTTCCTACCTCATGTCTCATTTGACTCTAATGTCAAAACTTCCTAATTCATGTCTCATTTGGGTCTAATATCAAGACTTCCGAATTCATGTCTCATTTGACTCTAATGTCAAGACTTCCTAATTCATGTCTCATTTGGGTCTAATATCAAGACTTCCTAATTCATGTCTTATTTGGGTCTAATGTCAAGACTTCCTAATTCATGTCTCATTTGGGTCTAATGTCAAGACCTTCTAATTCATGTCTCATTTGACTCTAATGTCAAGATTTCCTAATTCATGTCTTATTTGACTCTAATGTCACGACTTCCTAATTCATGTCTTATTTGACTCTAATGTCAAGACTTCCTAATTCATGTCTCATTGGACTCTAATGTCAAGACTTTCTAATTCATGTCTTATTTGGGTCTAATGTCAAGACTTCCTAATTCATGTCTTATTTGGGTCTAATATCAAGACTTCCTAATTCATGTCTCATTTGACTCTAATGTCAAAACTTCCTAATTCATGTCTTATTTGACTCTAATGTCAAGACTTCCTAATTCATGTCTTATTTGACTCTAATGTCAAGACTTCCTAATTCATGTCTCATTTGACTCTAATGTCAAAACTTCCTAATTCATGTCTCATTTGGGTCTAATGTCAAGACTTCCTAATTCATGTCTTATTTGGGCCTATTGTCAAGATTTCCTAATTCATGTCTTATATGACTCTAATGTCAAGACTTCATAATTCATGTCTTATTTGACTCCAATGTCACGACTTCCTAATTCATGTCTTATTTGACTCTAATGTCAAGACTTCCTAATTCATGTCTCATTTGGGCCTATTGTCAAGATTTCCTAATTTATGTCTCATTTGGGTCTAATGTCAAGACTTCCTAATTCATGTCTTATTTAACTCTAATGTCAAGACTTCCTAATTCATGTCCTATATGACTCTAATGTCAAGACTTCCTAATTAATCTCTTATTTTACTCTAATGACACGACTTCCTAATTCATGTCTTATTTGACTCTAATGTCAAGACTTCCTAATCCATGTCTCATTTGACTCTAATGTAAAGACTTCCTAATTCATGTCTTATTTTGGTATAATGTCAAGACTTCCTAATTCATGCCTTATATGACTCTAATGTCAAGACTTCCTAATTCATGTCTTATTTGACTCTAATGTCAAGACTTCCTAATTCATGTGTCATTTGGGTCTAATGTCAAGACTTCCTAATTCATGTCACATTTGACTCTAATGTCAAGACTTCCTAATTCATGTCTCATTTGGGCCTATTGTCAAGATTTCCTAATTTATGTCTCATTTGGGTCTAATGTCAAGACTTCCTAATTCATGTCTCATTTAACTCCAATGTCAAGACTTCCTAATTCATGTCCTATATGACTCTAATGTCAAGACTTCCTAATTAATCTCTTATTTTACTCTAATGACACGACTTCCTAATTCATGTCTTATTTGACTCTAATGTCAAGACTTCCTAATCCATGTCTCATTTGACTCTAATGTAAAGACTTCCTAATTCATGTCTTATTTTGGTATAATGTCAAGACTTCCTAATTCATGTCTTATATGACTCTAATGTCAAGACTTCCTAATTCATGTCTTATTTGACTCTAATGTCAAGACTTCCTAATTCATGTGTCATTTGGGTCTAATGTCAAGACTTCCTAATTCATGTCACATTTGACTCTAATGTCAAGACTTCCTAATTCATGTCTCATTTGACTCTAATGTCAAGACTTCCTAATTCATGTCTCATATGGGTCTAATGTCAAGACTTCCTAATTCATGTCTTATTTGGGTCTAATGTCAAGACTTCCTACCTCATGTCTCATTTGACTCTAATGTCAAAACTTCCTAATTCATGTCTCATTTGGGTCTAATATCAAGACTTCCGAATTCATGTCTCATTTGACTCTAATGTCAAGACTTCCTAATTCATGTCTCAGTTGGGTCTAATATCAAGACTTCCTAATTCATGTCTTATTTGGGTCTAATATCAAGACTTCCTAATTCATGTCTTATTTGACTCTAATGTCAAGACTTCCTAATTCATGTCATTTTGGGTCTAATTTCAAGACTTCCTAATTCATGTCTTATTTGGGGCTAATGTCAAGACTTCCTAATTCATGTCTCATTTGACTCTAATGTCAACACTTCCTAATTCATGTCTTATTTGACTCTAATGTCAAGACTTCCTAATTCATGTCTTTTTCGGGTCTAATGTCAAGACTTCCTAATTCATGTCTCATTTGGGTCTAATGTCAAGACTTTCTAATTCATGTCTCATTTGACTGTAATGTCAAGATTTCTTAATTCATGTCTTATTTGACTCTAATGTCACGATTTCCTAATTCATGTCTTATTTGACTCTAATGTCAAAACTTCCTAATTCATGTCTCATTGGACTCTAATGTCAAGACTTTCTAATTCATGTCTTATATGGGTCTAATGTCAAGACTTCCTAATTCATGTCTTATATGACTCTAATGTCAAGACTTCCTAATTCATGTCTTATTTGACTCTAATGTCAAGACTTCCTAATTCATGTCTCATTTGACTCTAATGTCAAGACTTCCTAATTCATGTCTTATTTGGGTCTAATGTCAAGACTTCCTAATTCATGTCTTATTTGACTCTAATGTCAAGACTTCCTAATTCATGTCTCATTTGGGCCTATTGTCAAGATTTCCTAATTCATGTCTCATTTGGGTCTAATGTCAAGACTTCCTAATTCATGTCTCATTTGACTCTAATGTCAAGACTTCCTAATTCATGTCTCATTGGACTCTAATGTCAAGACTTCCTAATTCATGTCTTATTTGACTCTAATGTCAAGACTTCCTAATTTATGTGTCATTTGACTCTAATGTCAAGACTTCCTAATTCATGTCTTATTTGGGTCTAATATCAAGACTTCCTAATTCATGTCTCATTTGGGTCTAATGTCAAGACTTCCTAATTCATGTCTCATTTGGGCCTATTGTCAAGATTTCCTAATTCATGTCTCATTTGCGTCTAATGTCAAGACTTCCTAATTCATGTCTCATTTGACTCTAATGTCAAGACTTCCTAATTCATGTCTTATATGACTCTAATGTCAAGACTTCCTAATTCATCTCTTATTTGACTCTAATGACACGACTTCCTAATTCATGTCTTATTTGATTCTAATGTCAAGACTTCCTAATTCATGTCTCATTTCACTCTAATGTAAAGACTTCCTAATTCATCTCTTATTTTGGTATAATGTCAAGACTTCCTAATTCATGTCTTATATGACTCTAATGTCAAGACTTCCAAATTCATGTCTTATTTGACTCTAATGTCAAGACTTCCTAATTCATGTGCCATTTGGGTCTAATGTCAAGACTTCCTAATTCATGTCTCATTTGACTCCAATGTCAAGACTTCTTAATTCATGTCTCATTTGACTCTAATGTCAAGACTTCCTAATTCATGTCTCATATGGGTCTAATGTCAAGACTTCCTAATTCATGTCTGATTTGGGTCTAATGTCAAGACTTTCTAATTCATGTCTCATTAGACTCTAATATCAAGATTTCATAATTCATGTCTTATTTGACTCTAATGTCACGACTTCCTAATTCATGTCTTATTTGACTCTAATGTCAAGATTTCCAAATTCATGTCTCATTTGACTCTAATGTCAAGACTTCCTAATTCATGTCTCATTTGGGTCTAATGTCAAGACTTCCTAATTCATGTCTTTTTTTACTCTAATGTCAAGATTTCCTAATTCATGTCTCATTTGACTCTAATGTCAAGACTTCCTAATTCATGTCTCATTTTAGTCTAATTTTAAGACTTCCTAATTCATGTCTTATTTGACTCTAATGTCAAGATTTCCTAATTCATGTCTCATTTGACTCTAATGTCAAGATTTCCTAATTCATATCTCATTTGACTCTAATGTCAAGATTTTCTAATTCATATCTCATTTGGGTCTAATGTCAATACTTCCTAATTCATGTCTCATTTGGGTCTAATGTCAAGACTTCCTAATTTATGTCTCATTTGACTCTAATGTCAAGACTTCATAATTCATGTCTCATTTGACTCTAATGTCAAGACTTCCTAATTCATGTCTCATATGGGTCTAATGTCAAGACTTCCTAATTCATGTCTTATTTGGGTCTAATGGCAAGACTTCCTAATCCATGTCTTATTTGACTCTAATGTCAAGACTTTCTAATTCATGTCTCATTTGACTCTAATGTCAAGATTTCCTAATTCATGTCTTATTTGACTCTAATGTCAAGACTTCCTAATTCATGTCTCATTTGGGTCTAATGTCAAGACTTCCTAATTCATGTCTCATTTGGGTCTAATATCAAGAATTTCTAATTCATGTCTTATTTGGGTCTAATATCAAGACTTCCTAATTCATGTCTTATTTGACTCTAATGTCAAGACTTCCTAATTCATGTCATTTTGGTCTAATGTCAAGACTTCCTAATTCAGGTCTTATTTGGGTCTAATGTCAAGACTTCCTAATTCATGTCTCATATGGGTCTAATGTCAAGACTTCCTAATTCACGTCTTTTTTGACTCTAATGTCAAGACTTCATAATTCATGTCTCATATGGGTCTAATGTCAAGACTTCCTACTTCATTTCTCATTTGACTCTAATGTCAAAACTTCCTAATTCATGTCTCCTTTGGGTCTAATGTCAAGACTTCCTAATTCATGTCTCATTTGACTCTAATGTCAAGACTTCCTAATTCATGTCTCATTTGGGTCTAATATCAAGACTTCCTAATTCATGTCTTTTTTGGGTCTAATATCAAGACTTCCTAATTCATGTCTTATTTTACTCTAATGTCAAGACTTCCCAATTCATGTCATTTTGGGTCTAATGTCAAGACTTCCTAATTCATGTCTTTTTTGGGTCTAATGTCAAGACTTCCTAATTCATGTCTTATTTGACTCTAATGTCAACACTTCCTAATTCTTGTCTTATCTGACTCGAATGTCAAGACTTCCTAATTCATGTCTTATTTGGGTCTAATGTCAAGACTTCCTAATTCATGTCTCATTTGGGTCTAATGTCAAGACTTTCTAATTCATGTCTCATTTGACTCTAATGTCAAGATTTCCTAATTCATGTCTTATTTGACTCTAATGTCACGACTTCCTAATTCATGTCTTATTTGACTCTAATGTCAAGACTTCCTAATTCATGTCTCATTGGACTCTAATGTCAAGACTTTCTAATTCATGTCTTATTTGGGTCTAATGTCAAGACTTCATAATTCATGTCTTATATGACTCTAATGTCAAGACTTCCTAATTCATGTCTTATTTGACTCGAATGTCAAGACTTCCTAATTCATGTCTCATTTGATTCTAATGTCAAGACTTCCTAATTCATGTCTTATTTGGGTCTAATGTCAAGACTTCCTAATTCATGTCGTATTTGACTCTAATGTCAAGATTTCCTAATTCACGTCTCATTTGGGCCTATTGTCAAGATTTCCTAATTAATGGCTCATTTGGGTCTAATGTCAAGACTTCCTAATTCATGTCTCATTGGACTCTAATGTCAAGACTTCCTAATTCATGTCTCATTGGACTCTAATGTCAAGACTTTCTAATTAATGTCTCATTTGGGTCTAATGTCAAGACTTCCTAATTCATGTCTCATTTGACTCTAATGTCAAGACTTCCTAATTCATGTCTCATTGGACTCTAATGTCAAGACTTCCTAATTCATGTCTCATTTGACTCTAATGTCAAGACTTCTTAATTCATGTCTCATTTGACTCTAATGTCAAGACTTCCTAATTCATGTCTCATATGGGTCTAATGTCAAGACTTCCTAATTCATGTCTCATTTGGGTCTAATGTCAAGACTTTCTAATTCATGTCTCATTTGACTCTAATGTCAAGATTTCCTAATTCATGTCTTATTTGACTCTAAGGTCACGACTTCTTAATTCATGTCTTATTTGACTCTAATGTCAAGATTTCCTAATTCATGTCTCATTTGACTCTAATGTCAAGACTTCCTAATTCATGTCTCATTTGGGTCTAATGTCAAGACTTCCTAATTCATGTCTCATTTGACTCTAATGTCAAGATTTCCTAATTCATGTCTCATTTGACTCTAATGTCAAGACTTTCTAATTCATGTCTCATTTTGGTCTAGTTTTAAGACTTCCTAATTCATGTCTTATTTGACTCTAATGTCAAGATTTCCTAATTCATGTCTCATTTGACTCTAATGTCAAGATTTCCTAATTCATGTCTCATTTGACTCTAATGTCAAGATTTCCTAATTCATATCTCATTTGGGTCTAATGTCAAGACTTCCTAATTCATGTCTCATTTGGGTCTAATGTCAAGACTTCCTAATTTATGTCTCATTTGACTCTAATGTCAAGACTTCATAATTCATGTCTCATTTGACTCTAATGTCAAGACTTCCTAATTTATGTCTCATATGGTTCTAATGTCAAGACTTCCTAACTCATGTCTTATTTGGGTCTAATGGCAAGACTTCCTAATCCATGTCTTATTTGACTCTAATGTCAAGACTTTCTAATTCATGTCTCATTTGACTCTAATGTCAAGATTTCCTAATTCATGTCTTATTTGACTCTAATGTCACGACTTCCTAATTCATGTCTTATTTGACTCTAATGTCAAGACTTCCTAATTCATGTCTCATTTGGGTCTAATGTCAAGACTTCCTAATTCATGTCTCATTTGGGTCTAACATCAAGACTTTCTAAATCATGTCTTATTTGGGTCTAATATCAAGACTTCCTAATTCATGTCTTATTTGACTCTAATGTCAAGACTTCCTAATTCATGTCTCATTTGACTCTAATGTCAAGACTTCCTAATTCATGTCTTTTTTGGGTCTAATGTCAAGACTTCCTAATTCATGTCTTATTTGACTCTAATGTCAAGACTTTCTAATTCATGTCTAATTTGGGCCTATTGTCAAGATTTCCTAATTCATGTCTCATTTGGGTCTAATGTCAAGACTTCCTAATTCATGTCTCATTTGACTCTAATGTCAAGACTTCCTAATTCATGTGTCATTTTGGTCTAATATCAAAGACTTCCTAATTCATGTCTTATTTGGGTCTAATATCAAGACTTCCTAATTCATGTCTGATTTTACTCTAATGTCAAGACTTCCTAATTCATGTCATTTTGGGTCTAATGTCAAGACTTCCTAATTCATGTCTTATATGACTCTAATGTCAAGACTTCCTAATTCATGTCTTATTTGACTCTAATGTCAAGACTTCCTAATTCATGTGTCATTTGGGTCTAATGTCAAGACTTCCTAATTCATGTCACATTTGACTCTAATGTCAAGACTTCCTAATTCATGTCTCATTTGACTCTAATGTCAAGACTTCCTAATTCATGTCTCATATGGGTCTAATGTCAAGACTTCCTAATTCATGTCTTATTTGGGTCTAATGTCAAGACTTCCTACCTCATGTCTCATTTGACTCTAATGTCAAAACTTCCTAATTCATGTCTCATTTGGGTCTAATATCAAGACTTCCGAATTCATGTCTCATTTGACTCTAATGTCAAGACTTCCTAATTCATGTCTCAGTTGGGTCTAATATCAAGACTTCCTAATTCATGTCTTATTTGGGTCTAATATCAAGACTTCCTAATTCATGTCTTATTTGACTCTAATGTCAAGACTTCCTAATTCATGTCATTTTGGGTCTAATTTCAAGACTTCCTAATTCATGTCTTATTTGGGGCTAATGTCAAGACTTCCTAATTCATGTCTCATTTGACTCTAATGTCAACACTTCCTAATTCATGTCTTATTTGACTCTAATGTCAAGACTTCCTAATTCATGTCTTTTTCGGGTCTAATGTCAAGACTTCCTAATTCATGTCTCATTTGGGTCTAATGTCAAGACTTTCTAATTCATGTCTCATTTGACTGTAATGTCAAGATTTCTTAATTCATGTCTTATTTGACTCTAATGTCACGATTTCCTAATTCATGTCTTATTTGACTCTAATGTCAAAACTTCCTAATTCATGTCTCATTGGACTCTAATGTCAAGACTTTCTAATTCATGTCTTATTTGGGTCTAATGTCAAGACTTCCTAATTCATGTCTTATATGACTCTAATGTCAAGACTTCCTAATTCATGTCTTATTTGACTCTAATGTCAAGACTTCCTAATTCATGTCTCATTTGACTCTAATGTCAAGACTTCCTAATTCATGTCTTATTTGGGTCTAATGTCAAGACTTCCTAATTCATGTCTTATTTGACTCTAATGTCAAGACTTCCTAATTCATGTCTCATTTGGGCCTATTGTCAAGATTTCCTAATTCATGTCTCATTTGGGTCTAATGTCAAGACTTCCTAATTCATGTCTCATTTGACTCTAATGTCAAGACTTCCTAATTCATGTCTCATTGGACTCTAATGTCAAGACTTCCTAATTCATGTCTTATTTGACTCTAATGTCAAGACTTCCTAATTTATGTGTCATTTGACTCTAATGTCAAGACTTCCTAATTCATGTCTTATTTGGGTCTAATATCAAGACTTCCTAATTCATGTCTCATTTGGGTCTAATGTCAAGACTTCCTAATTCATGTCTCATTTGGGCCTATTGTCAAGATTTCCTAATTCATGTCTCATTTGCGTCTAATGTCAAGACTTCCTAATTCATGTCTCATTTGACTCTAATGTCAAGACTTCCTAATTCATGTCTTATATGACTCTAATGTCAAGACTTCCTAATTCATCTCTTATTTGACTCTAATGACACGACTTCCTAATTCATGTCTTATTTGATTCTAATGTCAAGACTTCCTAATTCATGTCTCATTTCACTCTAATGTAAAGACTTCCTAATTCATCTCTTATTTTGGTATAATGTCAAGACTTCCTAATTCATGTCTTATATGACTCTAATGTCAAGACTTCCAAATTCATGTCTTATTTGACTCTAATGTCAAGACTTCCTAATTCATGTGCCATTTGGGTCTAATGTCAAGACTTCCTAATTCATGTCTCATTTGACTCCAATGTCAAGACTTCTTAATTCATGTCTCATTTGACTCTAATGTCAAGACTTCCTAATTCATGTCTCATATGGGTCTAATGTCAAGACTTCCTAATTCATGTCTGATTTGGGTCTAATGTCAAGACTTTCTAATTCATGTCTCATTAGACTCTAATATCAAGATTTCATAATTCATGTCTTATTTGACTCTAATGTCACGACTTCCTAATTCATGTCTTATTTGACTCTAATGTCAAGATTTCCAAATTCATGTCTCATTTGACTCTAATGTCAAGACTTCCTAATTCATGTCTCATTTGGGTCTAATGTCAAGACTTCCTAATTCATGTCTTTTTTTACTCTAATGTCAAGATTTCCTAATTCATGTCTCATTTGACTCTAATGTCAAGACTTCCTAATTCATGTCTCATTTTAGTCTAATTTTAAGACTTCCTAATTCATGTCTTATTTGACTCTAATGTCAAGATTTCCTAATTCATGTCTCATTTGACTCTAATGTCAAGATTTCCTAATTCATATCTCATTTGACTCTAATGTCAAGATTTCCTAATTCATATCTCATTTGGGTCTAATGTCAATACTTCCTAATTCATGTCTCATTTGGGTCTAATGTCAAGACTTCCTAATTTATGTCTCATTTGACTCTAATGTCAAGACTTCATAATTCATGTCTCATTTGACTCTAATGTCAAGACTTCCTAATTCATGTCTCATATGGGTCTAATGTCAAGACTTCCTAATTCATGTCTTATTTGGGTCTAATGGCAAGACTTCCTAATCCATGTCTTATTTGACTCTAATGTCAAGACTTTCTAATTCATGTCTCATTTGACTCTAATGTCAAGATTTCCTAATTCATGTCTTATTTGACTCTAATGTCAAGACTTCCTAATTCATGTCTCATTTGGGTCTAATGTCAAGACTTCCTAATTCATGTCTCATTTGGGTCTAATATCAAGAATTTCTAATTCATGTCTTATTTGGGTCTAATATCAAGACTTCCTAATTCATGTCTTATTTGACTCTAATGTCAAGACTTCCTAATTCATGTCATTTTGGTCTAATGTCAAGACTTCCTAATTCAGGTCTTATTTGGGTCTAATGTCAAGACTTCCTAATTCATGTCTCATATGGGTCTAATGTCAAGACTTCCTAATTCACGTCTTTTTTGACTCTAATGTCAAGACTTCATAATTCATGTCTCATATGGGTCTAATGTCAAGACTTCCTACTTCATTTCTCATTTGACTCTAATGTCAAAACTTCCTAATTCATGTCTCCTTTGGGTCTAATGTCAAGACTTCCTAATTCATGTCTCATTTGACTCTAATGTCAAGACTTCCTAATTCATGTCTCATTTGGGTCTAATATCAAGACTTCCTAATTCATGTCTTTTTTGGGTCTAATATCAAGACTTCCTAATTCATGTCTTATTTTACTCTAATGTCAAGACTTCCCAATTCATGTCATTTTGGGTCTAATGTCAAGACTTCCTAATTCATGTCTTTTTTGGGTCTAATGTCAAGACTTCCTAATTCATGTCTTATTTGACTCTAATGTCAACACTTCCTAATTCTTGTCTTATCTGACTCGAATGTCAAGACTTCCTAATTCATGTCTTATTTGGGTCTAATGTCAAGACTTCCTAATTCATGTCTCATTTGGGTCTAATGTCAAGACTTTCTAATTCATGTCTCATTTGACTCTAATGTCAAGATTTCCTAATTCATGTCTTATTTGACTCTAATGTCACGACTTCCTAATTCATGTCTTATTTGACTCTAATGTCAAGACTTCCTAATTCATGTCTCATTGGACTCTAATGTCAAGACTTTCTAATTCATGTCTTATTTGGGTCTAATGTCAAGACTTCATAATTCATGTCTTATATGACTCTAATGTCAAGACTTCCTAATTCATGTCTTATTTGACTCGAATGTCAAGACTTCCTAATTCATGTCTCATTTGATTCTAATGTCAAGACTTCCTAATTCATGTCTTATTTGGGTCTAATGTCAAGACTTCCTAATTCATGTCGTATTTGACTCTAATGTCAAGATTTCCTAATTCACGTCTCATTTGGGCCTATTGTCAAGATTTCCTAATTAATGGCTCATTTGGGTCTAATGTCAAGACTTCCTAATTCATGTCTCATTGGACTCTAATGTCAAGACTTCCTAATTCATGTCTCATTGGACTCTAATGTCAAGACTTTCTAATTAATGTCTCATTTGGGTCTAATGTCAAGACTTCCTAATTCATGTCTCATTTGACTCTAATGTCAAGACTTCCTAATTCATGTCTCATTGGACTCTAATGTCAAGACTTCCTAATTCATGTCTCATTTGACTCTAATGTCAAGACTTCTTAATTCATGTCTCATTTGACTCTAATGTCAAGACTTCCTAATTCATGTCTCATATGGGTCTAATGTCAAGACTTCCTAATTCATGTCTCATTTGGGTCTAATGTCAAGACTTTCTAATTCATGTCTCATTTGACTCTAATGTCAAGATTTCCTAATTCATGTCTTATTTGACTCTAAGGTCACGACTTCTTAATTCATGTCTTATTTGACTCTAATGTCAAGATTTCCTAATTCATGTCTCATTTGACTCTAATGTCAAGACTTCCTAATTCATGTCTCATTTGGGTCTAATGTCAAGACTTCCTAATTCATGTCTCATTTGACTCTAATGTCAAGATTTCCTAATTCATGTCTCATTTGACTCTAATGTCAAGACTTTCTAATTCATGTCTCATTTTGGTCTAGTTTTAAGACTTCCTAATTCATGTCTTATTTGACTCTAATGTCAAGATTTCCTAATTCATGTCTCATTTGACTCTAATGTCAAGATTTCCTAATTCATGTCTCATTTGACTCTAATGTCAAGATTTCCTAATTCATATCTCATTTGGGTCTAATGTCAAGACTTCCTAATTCATGTCTCATTTGGGTCTAATGTCAAGACTTCCTAATTTATGTCTCATTTGACTCTAATGTCAAGACTTCATAATTCATGTCTCATTTGACTCTAATGTCAAGACTTCCTAATTCATGTCTCATATGGTTCTAATGTCAAGACTTCCTAACTCATGTCTTATTTGGGTCTAATGGCAAGACTTCCTAATCCATGTCTTATTTGACTCTAATGTCAAGACTTTCTAATTCATGTCTCATTTGACTCTAATGTCAAGATTTCCTAATTCATGTCTTATTTGACTCTAATGTCACGACTTCCTAATTCATGTCTTATTTGACTCTAATGTCAAGACTTCCTAATTCATGTCTCATTTGGGTCTAATGTCAAGACTTCCTAATTCATGTCTCATTTGGGTCTAACATCAAGACTTTCTAAATCATGTCTTATTTGGGTCTAATATCAAGACTTCCTAATTCATGTCTTATTTGACTCTAATGTCAAGACTTCCTAATTCATGTCTCATTTGACTCTAATGTCAAGACTTCCTAATTCATGTCTTTTTTGGGTCTAATGTCAAGACTTCCTAATTCATGTCTTATTTGACTCTAATGTCAAGACTTTCTAATTCATGTCTAATTTGGGCCTATTGTCAAGATTTCCTAATTCATGTCTCATTTGGGTCTAATGTCAAGACTTCCTAATTCATGTCTCATTTGACTCTAATGTCAAGACTTCCTAATTCATGTGTCATTTTGGTCTAATATCAAAGACTTCCTAATTCATGTCTTATTTGGGTCTAATATCAAGACTTCCTAATTCATGTCTGATTTTACTCTAATGTCAAGACTTCCTAATTCATGTCATTTTGGGTCTAATGTCAAGACTTCCTAATTCATGTCTTTTTTGGGTCTAATGTCAAGACTTCCTAATTCATATCTCATTTGACTCTAATGTCAACACTTCCTAATTCTTGTCTTATATTACTCGAATGTCAAGACTTCCTAATTCATGTCTTTTTTGGGTCTAATGTCAAGACTTCCTAATTGATGTCTCATTTGGGTCTAATGTCAAGACTTTCTAATTCATGGCTCATTTGACTCTAATGTCAAGATTTCCTAATTCATGTCTTATTTGACTCTAATGTCACGACTTCCTAATTCATGTCTTATTTGACTCTAATGTCAAGACTTCCTAATTCATGTCTCATTGGACTCTAATGTCAAAACTTTCTAATTCATGTCTTATTTGGGTCTAATGTCAAGACTTCATAATTCATGTCTTATATGACTCTAATGTCAAGACTTCCTAATTCATGTCTTATTTGACTCTAATGTCAAGACTTCCTAATTCATGTCTCATTTGACTCTAATGTCAAGACTTCTTAATTCATGTCTTATTTGGGTCTAATGTCAAGACTTCCTAATTCATGTCTTATTTGACTCTAATGTCAAGATTTCCTAATTCACGTCTCATTTGGGCCTATTGTCAAGATTTCCTAATTAATGTCTCATTTGGGTCTAATGTCAAGACTTCCTAATTCATGTCTCATTTGACTCTAATGTCAAGACTTCCTAATTCATGTCTTATATGACTCTAATGTCAAGACTTCCTAATTCATGTCTTATTTGACTCTAATGTCAAGACTTCCTAATTCATGTCTCATTTGACTCTAATGTCAAGACTTCCTAATTCATGTCTTATTTGGGTCTAATATCAAGACTTCCTAATTCATGTCTCATTTGGGTCTAATGTCAAGACTTCCTAATTCATGTGTCATTTGGGTCTAATGTCAAGAGTTCCTAATTCTTGTCACATTTGACTCTAATGTCAAGACTTCTTAATTCATGTCTCATTTGACTCTAATGTCAAGACTTCCTAATTCATGTCTCATATGGGTCTAATGTCAAGACTTCCTATTTCATGTCTCATTTGGGTCTAATGTCAAGACTTTCTAATTCATGTCTCATTTGACTCTAATGTCAAGATTTCCTAATTCATGTCTTATTTGACTCTAATGTCACGACTTCCTAATTCATGTCTTATTTGACTCTAATGTCAAGATTTCCTAATTCATGTCTCATTTGACTCTAATGTCAAGACTTCCTAATTCATGTCTCATTTGGGTCTAATGTCAAGACTTCCTAATTCATGTCTTTTTTTACTCTAATGTCAAGATTTCCTAATTCATGTCTCATTTGACTCTAATGTCAAGACTTCCTAATTCATGTCTCATTTTGGTCTAATGTTAAGATTTCCTAATTCATGTCTTATTTGACTCTAATGTCAATATTTCCTAATTAATGTCTCATTTGACTCTAATGTCAAGATTTCCTAATTCATGTCTCATTTGACTCTAATGTCAAGATTTCCTAATTCATATCTCATTTGGGTCTAATGTCAAGACTTCCTAATTCATGTTTCATTTGGGTCTAATGTCAAGACTTCCTAATTTATGTCTCTTTTGACTCTAATGTCAAGACTTCATAATTCATGTCTCATTTGACTCTAATGTCAAGACTTCCTAATTCATGTCTCATATGGTTCTAATGTCAAGACTTCCTAATTCATGTCTTATTTGGGTCTAATGGCAAGACTTGCTTATCCATGTCTTATTTGACTCTAATGTCAAGACTTTCTAATTCATGTCTCATTTGACTCTAATGTCAAGATTTCCTAATTCATGTCTTATTTGACTCTAATGTCACGACTTCCTAATTCATGTCTTATTTGACTCTAATGTCAAGACTTCCTAATTCATGTCTCATTTGGGTCTAATGTCAAGACTTCCTAATTCATGTCTTATTTGACTCTAATGCCAATACTTCCTAATTCATGTCTTATTTGGGTCTAATGTCAAGACTTCATAATTCATATCTCATTTGACTCTAATGTCAAGACTTCCTAATTCATGTCTCATTTGAGTCTAATGTCAAGACTTCCTAATTCATGTCTCATTTGACTATAATGTCAGTACTTCCTAATTCATGTCTTATTTGGGTCTAATGTCAAGACTTCCTAATTCATGTCTTATTTGACTCTAATGTCAAGACTTCCTAATTCATGTCTTATTTGGGTCTAATGTCAAGACTTCCTAAATCATGTCTCATTTGACTCTAATGTCAAGACTTTCTAATTCATGACTCATTTGGGTCTAATGTCAAGACTTCCTAATTCATGTCTTATTTGGGTCTAATGTCAAGACTTCCTAATTCATGTCTCATTTGGGTCTAATGTCAAGACTTCCTAATTCATGTCTTATTTGACTCTAATGTCAAGACTTCCTAATTCATGTCTTTTTTGGGTCTAATGTCAAGACTTCCTAATTCATGTCTTATTAGGGTCTAAAGTCAAGACTTCCTAATTCATGTCTTATTTGACTCTAATGTCAAGACTTCCTAATTCATGTCTTTTTTGGGTCTAATGTCAAGACTTCATAATTCATGTCTTATTTGACTCTAATGTCAAGACTTCCTAATTCATGTCTTTTTTGGGTCTAATGTCAAGGCTTCCTAATTCATGTCTTATTTGGGTCTAATGTCAAGACTTCCTAATTCATGTCTCATTTGACTCTAATGTTAAGATTTCCTAATTCATGTCTTATTCGACTCTAATGTGAAAACTTCCTAATTCATGTCTCATTTGGGTCTAATGTCAAGACTTCCTAATTCATGTCTCATTTGACTCTAATGGCAAGATTTCATAATTCATGTCTTATTTGACTCTAATGTCACGACTTCCTAATTCATGTCTTATTCGACACTAATGTCAAGATTTCCTAATTCATGTCTCATTTGACTCTAATGTCAAGGCTTCCTAATTCATGTCTTTTTTTACTCTAATGTCAAGACTTCCTAATTCATGTCTCATTTGACTCTAATGTCAAGATTTCCTAATTCATGTCTCATTTGACTCTAATGTCAAGATTTCCTAATTCATGTCTCATTTGACTATAATTTCAAGGCTTCCTAATTCATATATCATTTGGGTCTAATGTCAAGACTTCCTAATTCATGTCTCATTTGACTCTAATGTCAAGACCTCCTAATTCATGTCTCATATGGGTCTAATGTCAAGACTTCCTAATTCATGTCTCATTTGACTCTAATGTCAAGACTTCCTAATTCATGTCTTATTTGGGTCTAATGGCAAGACTTCCTAATTCATGTCTTATTTGACTCTAATGCCAAGACTTCCTAATTCATGTCTTATTTGGGTCTTTTGTCAAGACTTCCTAATTCATGTCTCATTTGACTCTAATGTCAAGACTTCCTGATTCATGTCTTTTTTGGGTCTAATGTCAAGACTTCCTAATTCATGTCTCATTTGGGTCTAATGTCAAGACTTCCTAATTCATGTCTTATTTGATTCTAATGTCAAGACTTCCTAATTCATGTCTTTTTTTACTCTAATATCAAGTCTTCCTAATTCATGTCTTATTTGACTCTAATGTCAAGACTTCCTAATTCATATCTTATTTGGGTCTAATATCAAGACTTCCTAATTCATGTCTTATCTGACTCTAATGTCAAGACTTCCTAATTCATGTCTTATTTGGGCCTATTGTCAAGACTTCCTAATTCATGTCTCATTTGGGTCTAATGTCAAGACTTATTATTATGATGGCGTGAGCTACTTGGATTAATACGAAGTGCAATCATTACTAGCAATTAGTTTTATAATCGATTCAAACACAGAATAACGGTTAACCTTTGTCACGTGATTGGACTAGCAGCCAAACGTGGTCATTACGATTTTCGCAAAAGTGCAAGATAATTTTACGTAGTTTACTACATTATTCATGAAACTAATTGCGCTAACATGAAATTGTTTCAAAGGCAGAACTTGGTTCTTACCTGAATAATCGTTATTTCTATCCCAATGTGTCCCCTTCCTCAATGGATCCCATAGTTTTAATACCCTTCTCAAACCCACTGTCAGTCTCCGAATACATGCATGTAACATCCCATTAGACAGTGACTTACTTGTAGGAGATCAGACGTCGTAACCTGTATTAGAATCTGATTGGACCTCTTGAATGTAAATACTGCCGTTTCATAATTAGCGTGGCAACGGATATCATTGTGACACGTGAAATTGACAACGTCAGGTGAGTGTTGCGGGTCTTAGAGTGTATGTATGTATTAGGAGTTTTACAGCACGTAATCAAAAATTTCTAGCGTTAGTCCTTTAATTGAAATATCAAGAACTGCAGTAAAATTTAGAAAAAAATATACACTCTTCCAAATACCCGTATACATGAATTACATCGAAATAGAATATTAGAGATAAAAGTGTTCTGATTTTGTAAATCAAACGAAGAATAAGAAGATTGCTTTTTACGATATCGGCGAGTGATCAAAAGAAATGATTCTAATTTACATTCATGTAAAGATACAATACGTATGAATGTATGCCGCTACGTTTCCGCCGCTAAGGGGCCACTACAAGGAACACGCATTAACAATGGTCTACTTACACGATGCCTACATGCAACGTTGTCGGCCTTCCCACCAACGCGGGAAAAAACACGTTCTAAACGGTAATAGAGTAACGTCATATTGGAACTTCTACAAATCACGTGGTTACATTATTCCTACGCTCAGTGTTGGGTGTGATTTTATTCATAGGACTTTAATAAAATGTGTTAAAGCTAACCATATCTTTTCAAAATTTCGGTGTTTTTCATGTTCCTTGAATTATTAATACTTTGCTCCAGGAAGTTATCGGGTGTTGCGATTATGCACAGAATAATTCTGCTACTTAAAAGTTTCAATTTTGATTTACATTGATTTTAGTCTATGTGCAAACAATCGGTAGTTTAGGAAGGTAGTAATTTATATCGACACGGCAGAAACAAACGCTGAGGTTGATTTGAATAATTACTAATCCATTATGGTGGTCCCAAGATACACGCTAATGACTCCCAGGAATGTATTATATTCAACGTGTACATGACCGAGGTTTACAAATGAGAGTATGATGTTTGTAAATGTTCGTGCATCGAAAGATGTACATTCGCCATAGTCAAAGTAATGATGAATGGGAATGATGCAAAACTGCAGAAACGTCCCAAATGACAAAACCGAATCACATCTGGAAATTAGCATCCATCATTTACTTTCTGAATGACATAGCAATGACAGTTAGGAAGTAACATATGTCTGTTTCAGTGTTTGGTCTTCTTTCTGCAAGATGGTGTCTTTTTCTTCTCTGATATTGGTAAACGTGATATGTTAATAATAAAGTTTGGAATCCTACCGAAGTTGTATTTTAAAAAAGAAAATAAGGTCGATTATTTTTGTTTTCTTGAGTATAAATTCACTCTCAAGACAACAGCACTCCTGATTAATACGCACCGGAGTGAATCATACGGATAATATTATAATACCCATCAGTGGGCCAATCATACGGATAATATTGTAATACTCATCAGTGGGCGAATCATACGGATAATATTGTAATACCCATCATTGGGCGAATCATACGGATAATATTGTAATACCCATCATTGGGCGAATCATACGGATAATATTGTAATACTCATCATTGGGCCAATCATACGGATAATATTGTAATACCCATCGTTGGGCGAATCATACGGATAATATTGTAATACCCATCATTGGGCGAATCATACGGATAATATTGTAATACTCATCATTGGGCCAATCATACGGATAATATTGTAATACCCATCATTGGGCCAATCATACGGATAATATTGTAATACTCATCAGTGCGCGAATCATACGGATAATATTGTAATACCCATCATTGGGCGAATCAAACCTATAATATTGCATCAACTATATTTCAGACTCTTGAATAACAAAATAAAGGTTCTCATGAAGAAGAAAAAAACAATTGTGATGACATCTTTTTGCTTTTCAAAACATTGCTAACTAAGACGTGATTACCTAGGAATATTGAAAGGACGAAGATATTTGCTTTGTCATGAGCGAAATTTCCTCGTTCACTTCTAAGCGTCTTTAGACGACCCAAAACGGGAAAGAAGAGAGCATGTTTGTGCTTCGCTGTTCCGTGTCAAGGTTTGGAGTATATCAATATCATGTGGTATGTCAGCCGTTTTCATGCAAATGCACCATTACGAGTAAATGTACTAGAAATCCATATGAAGAAATACATCTGACTGAGGAAAAAAAAAACTATAAATCATTTTAGTCTTTAACTTTCGTCTTCAATTTGATTAGGCCGTGCCGTTCGAGATAGACCGGGCATGCGGGCATTTCTTACAGAAGTTTTGATTGGATAAGAAAAAAGCAAACTTAAATCGGTGCAGAAATAAATATATTAATATTCAATAAATATCCTGTGGCGATTATTACATAACCATGTTATATCAATCTACGTTGAATTCGCCGGTTGCATGGTCGTTGGAATATCCGCCTCAGATACGGGAGGTCGTGGGTTTGATCCCCGGTCGTGGCATACCAAAGACTTACAAAAATAGCAATAACAGCTGCCTTGCTTGGCGATCAGCATTAAAAGGTCTGTATTAATACACTTTTCGGCTTGGTATCAGGATAATGTGACTGGATGGAGCATCCTGCTAAATGTCAGCGACATAATGCCCCAGTGCTAGATATCACTATAAACTGTCACCCAGCAGACATCATAGCAAAATGACTGAAAAATTGTTTAACCTACGCTAACAATCCAGCTCACACACACACACACACACACACACACACACACACACACACACACACAAATACACACACGTATACATACACATATATACACACACTCATACACACTCATACACACACACACACATACACACACACATACACACGCAGACACGCAGACATACATACATGCATGCATGCATACCTACCTACCTACCTACCTACCTACCTACCTACCTACCTACCTACCTACCTACCTACATACATACATACATACATACATACATACATACATACATACATACATACATACATACATACATACATACATACATACATACATACATACATACATACATACATACATACAGACATACATTGACACACATACATACGCACAAACACACACAAAAACACACGTTGAACTCCGATATCTCAGAAGGTATCCAGATGCAACTGTTTTATCTAGTGAAATAAAATTCGCGTTATCTACATCCGGGGAATTGTTAAGTGCTTCTTAACTTGGATGTCCTTTGTTAGTGTTAATTAACTTGGATGCCCCACGTCATTGTTACATAACTTGGATGTCCTTTGTCAGTGCTACATAACTTGGATGTCCTTTGTCAGTGTTACTTAACTTGGATGTCCTTTATCAGTGTTATTTAACTTGGATGTCCTTTGTCAGTGTTATTTAACTTGGATGTCCTTTATTAGTGTTAATTAACTTGGATGTCCCTTGTCAGTGTTACTTAACTTGGATGTCCTTTGTCAGTGTTATTTAACTTGGATGTCCTTTATTAGTGTTAATTAACTTGGATGTCCCTTGTCAGTGTTACTTAACTTGGATGTCCTTTGTCAGTGTTATTTAACTTGGATGTCCTTCGTCAGTGCTACTTAACTTGGATGTCCTTTGTCAGTGTTACTTAACTTGGATGTCCCTTGTCAGTGTTATTTAACTTGGTTGTCCTTTGTCAGTGTTACTTAACTTGGATGGCCCTTGTCAGTGTTGCTTAACTTGGATGTCCCTTGTCAGTGTTACTTAACTTGGATGTCCCTTGTCAGTGTTACTTAACTTGGATGTCCTCTGTCAGTGTTACTTAACTTGGATGTCCTTTGTAAGGGCTTTTAACTTGGATCTCCAGTTTCAGTGCTACATAACTTGGATGTCCAATTTCAGTGCTACAGAACATGGGAAAGTACTTATCTGACCAGCCTAAACAATTGTCCAGCTTCCACACGCACATGTATCAGAATGACCTGTATCGTACCTAACTTGCCAAGTACTCACATGTCCAGCTTGGACTTAAAAATGAGTTGAATAATATCCATCTTTGGCGACCCATGGGAACAAAAAATAGACATTATGCACCGAGTTTATTAAATTGAATATTAAATCATTACCCATTTAAGATTCTTTTACTCAGTGTTGTTATTTCAGTGAAAATTATTTAGATAGAAAGAAGAACGAATAATGTCGTTCATTTTGACAATCGTCGCATCTTTTATTTGTTGCGCGCGACCTAGTCACAAACAAAACTGCAGTAGTATAAATGTTTAAATGTGGGTTATACTTTTCTTGCAAACTATAAACCAAAAAACAAAAGTCCTTCCGAATAAACAAGCTATTTTTAACAGGCATACTCATTTTTCAACACAGAATGTCCAATAAGCGTGGTGTTGGATTGTTTGATGCAGTACCGTTACAGTACAATTGACGACCTATGTTTACGTAACCCAACTAAACATTATATTGTTTGATGCAGTACCGTTACAGTACAATTGACGACCTATGTTTACGTAACCCAACTAAACATTATATTGTTTGATGCAGTACCGTTACAGTACAATTGACGACCTATGTTTACGTAACCCAACTAAACATTATATTGTTTGATGCAGTCCCGTTACAGTACAATTGACGACCTATGTTTACGTAACCCAACTAAACATTATATTGTTTGATGCAGTACCGTTACAGTACAATTGACGACCCATGTTTACGTAACCCAACTAAACATTATATTGTTTGATGCAGTACCGTTACAGTACAATTGACGACCTATGTTTACGTAACCCAACTAAACATTATATTGTTTGATGCAGTACCGTTACAGTACAATTGACGACCTATGTTTACGTAACCCAACTAAACATGATATTGTTTGATGCAGTACCGTTACAGTACAATTGACGACCTATGTTTACGTAACCCAACTAAACATTATATTGTTTGATGCAGTACCGTTACAGTACAATTGACGACCTATGTTTACGTAACCCAACTAAACATTATATTGTTTGATGCAGTACCGTTACAGTACAATTGACGACCTATGTTTACGTAACCCAACTAAACATTATATTGTTTGATGCAGTACCGTTACAGTACAATTGACGACCTATGTTTACGTAACCCAACTAAACATTATATTGTTTGATGCAGTACCGTTACAGTACAATTGACGACCTATGTTTACGTAACCCAACTAAACATTATATTGTTTGATGCAGTACCGTTACAGTACAATTGAAGACCTATGTTTACGTAACCCAACCAAACATTTTATTGTTTGATGCAGTACCGTTACAGTACAATTGACGACTTATGTTTACGTAACCCAACTAAACATTATATTGTTTGATGCAGTACCGTTACAGTACAATTGATGACCTATGTTTACGTAACCCAACTAAACATTATATTGTTTGATGCAGTACCGTTACAGTACAATTGACGACCTATGTTTACGTAACCCAACTAAACATTATATTGTTTGATGCAGTACCGTTACAGTACAATTGACGACCTATGTTTACGTAACCCAACTAAACATTATATTGTTTGATGCAGTACCGTTACAGTACAATTGAAGACCTATGTTTACGTAACCCAACCAAACATGATATTGTTTGATGCAGTACCGTTACAGTACAATTGACGACCTATGTTTACGTAACCCAACTAAACATTATATTGTTTGATGCAGTACCGTTACAGTACAATTGACGACCTATGTTTACGTAACCCAACTAAACATTATATTGTTTGATGCAGTACCGTTACAGTACAATTGACGACCTATGTTTACGTAACCCAACTAAACATTATATTGTTTGATGCAGTACCGTTACAGTACAATTGACGACCTATGTTTACGTAACGCAACTAAACATTATATTGTTTGATGCAGTACCGTTACAGTACAATTGACGACCTATGTTTACGCAACCCAACTAAACATTATATTGTTTGATGCAGTACCGTTATAGTACAATTGACGACCTATGTTTACGTAACCCAACTAAACATTACATTATTTGGTGCAGTACGGTATCGTTATAGTACATTACGGTATATATACCGTAATAGTAAATATTTGCGTATTACCGTATATATACCGTTATAGTACATGTTTACGATCCTAGTGTCACTTTCGCAACTTAACATTACTATGTGATAAATATATCGGCCATGCAGATTTTTGGAACATCAATTCTTGCAGGAATAATGTATGACTGGAATTCATAGCAAAGGCTACATTAAACATCTTCAATTTGGTAAGACTAACTTGTGAATATACTGAGAGTCGATCTGTCTGACAATGAACGTCGTTCTGATATGATCTTTCAGACATGAACGTCGTTGTGATATGATCTGTCTGATATGAATTTCGTTCTGATATGATCTGTCTGACGTCGTTCTGATACGATCTGTTTGACGTCGTTCTGATATGATCTGTCAGACGTCGTTCTGATATGATCTGCCTGTCATGACCTGACATGAACGTCGTTGTGATATGATCTGTCTGACATGAATGTCCTTCTGATATGATCTGCCTGTCATGACCTGACATGAACGTCGTTCTGATATGATCTGCCTGACATGACCTGACATGAACGTCGTTGTGATATGATCTGTGTGATATGATCAGTCTGACATTAATGTCCATCTGATATGATCTGTCTGACAATGAACGTCGTTCTGATATGATCTGCCTGACATGACCTGACATGAACGTCGTTGTGATATGATCTGTGTGATATGATCAGTCTGACATGAATGTCCATCTGATATGATCTGTCTGACAATGAACGTCGTTCTGATATGATCTGTCTGACGTCGTTCTGATATGATCTGTCTGACATGAATGTCCATCTGATATGATCTGTCTGACAATGAACGTCGTTCTGATATGATCTGTCTGACGTCGTTCTGATATGATCTGTCTGACGTCGTTCTGATATGATCTGTCTGACATGAATGTCCTTCTCATATCACTGTTAGCATTCATTCGGAAGCTCTCTAAAACACTTATCGACAGAACTATACCTATATGATGAATTCTGATTATTACAGCTGATTGAGCTGAACAGTCTCTGTAATTTGTGTCATAGAATCGGTGTATGGGGAACTTTAGGCACAAAGGTAATAAATGTTTTGCCTTCATTTCGAAATAATTAAATAATTAGAGCTAATTCTGTTCTCAGTCTCTATAAGCATTGAGAAATGTAATTTATAAAATTTCAGTGCCTTACCATTACAAGGAAATTCGAGTCTTCCACAATCAGGGAGATATTGATTATGTAAAGTGTTTGTTATAACACCTGTAAGGTGTGAATTGTTTGATGCGTGACTCTAATAATAATATCACACCTGTAAGGTGTGAATTGTTTGATGCGTGACTCTAATAATAATATCATTCATATATTTATGATGACAGTTATATATTCATAACGATATTTGTATATTTAGAAGGACATTTATATATTTGTAATGACATTTCGGTTCGTACATTTTTTTTTAATACATGGGCAAGACACTTCGTTTTCTTTTACTTGTCTTGCCTTTAACTGAGCAAATTAATCACTGGATAACGGATGTTATGTAAACGAAAGCTGGATAACTGATATTATGTAAATAAAAGCTGGATAACTGATGTTATGTAAACAAAAGCTGGATAACGGATGTTATGTAAACAAAAGCTGGATAAACGGATGTTATGTAAACAAAAGCTGGATAACTGACATTATGTAAACAAAAGCTGGATAACTGATATTATGTAAACGAAAGCTGGATAACGGATGTTATGTAAACGAAAGCTGGATAACAGATGTTATGTAAACAAAAGCTGGATAACTGATATTATGTAAACGAAAGCTGGATAACGGATGTTATGTAAACAAAAGCTGGATAACTGATGTTATGTAAACGAAAGCTGGATAACGGATGTTATGTAAACGAAAGCTGGATAACGGATGTTATGTAAACAAAAGCTGGATAACTGATATTATGTAAACGAAAGCTGGATAACGGATGTTATGTAAACACAAGCTGGATAACTGATATTATGTAAACGAAAGCTGGATAACGGATGTTATGTAAACGAAAGCTAGATAACGGATGTATGTAAACGAAAGCTGGATAATGGATGTTATGTAAAATAAAGCTGGATAAAGGATGTCATGTAAAAGAAAGCTGGATAACGGATGATATTTAAACGAAAGCAGGATAAAAGAAAGCTGTGTAAAATTAAGTATTTGTCAAGAAGAACTGTGGCATGCCTGATTTTAAAAAAATGGTACAGGGGTTAATGCTGTATTACCAATGGAGGTACTCTTTGTGTTAAGGTGAGTCAAGCTGAACACGATAAGACACTGCGCTAAAGAAAGCATGTCAAAACAGAATTGTAAAACTTTTGTTAAAGGGTTGTAAAACTGATAGTGATGACATACGTCAACGTGACCTTATTTGTCACCGTTGTCAACAGTATCACTCTAAACTCAGCAATTTTTTCCCGATATTTAGACAGCTATTTGTAATTATAATTATCACGTTCTTTCATGCTGTAATGAATTGGAACATTTATGTCATTATAATTAGCTGCTTTGTCGGCGTCTTTGATTTATTTATTACTGCACTATGGTTACGGAATGGTTTGTTCTCGCAAATAGGGGTTTGGCGGGGGTGGTTGTTACTTTATGGAAATGGACGAATTTGCTAACAAACGATGAGAAAAAACGATAACAAAAAGGTGTTCATAAAAAAAGTTTTACCTTAGACAATTAAGATTTACGATCTTTAACCGATTGGCCATTATTACGTATATACAAGCATATGATCATCTTTATTGCATTTAAAGAATTGGCCATCATTACGTATATACAAGTATATGCTCATCTTTATTGCATTAACCGACTGGTCATCATTATGTATTTACAAGTATATGCTCATCTTTATTGCATTAACCGACTGGTCATCATTACGCATATACAAGTATATGCTCATCTTTATTGCATTAACCGACTGGTCATCATTACGTATATACAAGTATATGCTCATCTTTATTGCATTAACCGACTGGTCATCAGTACGTATATACAAGTATATGCTCATCATTCACGCATACGCCAAGGGTGTACATCGCATGCGCCAAGGGTGTACATTGCATGCGCCAAGGGCGTACATCGCATACGCCAAGGGCATACATCGCATACACCAAGGGTGTACATCGCATACACCAAGGGTGTACATCGCATACGCCAATGTCGTACATCGCATACACCAAGGGCGTACATCGCATACACCAAGGGTGTACATCGCATGCGCCAAGGGCGTACATCGCATACGCCAAGGGCATACATCGCATACACCAAGGGCGTACATCGCATACACCAAGGACGATACACCAAGCGTGTACATCGCATACACAAAGCGCGTACATCGCATACACCAACGGCCTACAGCGCACCAAGCGCTAAAGGGTCATATAAACAAACACACACGTGCACACACACATACACGTACATACATACATGCATGCACGCAAACACACCTACATTCATGTGCACATACACATACGAAGAGAGGAACAATGTGTAAATGGTAGTAACAGGTTCATCATGGAACAAAATAAAAATCTCTACACAGATAACTACTGTATAATTGTTTTCCTCGAACTATTTTGAAAGGTCAATATGTACGAATACAAGTTATGTTTTATTGTACCATTTGTCATTATAAATATTTCTTTTACATTATTTGCGGATCGAAAACTTTCTCAACAAATCCATTATAAAATTACTTACAGAGTTTCAAGACAATGTTTACTAATTTCGAAGACAAAATTTTAAAGGACATCACGGAGTGTATTAACTAATGAGAATTCGATACATATATCGACGTCATCCCTGGTATTTAGTAATCCGAGGCCAACAAATATGGCAGCCTTATACACCGTATGTACTAATTTAAATTAAATGTATGAACATCATCCCAGTATTTACTAATTAGAATTGACTGTGTGTATTGATGTCATACATGATATCAATTAATTAAAAGTCGATAAATGTAGTTGCAAATCAGAAGTCAAATTTGGTTCGTACATATGGTATATTTTGTCTACAAAACTCACTCTCCATCGGTGATACATAAAATCTGAATTATAGCGTTTTTACGTATTTGGAGAAACTTGCTTCATTAAAAGCACTATACAATTTTCGTTCAATTATGTTTCCCTTGTTTTCGTTAGTAACATAGCACATATATAAAAATATTGAAAATTTACTATCACAAAAACGTGGATAAGAAAGGTAAACCGAATTTTCGTCCTACTTGAAATATACCGTTTTGCCAGGATGATAAAGTTATATTCTTTTAGACATCTGTCAGTCCAATAATACACAATTTAATTAACTAGATAAAGTCAGTCATCTTTGACACGCCATGCAAGTTTACCACCTTGATGTTTGCCAGTTTTTAAATACTAAATACCTTTAATTTAATTTAATACTAAATACCTTTAATATAATTTAATACTAAATACATTTAATTTAATTTAATACTAAATACCTTTAATTTAATTTATTACTAAATACCTTTAATTTAATTTAATATTAAATACCTTTAGTTTAATTTAATACTAAATACCTTTAATTTAATTTAATACTAAATACCTTTAATTTAATTTATTACTAAATACCTTTAATTTAATTTAATACTAAATACCTTTAATTTAATTTAATACTAAATACCTTTAATTTAATTTAATACTGAACACCTTTAATTTAATTTAATACTGAATACCTTTAATTTAATTTAATACTGAATACCTTTAATTTAATTTAATACTAAATACCTTTAATTTAATTTAATACTGAACACCTTTAATTTAATTTAATACTGAATACCTTTAATTTAATTTAATACTACATACCTTTATGTTTGTCAATTTTTTAATACTAAATACCTTTAATCAATTTTTTACCTTTTGTATGGCAATGCTTTATTTTTTTTCTTTAAGTCAAGTAATCGCTTTGTACAAATACATCCTTCTGCACCTATGACAGTCTTATCAAGTGTCATTATTCATGACAAGTCTGATCAGGTATCATTATTCATGACAAGTCTGATCAGGTGTCATTATTCATGACAAATCTTATCATGTGTCATTATTCATGACACGTCTTATCATGTGTCATTATTCATGAGTCTTATCAGATGTCATTATTCATGACAGTCTTATCAGGTGTCATTATTCATGACAAGTCTGATCAGGTGTCATTATTCATGACAAATCTTATCAGGTGTCATTATTCATGACACGTCTTATCATGTGTCATTATTCATGAGTCTTATCAGATGTCATTATTCATGACAGTCTTATCAGGTGTCATTATTCATGACAAGTCTGATCAGGTGTCATTATTCATGACAAATCTTATCAGGTGTCATTATTCATGACACGTCTTATCATGTGTCATTATTCATGGCAAGTCTTATCAGGTGTCATTATCGATAACATGTATCAGTTGTCGTTATCTATGACAAGTCTTATCAGGTTCATTATTCATGACAAGTCTTTTCATGCGTCATTATTCATGACAAGTCTTATCAGGTGTCATTATTCAATAGGTGATCGGTCTTCTCGAGGTCGGACGTAGAACCTGTATCAGGGCGTAGGCCGACCGAAATCAGATAAAACGTATCGCTTCACTCTGAGTACACGTGCAAAGAAATTAAATTTTATTTCAGTGGGCCTGACCTAATAAGCTATTGTATTGTCAGCCAATAGTAAACATTTTATGCATCTAACACATAGCTGTGCAAGGCTTCAATAATATTTAATACATACATACATACATACATACATACATACATACATACATACATACATACATACATACATACATACATACATACATACATACATACATACATACATACATACATTTATACATACATACATACATACATACATACATACATACATACATACATACATACATACATACATACATACATACATACATACATACATACATACATACATACATACTTATGAATACTTGCAGGCAGGCAGGCAGGCAAACACACACACACACTATGTATGTATGTATGTATGTATGTATGTATGTATGTATGTATGTATGTATGTATGTATGTATGTATGTATGTATGTATGTATGTCGGTAGATAGATAGATAGATAGATAGATAGATAGATAGATAGATAGATAGATAGATAGATAGATAGATAGATAGATAGATAGATAGATAGATAGATAGATAGACAGACAGACAGACTGACAGACAGACAGACAGACAGACAGATAGATAGATAGATAGATAGATAGATAGATAGATAGATAGATAGATAGATAGATAGATAGATAGAAGAATGGTTCTGAAAACAACGCGCTGAAGCATGAGAATTCACTCTGGAAAGATAAGTTTGCACATCTGTGTTGAAATGTTCAATCCCTGTATCAATTTCATGTACACGAGAAACCTTTCTTATTAAGACGATATCAATTTAGTGTACAAGTAATTAACAGCTATAAAGATAAGAGTTTAGCTTTCAAGTAGAATGCATGCAAAGGGTATGTAAGGGCTTGGACGAGATTTGTCGGTTACGTGTGACTAGTCAGTGTTGACACATCAGTTATTAGTGATCGACATTCAACGGAAGATAACAGAAGAGCAGTCAGTTGTAGGTAGTGCTTCTGATTGGATGTCACGATAATTGCTACATTGTAAACTGTATCGAGAAGTGCTTCATAATAATACATTAGAATTAAAGGGGAGTCGTGTCTGATTTCTGCCAGTCGCTAGACTTTACTTGTTAGAGCCAGTCTTTGCTTAACTCTCGTTGAAAATCCAGATTATAGAATATTAAGAACCAAATCTACAATTCGTCTTTATTGATAGACGTCAGACGCATCATTAATCATACAGGTAAAATGTTCTAGACTTCGATTTTGAAGAGCTTTTCTTTAGCCGTTTCTGTTCACAGCTGCAAGGAGTTCGTGGATACAGATGTCACTTTGCCGTATGAATTCAATGAGGATTTCACAGACAGTATTAGCGTAGTTTCATTGCATTGAAGAACTGCGTTTTGCAGCGACGAATTTAACTTTCTGTTTCTGTTACACATTGTATTTTATCAATACTGTGTTTAGTATTTGTTGAGTGATACTAAGGGAAACATAAAGATCAACTGATCAATTACATTAGCAGTTCGAGTAAATCGCGTCGTCGGCTTTCATTTTCTGCGCTATGAGCTGTAGAAAAGAACATTGATAACACTGAGTATTTCTGATGTGTACCATTTCATTACAATGATCACGGGATAAATATATTTTCCACAGCTGACAAAAATATCAAGTAAGCGGAAGAAATGAAATGTATGTACCTGGTCACCATGAATATATGATGGAATATTATATTAGAACGTATTCCATGGTTAAAGTTTATCTTTGTGTTATTCGTGTGTCTGCACTGGTTTTTAAGTCTATCTTTCAAAACACAAACATTTCAATAACTTGTACACTAAACGTTCGCACCAAAATGGAAGCAGTGGAGGTTACAAAATTATAAAGGGCACACTTAAGTTGTTATCTTGTATCATCGTCTCAAAGGAAATAAAGAGGATTAACTGCGCAAGGAATTTTGTAGATCCAATTGGCAAATGTCGTGTTCAGTATAGACACACGTAACTGTCAGTGAATTTAGACGAGAACGCTTTCTTTTAATACACCGACCGTTTCTAAATATGTTACTTCAACATGATATGAGTTTGTAAGCACTCTATTCAGGCGATATGCTTAACGTGCATATCAAGCAAAAATTTCCGCTGACCTTTGAACAATTGCCAATGTTCAGACACACTATGACCAATAGCCAATGGTCAATCGCACTATGACCAACAGCCAATGGTCAGTCGCAATATGAACGTCTCAACCTATGAAACTGAACATGTACATATTGGGCTTCAATCAGTAGTAAGCGTGTACCTGTAAATGCAATAAGAGTTGTATACTCAGTGAAACGGAAAAGCTTTTTCATAAATTCGGAATTCGAGATAAGCTTTTACTTAACGCTGATTTTCGTCGCTACACCTTGAAGTGTTTTCAGATAACGCCAAGATGATGGAGAACATATGAATGACACGTGTTGAAATCCATTCGTAAAAAAACCCAAAGTCGTCCCGCATCATGATCTCTGATTTCCCGCAACGATAAATGCATTCATACGATGGTGAAGATAAATTCACTTTTGTGGCCAATCTGTCTTCTAATGCCTCTTATTACCATAGCGATGCAGGTGAAACAAGTGGGTGCATATATATATATATATATTGATGCATGAAATGCAATATTAGCTGCACATAATTTTATTTAAACGATTTTCGAAACGGTGATTGCATTGGTCCTGAATCCTTGCCCGTAAAGGGTCAGGTCAATTGTCATTTGGACCCTACACTCGATTACAATGAAGACCTACTGAGGGAATTACAATACTGGTGTTCATATCTACGAAAACGTACTTTCTTTCAGATGAATTTGAAAAAAGATATACCCCTGGCGAGGCAAACTTAATCATTTTACGAAGGAAATGGCGTGAAGTCATGAACATGTAAATGAGCATGTTATTATTTGCCTCTGTGATTTTTACTGTGGTGCGTTGTATGTGTCGTTAATTATCAATGAATTCATCAATGCATCATATACGTCAAGCTGATGTGGAGTCAAATACAAGACTTGGTTACAGGGTGTTTGATAAGAAGAATGGACAATTTAATAAAAATAAAAACATCCGGAACACTAGGACTAGACCCCCACCGCTGAGGAGCACACGGATCAGGGAGACACAACTCGTGGAAATCCGGAACAAATATACAAAGGAACTCGTGGATCTTGAGGTAAGAAAACAAATATTATGGAACCGATAAAGCTAATTTCAAGTTATAATGTCCGTCACTCGTATTTAATATCAAACAAGTGTATATAAACACACACCAAGGTGTGTATATATATATATATATATATATATATATATATATATATATATATATATATATATATATATATATATATATATATATATATATATATATATATATACATGTATATATATACACATGTATATATATATATATATATATATATATAATGCATTGATAAAATGCTAAAATAGTTTGAGAAAAAGTCAAAAAAATATTGTGTATTCAAATTACTGTAGAAGTTATATCCGAATAGCATAGAAACTATTAACAACTCCTATTAAAATATTATGCTTGCTTCAGGTGGAGACGCCATGTGACGAATTAGATCAAGTTTATAATTACAGACTATTATTGTAAATAAAAGGTACATTGAAAAAACAAAGAAAAGTATTCAAAATAGCGAAAATTATATTAAATTCCTTTTTGATAATTGTATCAATAAGAACTCTTAACTTCAGATACCTTTAAGAAAAGGATTGCTCCAGATTGTATTTCGTACCGGAATTACTGCTTGGATACGGCATCGTGTATGAAGGATGCAATGAATAATCTCGAAAGAAAAGCATTTTTGTCTTCATTCGGAACATTTCACATATTGCCTAAAGCATGATAATAAATACTAGACAATGAAACAAGCTCATAATTGTAAATACCATGACATCTCGGTATTGTATGCAGTGGTAGAACCATAAAGGAAAGAATGAGACATTGTGTTAGTATAGGGAAAACTAATTTTCGTTTCTCATTAGGACATTCGGTTTATTAATGAGTTTATTCAGTATTTTTAAAGCTGTTTTATGTTAGACACAAATTTAATCTTGCTGTTAATACAACAATGTATGTTTTATTTAGGACAACTGGCGTTTTAGTAGACACATGTCTAGCTGAGATTGAATTGTGTATGGAGATCTCATTGTGTTGTACAGAAGTGAATTATCATTGTGCTGTACAGAAAGGAGTTCTCATTGTTTTGTACAGAAGTGAATTATCATTGTGTTGTACAGAAAGGAGTTCTCATTGTTTTGTACAGAAGTGAATTATCATTGTGTTGTACAGAAAGGAGTTCTCATTGTTTTTTACAGAAGTGAATTATCATTGTGTTGTACAGAAATGAGTTCTCATTGTTTTGTACAGAAGTGAATTATCATTGTGTTGTACAGAAATGAGTTCTCATTGTTTTGTACAGAAGTGAATTATCATTGTGTTGTACAGAAAGGAGTTCTCATTGTATAATACGGGGGAGGGGAGTGTCACGATGACAAATTTTTACTTGCATTCGAATGCAGATGCACTAAAGTAATTTAGCCTATAATACCTCAGCAATACTATGTTCAAATTCATTAGTATTTAATATGTGAAAAACGTATAACTACGCACTGTTCTTCGTAAAGGCCTGTCCTCTCCAGTTTTGGCACTTGACCGGTCCTTTGTAAATGCCTTAACTGTCCAGTTTTGGCACTTGACCGGTCCTTTCCAGCTTCATTTTGGGCAAATTTGCAGACCTGTTTGACCAATTATTAAAGTACACAAGTTTATTATAATCAAAAACTATTCATTATATTGTGCCTGTACATGTAATATGAACACTGTCTTCTAGACGTATACCTTATTCACTAGACGTATACTTCATTCACTAGACGAATACCTTATTCACTAGACGTATACATTATTCACTAGACGTATACATTATTCACTATACGTATACCTTATTCACTAGACGTATACATTATTCACTATACGTATACCTTATTCACTAGACGAATACCTTATTCACTAGACGTACACATTACTCACTAGACGTATACATTATTCATTAGACGTATACCTTATTCACTAGACATATACATTATTCACTAGACTTATACCTTATTCACTAGACGTATACCTTATTCACATTGAGTATACCTTATTCACTAGACATATACCTTATTCACTAGACGTATACCTTATTCACTAGACGTATACATTATTCCCTGGACTTATACCTTATTCACTAGACGTATACCTTATTCACTAGACTTATACCTTATTCATTAGACGTATACCTTATTCACATGGAGTATACCTTATTCACTAGACTTATACCTTATTCACTAGTCGTATACCTTATTCACATTGAGTATACCTTATTCACTAGACGTATACCTTATTCACTAGACGTATACATTATTCACTAGACTTATACCTTATTCACTAGACCTATACCTTATTCATTAGACTTATACCTTATTCACTAGACGTATACCTTATTCACATTTAGTATACCTTATTCACTAGACGTATACCTTATTCACTAGATGTATACCTTATTCACTAGACGTATACATTTTTCACTAGACTTATACCTTATTCACTAGACGTATACCTTATTCGCTAGACTTATACATTATTCACTAGACGTATACCTTATTCACTAGACGTATACCTTATTCACTAGACCTTTACCTGATTCACTAGACGTATACATTATTCACTAGACTTATACCTTATTCACTAGACGTATACCTTATTCACTAGACTTATACCTTATTCACTAGACGTATGCCTTATTCACATTGAGTATACCTTATTCACTAGACGTATACCTTATTCACTAGACGTATACCTTATTCACTAGACGTATACATTATTCACTAGACTTATACCTTATTCACTAGAGGTATACCTTATTCACTAGACTTATACCTTATTCACTAGACGTATACCTTATTCATATTGAGTATATCTTATTCACTAGACGTATACCTTATTCACTAGACGTATACCTTATTCACTAGACGTATACATTATTCACTAGACGTATACCTTATTCACTAGACTTATACCTTATTCACTAGACGTATACCTTATTCACATTGAGTATACCTTATTCACTAGACGTATACCTTATTCACTAGACGCATACCTTATTCACTAGACGTATACATTATTCACTAGACTTATACCTTATTCACTAGACCTATACCTTATTCATTGGACTTATACCTTATTCACTAGACGTATACCTTATTCACATTTAGTATACCTTATTCACTAGACGTATACCTTATTCACTAGATGTATACCTTATTCACTAGACATATACATTTTTCACTAGACTTATACCTTATTCACTAGACGTATACCTTATTCACTAGACGTATACCTTATTCACTAGACCTTTACCTGATTCACTAGACGTATACATTATTCACTAGACTTATACCTTATTCACTAGACGTATACCTTATTCACTAGACTTATACCTTATTCACTAGACGTATGCCTTATTCACATTGAGTATACCTTATTCACTAGACGTATACCTTATTCACTAGACGTATACCTTATTCACTAGACGTATACATTATTCACTAGACTTATACCTTATTCACTAGAGGTATACCTTATTCACTAGACTTATACCTTATTCACTAGACGTATACCTTATTCATATTGAGTATATCTTATTCACTAGACGTATACCTTATTCACTAGACGTATACCTTATTCACTAGACGTATACATTATTCACTAGACGTCTACCTTATTCACTAAACGTATATATATATATATATATATATATATATATATATATATATATATATATATATATATATATATATATATATATATGTATATATATATATAGTCTTTTCCAAAATCTGGTTTTGGTGAGGGCTATTCTATTTTATTATTTTTATTTTTTAGTTTGTGATTGGTCTTCTCAATCGTTTCAATTTACGTAATGAACATTGCTAGTAGCCAGCATAGCGAAGTGACCATTTACAATTTGCAGACATAATTTGGTTTGAACACGGTCTTAATGACATGGATATGTATTTGTCACGATATATTGATCCGTGCCATTCATGATGTGTCTTTTGTAAAATTCCGTGTAGATTTTTTTTCTATTTAATAAATTTAGTTCTACTCTTAACATAAATACATTATTTCCCTTTATGTTGATGTTGTTATTATTATTATTATTATTATTATTATTATTATTATTATTATTATTATTATTAACAAGTTTCAGTTTCAGTTGCCTTCGGCTTGTTTTAACGTTTTGAGATTCTGTGTTCACTCAGACAGTAACCTGGTATTTTAGACGATCATTCGGTTCAATAGTTCCAATATACTCACCTTGAGTCTTAACTTGGAAATTACTGCATATCATCATGTATACATTAACTTGTTTTGCAATTCATTTATTGTAAGTGATATTGCGAACTGGGTCTGTGGATACACGCAAGGTACTTAACCCCGGGATTACATTGTCAGAACCCAACTCGATATAGAAAACAACTTAATTGGCATGAAAACAAAAATCAGATGTTCAAACAGCGCTGACCCTAGAACCACTGTCTGACACTCGGACCGTTGTATGACCTTTTTCTAGCGCGTGTTGAGGGGGTGCAACTGGACATTTATTTCGGTTGGAAAACGTTCAGAAATGTCTGAAAAGATGTTTGTTGAATTATATAATGTTCCCCTGGATATTATGAGTGCTATGTTCGCTTTGCATATTGCCACATTGTCATAAAAAAAGATAAATTAATAATCAATAACATAAAGTATGGATGGAATACGTAAAGCTGATGTGCCTGACGACTACATTTTTAAATGTACCCGTTTAACTGTGTCAGCAGACACAACGCTGCCGTGGGTAAATGTTTATGGTATTTGTGGGATCGTTCCTTTCTTGGGATCAGATAATTTTTAGAGAGTTGTAGCAACAAGGTCGTTATTGATTTGATAAACGATACTCAGTATACTATGCTGGTCACGTGATGCCATATTACGTGATTGTATAATGTTTGCATAACTGCACGTGTCTGTGTGTGTGTGTGTGTGTGTGTGTGTGTGTGTGTGTGTGTGTGATCTTATTTATCCTATCCGGAATCACGTACTTCAGTTGATACACACTGTTTTCTTTGCGAGAGTAGCGGCCTGTTATATGCTGAAATCACTTGTTCGACTGATTCCTCATAACACACTGTTATATGCTGAAATCGCTTGTTCGACTGATTCCTCATGACACACTGCACATACCCAGATCTGCCAACTCATTCATATCTGTCTGTGCAGTTGGCAGTTGTATACATCTTATAAGCTAATATATACGATATCTAGTATGGTTTCATACGCAGGTTGCCCCATTCTCAAGCGGCAGGCTGTATAGTGAGACTGCGTTTTATTATCTTGTTTTTAGGTTCATTTCAGTTGTCATTTCAGGTTGTATCGAGATGCAGATAAAACAGGATAATCGTAGTTGTTTATTGTTGAGATATTTGCATTGCCTAGAGATCATGATGTGTGATTGTGTTTGAACGTGATAGTTTTTTTGTCCAATAGCAACAATCTTTACATTGCAAAGTCTGTTATATATTTTGCTGTCGAATAGCAACCAACCTTACATTTCACAAGTCACGTGATAGTTTATGTTGTAAAAAAACAACAAAAAACAACCTACCGTGATATGGTCTCTTGATATCTTGTGTTGTCCGATAGCAACAGCGACAACAAAAAACAACATTCCGTGATAAGATCTCTTGATATCTTGTGTTGTCCGATAGCAACGAACCTGACATTGCTAAAGTCACTTGCCATTTTGCGGTGTCAAATATTTGTTGATCTCTCAAGGTATATTTGTATCGACCCAAATAGGTTAATGTGGGAATGATATCACGTTGCTTAAAAACAGTCTTCCCGTTTAGAAACGGACATACAGAACTATAATGTGGATCATATGAGAGCAAAATGGCTTTATGTAATGACTATGGTGTAAGTGTGACCGTTGTGAATGGGTCTGGATTCCACTTCGGAATAAAGACACGTGCGTTGCATTAGCAATCACCAATATATTTGTCCGCTTTTCGCTGCCAGATATAATCTAATAAATATGACTAATTATGTTAGTCGGCATATTATAATGTGTGTGTGTGTGTGTGTTGACTAATTATGTTATAATGTGTGTGTGTTGACTAACTATGTTATACTGTGTGTGTGTGTGTTGACTAACTATGTTATAATGTGTGTGTGTGTGTGTGTGTTGACTAAGTGATCAATACTTTCACTTAATCTGAAAAATAGCATATCATGCAGCAATGATTTAATTATAGTAAATTATTATTCTAATTAGTGTAAACTGTAATTAGTGTAAATAATAATTATTATTATTGTAAATTGTAACTATAATTATTGTAAATTGTAACTGTGGTTATTGTAAATTGTAACTATGGTTATTGTAAATTGTAACTATGGTTATTGTAAATTGTAACTATGGTTATTGTAAATTGTAACTATGGTTATTGTAAATTGTAACTGTGGTTATTGTAAATTGTAACTATAGTTATTGTAAATTGTAACTATGGTTATTGTAAATTGTAACTATGGTTATTGTAAAATGTAACTATGGTTATTGTAAATTGTAACTATGGTTATTGTAAATTGTAACTATGGTTATTGTAAATTGTAACTATAATTATTGTAACTTGTAACTGTGGTTATTGTAAAATGTAACTATGGTTATTGTAAATTGTAACTATGGTTATTGTAAATTGTAACTATGGTTATTGTAAATTGTAACTATGGTTATTGTAAATTGTAACTATGGTTATTGTAAATTGTAACTATGGTTATTGTAAAATGTAACTATGGTTATTGTAAATTGTAACTATGGTTATTGTAAATTGTAACTATGGTTATTGTAAATTGTAACTATGGTTATTGTAAATTGTAACTATGGTTATTGTAAATTGTAACTATGGTTATTGTAAATTGTAACTATGGTTGTTCATTTCGCTACTATCTTCCTTTTCTTTGTAATATACAATGCCATCGCCATCATCGTCTTCTTTGTCTAAATCAGAAACAGTTCGTTCTCTTTACACACCTAACCATAACATGTCTAACTCGGTTATTGGAAAGTTAAGCCTTGTCACACACACGCACGCACGCACGACGCACAAACATACATACATACATACATACGTACGTACGTACGTACGTACGTACGTACATACATACATACATACATACATACATACATACATACATACATACATACATACATACATACATACATACATACATACATACATACATACATACATACATGCATGCATGCATTACTACTGAAATTGTATATTACAAACACTATTGACATTGACTATTACAAACACAACTAACATTGTCTATTACAAACTATATTGTCATTGACTATTACAGACACTACTGTTATTTGACTATTACAAACACTACTGACATCGACTATTACAAACACAACTAACATTGTCTATTACAAACACTACTGACATTGACTATTACAAACACCATTGACATTGACTATTACAAACACTACTGACATTGACTATCACAAACTCTGTTGCATTGACTATTACAAACACTATTGACATTGACTATTACAAACACAACTAATATTGTCTATTACCAACTCTATTGTCACTGACAATTACAGACACTACTGATATATGACTATTACAAACACTATTCACATTGACTATTACAAACACTATTGACATTGACTATTTCAAACACTATTGACATTGACTATTACAAACACAACTGACATTGTCTATTACAAACACTATTGACATTGACTATTACAAACACTATGGACATTGACTATTACAAACTATATTGTCATTGACTATTACAGACACTACTGATATTTAACTATTACAAACACTACTGACATTGACTATTACAAACACTCTTGACATTGACTATTACAAACTATATTGTCATTGATTATTACAAACACTACTGGCATTGACTATTACAGACAACGTTCCCTCTAAGCGAATGGTAGATGTGCGCGCAGTGCTCGCTGCACTGCGCAAGCATTACGGTGAAGAGCAAAATTTAACGTTGGAATGAGCAAAAGTTGACAATTCAGCTGCGCGGGGATGCCTGAGTAGCTGCGCGCGCGCACGCGCACAGCTTAGAAGGAACGTTCATTACAGACACTATTGACATTGTCTATTACAGACACTATTGACATTGACTATTACAGAATTTACTGATATTGACTATTACAAACACTATTGACATTGACTATTAAAGACACTATTGACATTGACTATTGCAAACACTGTTGACATTGACTATTACAAACACTACTGACATTGACTGTTACAATCACTATTGACATTGACTATTACAAACTCTGTTGTCATTGATTATTACAAACACTACTGACATTGACTATTACAGACACTATTGACATTGACTATTACAAACACTACTGACATTGACAATTACTAACACTACTAACATTAACTATTGCAAACACTACTGAAATCGACTACCACAAACACTATTGACATTGATTATTACAGACACTATTGACATTGACTATTACAAACATTATTGACATTGACTATGACAAAAATTATTGACATTGACTATTACAATCACTACTGAAATTGTCTATTACAAACACTATTCACATTGACTATTACAAACAGTATTGACATTGACTATTTAAAACACTACTGACTGACTATTACAAACACTTCTGACATTGACTATTACAAACTCTATTGTCATTGACTATTAAAAACTCTATTGTCATTGTTTATTACAAACACTACTGACATTGACTATTTCAAACACTATTGACGTTGACTATTAAAGACACTACTGATATTGACTATTACAAACACTATTGACATTGACCATTACAAACTCTATTAACATTGACTATTACAAACTCTAATGTCATTGTCTATTACAAACACTATTGACGTTGACTATTACAAACACTACTGACATTGACTATTACAAACTCTATTGTCATTGACTAGTACGAACACTATTGACATTGACCATTACAAACTCTATTGACATTGATTATTACAAACTCTATTGTCATTGTCTATTACAAACACTATTGACGTTGACTATTACAAACACTATTAACATTGATTATTACAAACACTACTGACATTGACTATTACAAGCACTATTGATATTGACTATTACAAACAACATTGACACTGGCTATTACAAATACTACTGACATTGACTAGTACTAACACTACTGACATTGAATTTTACTAACACTACTGACATTGACTATTATAGACACTACTGACATTGACTATTACTAACATTATTGACATTGACTATTACAAACACTATTGACATTGAATATTATTAACACTACTGACATTGACTATTACAAACATTACTAACATAAACTATAACAAACACTATTAACATTGACTATTACAAACACTATTGACCATGACTATTACAAACACTATTGACATTGATTATTACAAACACTACCGTCAATGACTACTAAAACTTATGTTTCAAAGAATATTGATTTTGAATATTACAAATATTACTGACAACGACTGTTAGAAAAACCACCGTTATGAAGTATTAATAACACTAATGAGATTGACTATTTCAAACACTATTGACATTGAATATTACAAACACTATTGACATTGACCTTTACAAACACTATTGACATTGACAATTATTAGCACTACTAATATTGACTATTACAGACACTGTTGACATTGACTATTACATCAACTACTGAGATTGACTGTTGCAAATACTACTGACATTGATTGTTACAAATATTACTCACATTGGATAAATACTATTGGCATGGGCTATTACAAACACTACTGACATTGACTACTACAAACACTACTGACATTGACTATTACAAACATTACTGACATTGACTATTACAAACACTACTGACATTGACTATTACTAAAACTACTGACATTGACTATTACAGACACTACTCAAATTGACTAATTGAAACACTACCGACATTGACTATTACAAACACTATTGACATTGACTAGTGTAAACACTATTGAGATTGACTATTACAAACACTACTGACATTAACTATTACAAGCACTACTGACATTGACTATTTCAAACACTATTGACATTGACTATTACAAACACTATTGACATTGACTATTTCAAACACTACTGACATTTGTTGCTCTGATTAGATCAGTTAAAAAGATCAGATCTTTTAAAAAGCTGTAAATTACATAAATTGGAAATTAATGTGTTTTATTCTAATATACAAAACTTTGATTTGAAATATCAGTCTTAAGTACTTATGAAAACGTATTGCCACTACATATACCGTCTCTGCTTTCTTGCAAACTTCACACATCAAAGCTATCATCACACACTACATATACCGTCTCTGCTTTCTTGCAAACTTCACACATCAAAGCTATCATCACACACTACATATACCGTCTCTGCTTTCTTGCAAACTTCACGCATCAAAGCTATCATCACACACTACATATACAGTCTGTGCTTTCTTGCAAACTTCACGCATCAAAGCTATCATCACACACTACATATACAGTCTGTGCTTTCTTGCAAACTTCACGCATCAAAGCTATCATCACACACTACATATACCGTCTCTGCTTTCTTGCAAACTTCACACATCAAAGCTATCATCACACACTACATATACCGCCTGTGCTTTCTTGCAAACTTCACACATCAAAGCTATCATCACACACTACATATACCGTCTGTGCTTTCTTGCAAACTTCACACATCAAAGCTATCATCACACACTACATATACCGTCTGTGCTTTCTTGCAAACTTCACACATCAAAGCTATCATCACACACTACATATACCGTCTGTGCTTTCTTGCAAACTTCACACATCAAAGCTATCATCACACACTACATATACCGTCTGTGCTTTCTTGCAAACTTCACACATCAAAGCTATCATCACACACTACATATACCGTCTCTGCTTTCTTGCAAACTTCACACATCAAAGCTATCATCACATGATGTGCCGGTAGTTTTGGATCGATACGGTTAGTTAAGATATATCAATTGAAAATAAAACATAGACATAAACCCTGACGGTCCGACGCATTATCCAGAGCAGATCAGCGTCTATGGTGTTTGCAGTTGTACCCAATATGTAGGCCATTATATTTTGTTACGACTATTTACTACGGTTCTTTAAGTCATAACATATTCTGGGTTCGCTTGGTACTACTCGCTTGTATTTGTTTGTTTGTTTGATTAGGATTTTTTTACCGTAGCTTTAACAATTTTTCATGATATCGCTACGATGTCTGCAGTGAGGCAATTTATAATGATGTCTATCACTAGGGCATCATGCCGCAGACATGTAGCATGATGTGTCACCCAGTCATATTATCCTGACACCAGGCCGACCAGTCTTAAAACTAACCTATTAATGCTGAGCGCCAACCGAGGCAGCTGTTAGTACCATTTTTGTAAGTCTTTGGTATGACTCGGCCGGGGGTCGAACCCACGACCTCCTGCTTCTGTGGCGGACGCTCCAACCACTAGGTCACCGGAGTGGTCTACTGGCTTGATGTGAAGTTAATGTAGCATTTTTATTGTGCTGTTTGTATTGATATTTCGGTTGAATTGAAGTCTAGAACGACAGAGTGACATAAATTAATACAGAATAAATTATGTTTTAATTTTTATTGAGTTCTCTTGTTTTCTTTTTTTTTCTAATACTCACAAGATCACAATTTCACTGACATACACAATAATAATATTTTTACTTCATGACCATACATTTAATATATAACATAAGCAAACAAAATTGTTTGCTCAATACACAAGTTTTCTTGTATACTTTGAGATTTTTTTTTTTAGAATAAACGTTTTATTAACTAAATATTTTAACGAAAATCTGGTCAATTCCGGCATTTAGACAACCACGAAATTTGTGTAAACCAAAATCTGGACATATCCAAATTTTGGACAAATCCGAAATTCGGAAAACTTAAAATCTGGACAAGTTCGTAATTTGTATAACTCAAAATCTGGGCAAATCTAATTTTTGGTATGGTAATTACACAACACTTTCAGAATAAAATAGTCATGACTGATATAAATTTGGAATTAGAATTTTGAAATTATGATCTGAAAGGAGACTAACGATTCCGACTTTGATGTTGTCGGTCTCATGTCAGCTACGACGGGGGTTAGGGCCTATATATATGGAGCCTCGTTAATCCGGACACATTCGTTCCCAGTGGATATGTCCGGATTAAAGAGTTTTCCAGATAAATGAATCATGCACATTTTTTTTATTTTACGATATCATCACACCGTATATAAGCTAGCTTTAAATGTAATATACTGTGAAAATTACAACGAATACAAACTGTTATCTTGCAGTATAATTCGTTATGGTAAAGTAATAAAATATAGTCATTTTTATAAGTCGTATTTTACGGCTGTTCCAAATAACGCTCGAAGGGCGTTATGTAAGCTGTGTAAGTCGGCAACTGACAGTTTATACCACGATAAACAAATAACGCTCGAAGGGCGTTATGTAAGCTGTGTAAGTCGGCAACTGACAGTTTATACCACGATAAACAAATAACGCTCGAAGGGCGTTATGTAAGCTGTGTAAGTCGGCAACTGACAGTTTATACCACGATAAACAAATAACGCTCGAAGGGCGTTATGTAAGCTGTGTAAGTCGGCAACTGACAGTTTATACCACGATAAACGCAGCAAAAGCACCGTTAAACTCTTATAATTGAAATTTCAATTGTTCGCTATGTTATTCTGTTTCCATTATTAAGAAATATAAATCTTAATTGAGCGTAGTAATACATGTTTTGGTGGGATTTTTTACGTAGCTATTTATAGCACATGGGTTTGTCCTGCTTGATCGTAATAAGGTCAACATAATACCAGTCCTTGACTCAATGGAAGACTATGTATGGAATTTGAACACTGCTATATTGATTTTGATATTTTAGCATAATGGACACGTGTATTCAAAGTGGAGCTCAATATTTAAGTCACGATTCTTTTTTTTTTATTCGGGAATGAAGCCCTATACTGTCCACACCTTAAATCAGTCAACTTTCTACAGCCATAAATAAACTGTAATTTTGTTACATACATTTGGTAAACAACAAAGAGGCTTAATGACACTTTTAATCTCTTTAACATGTGTTATATCAAAAAGCGTGGACGATTCGATCCCATTGTATTTATATAATTATTACCACCCCCGTCGCCGACTGGCTAAAACATTGTTAACACAATCGCTGGTTACAATATGGTTACGCCACTTAGATATTGATAGCGGCCATATATTCTCAAGGCCTTCACTATTGTGTTTTATGTATTATTCTACGGAATGTATTTTCATATACGAATTTTCGAATTTTCCTATTTTTGGACAGACTATTTCCGGATTATCGAGACAAGTTTTAATGTAATTTTACGCTTTGGTTCCCGATTTTGATTTACGGATCCAGAACGCGGATTTCTGGATTAACGGAGCAAATTAACGTTAAGGAATTCCGTTCCCGTTGAATTATGTACGGATAGCGAGGTTTGCGGATAAACGGAGTTCGGATTAACGAGGCTCCACTGTATACTCACAGTACCGTTGGAGAACCCTCTGATGTTTACACACAAATAAACAACGGAGACTTTCAAGGTTCTCCGATTCGTGTTAGAAATCCCCTCTGGCTCAGCAACATATGGCTGGAAACAATGGCGCCATTCTGGGCGATTAAAATACACTGTAAACAAATAAGGCATCATAAAATATCGTCATCTGGTAACACATAGTTTTCTAACAGTTACTCGAAACATAGTGACGAGTTGTAATAATCATCAGAACGGATGAAATGAGTGTCGGTCGATCTAAGTCAAAGCTTTCAACGAGGGACGGTGTCAAGGTAATGTAATCACTGGAAAGAAGCTACATGTACTCAACAAAATCGTATGAAGCATATAGATAACATACATACATTTGTGAGACTGGCATAGCAAAACGGCATTTATCAAAAGATTTTTTTTAATAAAAATTTTGTATCCAATATTTGCACTCTGGAAAGGATGTAAAAGGTTGACATGCACTTAAATGTATTCAGTAGATCCATGCACAGACAAGCGATGCAAAGTAGGATAAAATCTTAAGTGCACTCGTGTTGCAAAAAGCACATTAGGAAGACAGTGCATTATTTTCTCATTTTCTGTACTTGTAAGTCACTCATTTTCTTTACTTGTACATCACTCATTTTCTGTACTTGTACATCACACATTTTCTGTACTTGTACATCACACATTTTCTGGACTTGTACATCACACATTTTCTGTACTTGTACGTCACATTTTCTGTACTTGTAAGTCACTCATTTTCTGTACTTGTACGTCACACATTTTCTGTACTTGTACATCACTCATTTTCTGTACTTTTAAGTCACTCATTTTCTGTACCTGTACGTCACACATTTTATGTATTTGTACATCACTATACAAATGTTTGTATTATCAATACTACTTAGTTTATACAGCTTAAATTTGTTTGCCAACTTATGGATTATGTACATTGATTTGCTTTCATACGACTGATTTGTATTACCTATGTTGGATTCCTAATTCATTTATATGAAGCAATAAAGTCAGGAAATTTCACTGAGGTTCAGCGAATAGAAATTTCTGATATTTATCAACACCGTACTTTAGGGTTGTCTGAATTATCCATCATTTAATCCGCCTTAAAATTAATTATCGATTACTGCAGCTAGCAATCTAATTATCGATTACTGCAGCTAGCAATCTAATTATCGATTACTGCAGCTAGCAATCTAATTATCGATTACTGCAGCTAGCAATCTAATTATCGATTACTGCAGCTAGCAATCTAATTATCGATTACTCTCGCTCGTCCTCTAATATTCACACTACAATTTATCCAGCCCACCTAAGATCTCTCCATCTCATCTGCTTTCTACGATTTGACGTTCAATAAACGAAACAAAACATCCATGATTCACGAAAAGGACCTTTGGCTGGTAGACACCAGACTTCGTAACGTATGAAAATAACCCTCTGGCTGGTATTATGCAAAGTTCATGATGTACGAAAACTGCCCTCTGTTCGGCTGTATAACATATTCGTGATGTACGAAAACTGCCCTCTGTTCGGCTGTATAACATATTCGTGATGTACGAAAACTGCCCTCTGTTCGGCTGTATAACATATTCGTGATGTACGAAAACTGCTCTCTGTTCGGCTGTATAACATATTCGTGATGTACGAAAACTGCCCTCTGTTCGGCTGTATAACATATTCGTGATGTACGAAAACTGCCCTCTGTTCGGCTGTATAACATATTCGTGATGTACGAAAAATGTCCTGTGGCTGGCATTATGTCAAGTTCATTTTTTACGAAAAGGACCTAGCTTCTGGCAGACTATATCCCAGATCCGTTATGTACGAGAAAAACATTCTGGTTGGCTGTGAACCCGGTTGTTTGGTCATGTGCTAATGATGACTATAAACACTTCCGGTACAGGATGACACGTCTCGCTTAGAATTAAAAACATATTTATGTATTATGCATTATTTTGGCTCTATTTCAATGATATGGAACTAATTGTTGAACTCATATGACTTGAACTAACTATCTCTACACAAATGTGTTTTTCTTTTGTTTTTAAATCAGCGATTAAACAGCAGCAAATTTGCACTGTCTCCCGACATTACATTAAAATTAAAATATTGAACGAAACAAATCGTGTTTTTCCAGTATTTCTGATGTAGAATCAAAACTCATTTCCAAGATTCTCTCTTGGAATAATGTTATATTCAGTTATCAGGAATACTTATATTTTCCATATTTTTTCATGAATTATCCTTTATGAGTAATTTAAATAAAAAAATTGTCATAAACTTTGATAGCGTTAGCATGTCATGGAATTTGTATATCAAAATATCAGTCACGTATAACAGATGCTTTTCAATTATTCGGTAGTGATTTGATTGATATAAAGCTAAAATACCGCCAAATGAAGCCATTTTTTAATAAGCTACCATAGGCAGTAAGCTATATCGGCTGTCGAATCTTATTCAAAATCTATTATTATTATTATTATTATTATTATTATTATTATTATTATTATTATGGTCACTGAGAAACCATGAACTAAATCGGTAGTGGTCTCTGATAATTGTTTTCACAGCTAATAAAGTTATACCAATAAGTGTTTACTATTTTCCAATGGGAAACATATTGCATCGGAATGAGGAATGGTCTTGCTTGCATTGAAAAACTAGATGGCGTAGAAATACCAATCTTGTAAACGTAGACGTGAGATTTTTTAGATTACATCAAATTTTTATTTGATTCGTAAGACTTGATATACGGTTTCAATTTGTGTGTGTGTGTGTGTGTGTGTGTGTGTGTGTGTGTGTACATAATGAGAAGTCATGAATCTTAACTTAGCTATTTTACGTTTCTTTATTGCTGTCCAATCGAAACTACGTCTCCCATTTTAGCTATTGATTGGGGGGGGGGGGGTAGGGGAAGGGGGGAAACATGAAATATTACAATGTATGGCACTGTAATGTATGTTTACATAGTTACGTCATGAGTGATCAACACGTTAATAAATGACATCTACAAAAATTATTTTTTTTCTAACTGTTAAACTGCTAACATTGCGGAAGGTAATCTAGATTTCTTAGTGCGATATCTTTTATTTGTTTACCAATAATTTCCCCATAATCGCTGCACCATTCCATCAACATTTATGATAATGACAAAATTTGGTAGAATACCATGCAGGTGTTCCGACTGTATTTAGGTCGTGTGAATGTGCAAATAAATTAACAAACTTTAAGTTAAAATTATTTCTTTATAATTTGCGTATACATGTAACTATATATCAGACTTTTGACCTCTGCATGAAATCATTCTCGAATAAATCCCTTATACAACCAGATAATCATAACGTGCTACCATAAATAGCCGTACAGTGGAACATCATCACGTGCTACTATAAATAGCCGTACAGTGGAACATCATCACGTGCTACCATAAATAGCCGTACAGTGGAACATCATCACGAAGGAATATACACTTCAAGATTAATTACCTGCATTTAAGGCCTACGAATACTTTTAGCTGACTGATTTTCTTCAGCCATTATTTTAAATAATATCCGATTGCACTCGTACATCTTTCTATATTGTTTATCCAGCTAGTGATTAATTACAGCTAAGCCCATTGAGAATTGGTGACGCCATTCAAAATAATGCTTGCTATTGAATGATTTGTTCTTTCTAAACATTTGACTTTGGTTCGAGGTATTGGAAGTGGTCCATTCATCTTTTAAATCTAGTGCTATATTTTTCAAAAGGATTATCTCTGCCCGGGTCAGATAATGATTTACGGTGAGCTCAATTGATATTACGAATTTACGAACCTCGGAGAGAGTGGCATGTGTAATTTGAGGTTAGTGTAATGTGAAGTTAATTGCATTTGCGTAAAGCACAGCGGAGAGAATTTTGGCATACCTCTAAGTAACCTTCATATAATTTAGCTGAAACATGTTTGTCTGTTGTAATTATAAACAGTGTACATGATCTAAGCATACAACTAACCAAAATAGTTGCTTCCATTTGCTAGAAACATCAGCCTGTATTGACTAGTCAATAGTCAATAGTCAATAGTGTACTATCTTTAGCAGTTAATTAAAATGTGCTTGAAAATCAAGACTGAATTATGGTAAAATACAATATCTTTAACAGTTATTAAAATGAGAAAAACTAATTTTGCCAGACAAAACAATACCAGTTTCTGAAAATGTAACGAATGAGTTATCAGTTATATCAAATGTGAAAGAGTTATCGGCTCGTTGTTTGGACAGGAAGTTGATATGACTAAGTGGAGCTAGCGTTTGTTTTATAGATCGGTATATATACTGTATTTGAACCAAATTACTCCGATAAATCATGCACCAAAATAAAAGGAATTAATTGATTGAACAATACCTAATATATACAAGGTTTTAATAGCCCTTATAACCAGTAAGTAAAACCGGAAAAAATATTTTCTCTTTAAAAAATTAACCTTATGCACATTATAGAGTCCCACCTTAAATAAATATGAAACATTGTGCAGTTTTTTTCATATCATCATGTATGGTGTTCTCAGTAAAACAGTACATTAACAAAAATGTTATGCATGAAAAGTAACTAAATATGATTATGTTGCGATTATTTACACCAAGTTGCTTTGTTGCACTATTGTGTTTACAATGATCTGAATAATTAGGAAATTAGACATCTAAGAACACATGAGTAAAGTCAACTGAAATTCAACACTGTCTCATTAAATTAGACATCTAAGAACACATGAGTAAAGTCAACTAAAATTCAACACTGTCTCATTAAATTAGACATCTAAGAACACATGAGTAAAGTCAACTAAAATTCAACACTGTCTCATTAAATTAGACATCTAAGAACACACGAGTAAAGTCAACTAAAATTCAACACTGTCTCATTAAATTAAATTAAATTAAATTTGAGAAACTTATGGTGAAAATGTTTTTTTTCATTCATTTGTAATGAAATTAAAAAAAATAAATGACGACACAATAAATCTGCTTTCTTCCATGTTTTAGTGTTGTAAATATGAGGAAATATTTTACCTCGATTAACTTCAAATATTCAGTCCCTTTTCAGCCTGTAAATAGATTTAATGACGACTCATGAATAAGTGTGGAAAAATTCATCTTGATATACCGCTGCACCATTCCATCAATACATTTTATGAGTCAACGTTTTGAAAGAATAGCGTCGAGGTGTTCCGACTGCACTGATCTCGTGCAGATTTTAAACAATAATTTAAGAAACTTTGAGTGAATATTTTTCCTTTACAATCTCCGCATATCCGAATATATATCCTTTGACCTCTTCAACAACTCGTTATTGAACAGATCAAATTTTAAATGGTTAATTCCAGCCCCTTTAAAACAAGCTCTCTTAAATAGCCATACAATGGAACAGGCCCAGGAACTGAATATGTATTTCAGGAGTAATTACCTGAATTGAAAGGCTTGCGAATATTTTTAGTTAATTGATTCTGATTAGTTATTATATAAACCATATCCTACTGCACTCAAACATCTCTATAGATTGTATATCCATCTAGTGATTGGTTAGAGCTAAGCCCTTCAAAAACTATCCGTTCGATACGTTAATGAATATCGGCATGTAACATTATGAATCACCTGATACAAAGAGAGCAAATAAAAACCATTGACCGAACATTAAAACCAGCATAGGATGTAGCGACAACACTGATTCGTTATTTCCAATCGGTAGAATTGGTGACATCGTTACAAAATATACCTTGCAATTCAATAATTTGTTTTCTTAATGTTTCATTTGGTTCGTGGCATGAAAGTCATTAGTTTATCTTTAAAATTTCGAGCCGAGGATTTTAAGGCACTCATGAATAAGCGACTGATGAAGTCACATGTTAAGTTGTATCCAAAACCAGGTAGGAAAACTGGAGAAATTCTAAAATACGAAACAGTAGAGTGCCACCTTAAACCAAATAGGAATATTTCTGCAGTTGTGTTTCCTATTTTCATATCATCATGCATGTTGTTCTTCATCAAATGGTACAATAAGATTGACGTTAGGCATGACAATGAGATAAGTATGCCTGTTTTGGTCTTGCTTACATAATCTGCCATGTGGCAGTCAAAATGGTGATATAGACGTATAGGAAAACAGGAGTAAAGTCAGCTTGCATTTAAAACTGTCGCATTAAGTGAAAAAGTTTGCATTCATGAAACTAATAAATAAGGAAGCAAAAAAGAAAAAAGAAAATTCGCTTTCTTCCATATTCTAATGTTAGAAGAATATGCAAATATTTAACCGCTGATTTTGATTAACCACATCTGTTCAGCCCTTATTCATATTGTAAACTTTAATAGTGACGTTTTAGGAATAATTGTGACAAATATAATTTTTCATTTCTTTTATTAAAACATTGGTTGCTAGTTTGAGAAAAATGGACTCTGCATTTGTAGAAAAAAACTCACTTTCGTCATGACGGTGGGGGTGCTGGGTTTGTATGAGGCTTTGATATTAATGGGTACTGGGGAAAACATTATAAATAGTCACAAGGATTAGTCAAAGATGATAATTAGTCAAAAGGATTAGTCAAAAAACGTAAAATCAAACAATAATAACACATGTCGTTTTAATGGGACACTGCAGATACTGTAAGCTTTTTAGAGAGTGACAAAGGTGATGTTGTTTCCATTTGTACAGTGGAGACAATGTTGATATTCATCTATGTTACTTCTATGTAAAGTAGCTGACATTTATTTAGATGTTGTACGTGTTGTACGTTTAGATGTTGTACTTGTTGTACGTTTAGATGTTGTACGTGTTGTACGTTTAGATGTTGTACGTGTTGTACGTTTAGATGTTGTACGTGTTGTAAGCTAACTAAATTGACTGCTTTCATGTACTCAAAAAAATCAGACTGTACTAGTCTAAAGTATGCTATCGTTAGCAGTTGTTAAAATAGGGAATTCGAACTAGTTACATTAGACAAATAACAGTTTCTGAAAGTGCAATGATCAAATTACTAAGTAAATACATTGTATTTGAAAAATGTTATTATTTCTGTTATTATAATTGACAGTATTTGAAAACAAATGTTATCAGTTGTTTCTTCACAATTTACCCCTGAAGAAGTCCACATCAGATGTAAGGCAAAGCTATGTATTCATATTACTCTAAAATAAAGGGAATTAACTCTAAAATAAAGGGAATTAAAGCGATTTTAAGAACACCTAATTACACTAATCAAGCACATCCTAAAATAAAGGGAATTAATGCGATTTTAAGAATACCTAATTACACTAATCAATCATGCTCTAAAATAAAGGGAATTAAAGCGATTTTAAGAATACCTAATTACACTAACCAAACATACCCTAAAATAAAGGGAATTAAAGTGATTTTATGAATACCTAATTACACTAACTAAACATACCCTAAACTAAAGGGAATTAAAGCGATTTTAAGAATACCTAATTACATTAATCAATCATGCTCTAAAATAAAGGGAATTAAAGCGATTTTAAGAATACCTAATTACACTAACCAAACATACCCTAAAATAAAGGGAATTAAAGTGATTTTATGAATACCTAATTACACTAACTAAACATACCCTAAAATAAAGGGAATTAAAGCGATTTTAAGAACACCTAATTACACTAACCAAACATACCCTAAAATAAAGGGAATTAAAGCGATTTTAAGAACAGCTAATTACACTAATCAATCATATCCTAAAATAAAGGGAATTAAAGCGATTTTTAATAATCATCATCATCACTCTCTTGACCTAGTGTGATCGTTGAGGCACTGTGCTGATGATCATCTGACCAGTTCCCTCCACTTGTCTCGATCATGTGCCAATGCCTGTGTCTCCGCAAAACTTTTCCTGGTTCATTTTGTGATGTCGTCACTCCACTTTTTTCTCTGTCTACCTCTCCTTCTACCGCCTTGGACAATGCCCTGCAGTAATGTTGTGGATATACTGTTGGCTCTAGTGACATGGCCATACCATTTCAGCTTTCTCTTTTTCACAGTGGTGAAATGATCTTCATAATGGACTACTTTGTGCTTGATGGTGTTACGCACTTCTTCATTTGTGATGTGGTCAATGTAAGAGATGCCAAGGATGATTCTGTAACATCTCATTTCAAGCGCATGTATTCTTCGTTGTAATTCTGCTGTCAGGGTCCAGGCATCACATGAATAAAGAAAGATTGAGAAGCCTAGTGCTCTCAATAGTCTGATTTTAGTTTTCAGACAGATATTCTTGTCTCTCCAGATGGGTCTTAGCTTTAACATAGCTGCCGTTGTTTGTGCTGCTCGTGAAAATATTTCTGCTCTTGATCCCTCTTCCGTGATTATGGAACCATTATATTTGAATTGGCCCATTATTTCAAGTTCCTGTCCTCAGATTTTAATCTTGGTTGAGATTTGTTAGCTACTATTTGTCATCAGCTTTGTCTTCTCGGCACTTATCTCCATGTCAAATCTAGAATATGTTTTATTCATGTTCTTCACTAAGGTGGCAAGCTCATCTTCACTGCCTGCCTACCCATCAATGTCGTTTGCAAAGCGGAGGTTGGTGATGTTACGCCCTCCAATGCTGACTGTCCCAGTGATTTTCCAGGGCTTCGCTCATGATGCGCTCTAAGTAGATGTTGAATAGCGTGGATGACAGGAGACAGCCTTGCCATATTCCAACTGTTGTCTTGAACCAGTCCCCTATAGAACCTTGAGCAGTTACTGACTGGTGGCCTTGGCGTCCAGTTGCTTAATGGTGTTGGTCAACTTTTGAACCATGCTGTAATTCTTCATTGTGGCCCACAATGCTTCATGCAACACTCTCTCAAAAGCCTTTTTGAAATCTATGCTTTTAAGTATTTTAAGAATACCTAAGACATGTATGGTCTTTGTTTTAAAATACTCAGTATAGCTAGTGACGAAAACGGGGGAAATTCCTTTTTTTTTAAAAAATGTAACCTTATGCAACATACGAAAATATTGAAGGCGATACTATCAATAACTGGGTTTGTATGTTTGTGTTATTGTATGCTAATACTTAATCATAAGCAACAAGGCGTTTCCAAAATCAGACGTTTATTACAAAATATTACAGATGGTGATCATTTGAGTTTTGAAGACCAGCAAGCTACTAAATCCAGTCGGATAGCAAGCAAGCTTTCTGGATGGGTTCGTGGATGTTAAACATTTTTTCTACCATAAAGTTGAAGCCGACGATTAGGACAAGGGAGGTCACTTGTATCTATACAACTAAGGAATGCTGTTCACTGGAGATCTGGGCCCATGACTATTAGGCCCATAAGACATAGGCCAGTTACATATTCGGACCATACAAACTTAATTAAGAAATATCCACATAACGTACTACGCCCATTACCGAGTTGGCCTAGAAAATGGTCGGTCTTACCTTTCATAGTGTACTATGTAGTAACACTTATTGTTATTAAACAACAAATATCATTTCAAATCAAAGTTTTTTTCTTCTTTCCTTTGATGATCGTTAACTTTGATCTTGTATAGCTTCGTAACACCTGTTGTTACTGAAAAAGAAACAAACATTGGGATTAGAGAACATCTTGGTCTAAGCTAGTAGACAAGAACAGGCCGAATTGGATTCAGAAAGTGATGTCACGTTTCATCTAAGACCGCATTTGCCATTTTAATAAATCATAATACAGCAAATAATAATAATAATAATAATAATAATAATAATAATAATAATAATAATAATAATAATAATAAATTTAATAATAATAATGATAATAATAATAATACTATAATAATAACAAATAATAATAATAATACAATAATAATAATAATAATAATAAGAATAAGAATAATAAGAATATTATTATTATTATTATTATTATTATTATTATTATTATTATTATTATTAATTTTAGTAATATTATTATTAGTATTATTAATATTATTATTAATATTATTATTATTATTAACAATAATGATATTATTAGTATATTATTATTAGTAGTAGTAGTAGTAGTAATTTTAGTTATATTATTAGTAGTATTATTAATATTATTATTAATAATAACAATATTATTATTATTATTATTATTATTATTAGTATATTATTATTATTATTATTATTATTATTATTATTATTATTATTAAAACAATAAAATTCTTTACATTTGTTTGCATTACAGATGTAAAGGATTTATATTTTTGAATTCTGATTCTGATGACATTCAGCTTTCTTATTGATTTTCTTGTCCTTGATCTTGCTCTTCTCGTGATAATGATCAGAAGAATAACATTGAACGAAACGTTTCTTTTTCTCTTCATGTTGAATAAATGTTTTATCTTGGAAGCTCAGCTTGTCAAATCAAAAATATCTCTATTAAATTAAGAAAAATAAATCATTGGCTTTTTATTAAATCTTTAAGACATTAGGGCTGTGACATGTGCAGCCTTAACTTTAAATATTAAATGGAAATATATGAGAAATTAAATATTTTATGAGCTTCGCCATATATGAATGGTGTATGTTGAGAGAAGGCTGCGCTTGGAACACAAATGGTACATACGTTAAACACGTCCATTAGGAAAGCAAACCCCAAACTAAGTAATTTATCGTGTTTGACAATGATATTCGCAATATAATAATTATTTTGCTGCCTTCAAAACTAATGTCAATTTAAATTTTATTGTATCAAGCAACAATATTTTTAAGCCGTTTGCATAAACTATTTTGACACATTTCTTCTTCAATACATCCATCGTCACGAGTACCTCAGTCTTAAATACATCCATCGTTATGAGTACCTCAGTCTTCAATACATCCATCGTCATGAGTACCTCAGTCTTCAATACATCTATCGTCATGAGTACCTCAGTCTTCAATACATCCATCGTCACGAGTACCTCAGTCTTCAATACATCCATCGTCATGAGTACCTCAGTCTTCAATACATCCATCGTCATGAGTACCTCAGTCTTCAAGACATCCATCGTCATGAGTACCTCAGTCTTCAATACATCCATCGTCATGAGTACCTCAGTCTTCAATACATCCATCGTCATGAGTACCTCAGTCTTCAATACATACATCGTCATGAGTTCCTCAGTCTTCAATACATCCATCCTCATGAGTACCTAAGTCTTCAAGACATCCATCGTCACGAGTACCTCAGTCTTCTTCAATACATCCATCGTCACAAGTACCTCAATCTTCAATACATCCATCGTCACGAGTACCTCAGTCTTCAATACATCCATCGTCACGAGTACCTCAGTCTTCAATACATCCATCGTCATGAGTACCTCAGTCTTCAATACATCCATCGACACGAGTACCTCAGTCTTCAATACATCCATCGTCACGAGTACCTCAGTCTTCAAAACATCCATCGTCATGAGTACCTCAGTCTTCAATACATCCATCGTCATGAGTACCTCAGTCTTCAATACATCCATCGTCATGAGTACCTCAGTCTTCAATACATCCATCGTCACGAGTACCTCAGTCTTCAATACATCCATCGTCACGAGTACCTCAGTCTTCAAATACATCCATCGTCATGAGTACCTCAGTCTTCAAGACATCCATCGTCACGAGTACCTCAGTCTTCAATACATCCATCGTCATGAGTACCTCAATCTTCAATACATCCATCGTCATTTGATACTGAAAGTCCCAGTAACAAAAGATAAGAAGTCTCAGAACTGTCGTTAATAAAACATACCAATAAAAACCCTTGATTATAAATACACAAAAACGGCATTAGTCAACCTTTTTTTCTAATTCTGATAGTTCCATCATTGTTATTTTTTTTGCTTCCGTTTATCTCTGAAAACAATGCTAGTTAAATACTATGCTGGATGCTCTATCGATTATATTTGTCTTAATGTATTTATTTTTTCTACCAGTTTCTTATCGACCTTTTTTTAAAATTTCCTCACTAATTCATCTGTAGGTCATGGTTTGTAATGATCACTAAGTCAAATCAGCTAGAAAACATGTATTTGGCATGCTACTGATTATACCGCTGATAAAATTCATGTTTTTTTTTTTACTCTTGGTGAAAGACGCCAGCTGACAGTGGTGAATTATGATTATGAACACATTACTCTTTATTATAAAAAAAATTGCAAGCCTCTGAGTAATACAAAATAATTAACATGTTAAAGTTCCAATGATGTTCCATCTCCTTTGAAAGGCCAATGATACCCTAAGATTAATACTTACTTTTTCCGCTTGATATTTTCTCAATACGAGCTCGCTTTCATCAAATGCAGAATCATTATTATTCTAAGCTCAGAAGAAATTAATTTTGAATGGATATCAAGGCAATATCGAGTACTATGTCCATTGTACAATGTATTATGTCCATTGTACAATGTATTATGTCCATTGTACAATGTATTATGTCCATTGTACAATGTATTATGTCCTTTGTACAATGTATTATGTCCTTTGTACAATGTATTATGTCCTTTGTACAATGTATTATGTCCTTTGTACAATGTATTATGTCCTTTGTACAATGTATTATGTCCATTGTACAATGAATTATGTCCATTGTACAGCATACATAAACGGCATTTTTTGTATATGGTTCTGATAGTTATTTGGAGTGATAGCAAATACGTTTTAATGTCTATATTAAATGTGATGACAAATACGTTTTAATGTCTATAATAAATGTGATAACAAATACGTTTTAATGTCTTTATTAAACGTGAAGATGCTGCACCAAATTCAGCATGGCAGTAAAGTAAGAGGGCACGTGACCCTAGTGATGATTCTGAGGCATCTCAACAGAAGACTGACTAAAATTGTCCATATATGGATGTATTCGACAGAGTTCAAGCCTACTTAACAAATTCATCCCCCTAACAGTAAGAGATCATCATACGTTGACTTTTATAGGGGACATATGTACATGAAATGGCCCCTGAAAGCCTAGCCAAGGTCAACCCGTACGGTATATTGGCGAAACCATGACATCAGAAAATGAATGAACAGCCACAACGCACATTCGCAATAAAAAAATGAACAGCCACAATGCACATTCGCAATAAAATAAATGAATAGCCACAATGCACATTCACAATAAAATAAATGAACAGCCACAATGCACATTCACAATAAAATAAATGAATAGCCACAATGCACATTCACAATAAAAGAAATGAATAGCCACAATGCACATTCACAATAAAATAAATGAATAGCCACAATGCACATTCGCAATAAAATAAATGAACAGCCACAATGCACATTCACAATAAAATAAATGAATAGCCACAATGCACATTCACAATAAAATAAATGAATAGTCACAATGCACATTCGCAATAAAATAATTGAACAGCCACAATGCAATTTCACAACAGAATAAATTTTACCAGCAAGAACACTTTATTGAATTCCAGTAGACTCCACTGAGAACTTTAAAGTTGAGCTAACCAAGGTGGATTGATCTAGCACAACTATACACATGTTGCTTTTGTTGTCGTAGGGTTTAACGCCATTTTTCAGCACAAGATAGGCTATACATTGCGGCCCGTATTATTGGTGGAGGAAGAACGCGGGAAAAACCCGGAAAAAACCAACGACCCACGAGAAGCTAGAGGCATTTTCTCACATAACTACATTAGCCGAATCTTAGACTCGAATCAACGCAGACAGAGGTGAGATGGCAGTGATCCGTAACGGATAGTGCTTTAGACAACTCGGCCACTCGGGGCCTCTTGACAACCTGTAGATTGTATCTACCACGTGTGGACCGATCTAGTACAACTGTACTGTGTAATTTGAATCTAACGTGTGGACTGATCTAGTACAATTGTACTGTGAGAATATGTAGATTGAATATAACCATGTGTTTGTTTACCTTCACTGAACACGGGATTGTGTATTGCAAATCTTCTATTGCCACTTTGTGTTCTGTGTATCATACACTATATATATTGATACAGCTGTGAAAAGTCTGCGTTTCCCCGCAGATAACAGTGTGACACGCTTCTGTTTCTGGCCATAGACAATTAGTACATTTATCAATATAGTCAAGACTGTTATGGCGATGTTCTGACCTGTACTACGCTGTAGTTTCCTAAGTGGTGGGAATTTTTGACGATCATTTTATGAATCTCTGCCATCTTTGGTCCAACCAAAGTGAATAAAGGATCATATACGATTCAAGGAAAGCAAAATGGTGGACACAATAAGCCTTCCATATGTAGCCAAAGATGATGAAAGGAAGCAAGATGGTGGACACCAGAAACCTTCCAAATGTAGCCAAAGATGATGCAACGAAGCAAGATGGCGGACACAAGAAACCTTCCAATTGCAGCCAGAGATGATGAAATGAAACAAGATGATTGAGACAAGAAAGCTTCCAGTTGTAGCCAAATATGATGAAATGAAGCAAGATGGTGGATACAAGAAAGCTTCCAGTTGTAGCCAAATATGATGAAATGAAGCAAGATGGTGGACACAAGAAACTTCCAAATGTAGCCAAAGATGACGAATTGAAACAAGATTTTTGACACAATAAACCTTCCAATTGTAGCCAAAGATGATGAAATAAAGCAAGATGGCGAACACACAAAAAAACATCCAGTTGTTGCCAAATATTACGAAGCAAGCAAGATGATGGACACAAAAAAAAACTTCCAGTTGTAGCCAAAGATGATGAAATGAAGCATACCGGTAATGGTGAACACAATAAACTTTCCAATTGTAGCTAAAGATGACGAAATAAAGCAAGATGAATATTTATCTTCCAATTCATTATGTATTTGCATGAGAAGAATGCCATCTGTTTGGTTTGTCCGTTTCTTGGTTACAACATACACGTTTCGTCGGTCAAACAAAACACACACCAGCTGGAAAGAATATCTTACAAAAGACTTAAACTGTGCAAACTTGTATATTTATCGTAACTTGTATATTTCTCGTAACTTGTATATCTCTCTAACTTGTATATCTCTCTAACTTGTATATCTCTCTAACTTGTATATCTCTCTAACTTGTATATCTCTCTAACTTGTATATCTCTCGTAACTTGTATATCTCTCTAACTTGTATATCTCTCTAACTTGTATATCTCTCTAACTTGTATATCTCTCTAACTTGTATATCTCTCGTAACTTGTATATTTCTCGTAACTTGTAAATCTCTCTAACTTGTATATCTCTCTAACTTGTATATCTCTCTAACTTGTATATCTCTCTAACTTGTATATCTCTCGTAACTTGTATATCTCTCTAACTTGTATATCTCTCTAACTTGTATATCTCTCTAACTTGTATATCTCTCTAACTTGTATATCTCTCTAACTTGTAAATCTCTCTAACTTGTATATCTCTCTAACTTGTATATCTCTCTAACTTGTATATCTCTCTAACTTGTATATCTCTCTAACTTGTATATCTCTCTTAACTTGTAAATCTCTCTAACTTGTATATCTCTCTAACTTGTATATCTCTCTAACTTGTATATCTCTCTAACTTGTATATCTCTCTAACTTGTATATCTCTCTAACTTGTATATCTCTCTTAACTTGTAAATCTCTCTAAGTTGTATATCTCTCTAACTTGTATATCTCTCTAACTTGTATATCTCTCTTAACTTGTAAATCTCTCTAACTTGTATATCTCTCGTAAATTGTATATCTCTCGTAACATGTATATCTCTCGTAACTGCATCAACACTGTTTCCTCTAGGCGAATTCTTGTTTAATTTTGTTATTTTCATATTGTAATTTACTACGAAGAAATCCTTTGCACTTTACTGTTCTCAACGACAACCTGTACTTCGGCGTCAGCTTACTTTCATGTGGGCACTTTCTTGTTTACATTCTGAATATTGATGGCGTAATTTGCAACGGAGAACAAGGTTAAATATTCATCTGAAAATCGAGAATTTAATCCATCTATCACAACGATAATATAACAAGAAAATTAAACGTGAATTCACTCTTAACAGATTGTCACGTACATTGTTTGCTATTATGTATATCTATGCAGTAAAATACAATATCTAGTATTTATATAAACGTGGCAACTTATTATCATAATTGTTTGTCTAGATTAATTGATTAATTGGCTTTCTTGTTACTGAATTTCCTCTCTTTCTGGTTACAAACATACCTGTCTAAATGTCATTGTATCTAACACCATGAGGAAAGTTCACAAATTGCAAATGTGCGAGATATAGCAATGAATTAGAAGGCTCCGTATGCGTGACAATACTACTAAAAACTGGTTTTGTTTACGAAATGATACAATTGGTCACAAATGAGATTACCACCGCGACAACATTTATTGAGATTCAAATAGCGGAAATAGCTCTATTCGTACGTGTTTATGTGTTCATGTCCCAAATGAATACTTTGAAATGTGTAATCAATTCTGACATCTGACATTAGTATACTTTATATAAATTATAATTAATATAATTAATTAATTAATATATAATTAGTATACTTTAATTTATCATTGTCTAATTGTCTAATGACATAGCTTCATATTGCATAGCGATTTCATTTTAATCTGTAAGATAATTCAATGTGCTTCATACTTTATAAAATTGCAGGTTTGGATAATTAGACATAAACATCGACGGTGTGGTGTTTCAACCAAGGATATCTACCATTTGTAGATAATGAGAAACAACTTTACGAAACTATGACTTTCATATGTCAATTCTTTATAACGTAGGGTTTCTGGTTGATATCTATCAACATATACGATGTATTAGGGTTTCTGGTTGATATAATAATAATAATAATAATAATAATAATAATAATAATAATAATAATAATAATAATAATAATAATAATAATGACTTTGTATAATCTTTAGAAGCTCTAAGAGCTTAATAACATCTGTAATGATATGATTACACTACAGAAAAACAAAAAACATAAACTATGAAATAGGAAAACATAAAACATGCTGAAAACATTTAAGGTACAAAACATGATTAGGTCTCTAAGTTTCATACTACAGTCGAAAAAGGTGAGTTTTAAGAGCACTCTTAAAAGACCACATCGCAGGGCCTTGGTATGCAAAAAAACGTTGTCCATATGACTTCGTTTTCAAAATGGGAACAATGAGTATACGATTGTCAGAAGAGAGGCTTCAGTATCGTGTTGGTGCATACACATGGGTGAGGCCGGATAGGTATGTTGGACTGGAATCTGTCAGTGAAACGTAACACAGAACGAATTTTGTGTTTGATTCTGTATCGAATGGATAGCCAGTGTAGGGTACAAAGCAGTGGGGAGGTGTGTTCTGATCGTGGTACTCTAAAGACTCTTATTCGAGCAGCTGTGTTTTGAACTTTCTGAGAATCTAGACATCAACAAAGTCCACTTGTTGTCATATATAGACAAGGATACTTATATTACAAACTACAATCAGCCAGGTGTTGTCACACTTGTTGTCATATATAGACAAAGATACTTATATTACAAACCACAATCAGAGCCAGGTGTTGTCGCACATAAACGGCACTGCTAAGAGAAAATGTCAAAAGTCACTTGTTGTCACATATAGACAATGCTACTTAGACTAGAAAGAATAAAGGTGTATTGTTGTCACAATTAGAAACAGCAAAGCCATTTGTAATTCTACATAGACAACAAGAAATGTCACTTAAGATGTGTCTGTCCCGAGTACTAAATTCTATATTTCTTTTTGTGATTAAAAAAAACTGCTTTATATTTCCAAAATTGCGTTATGTTTAATTATGCATGTATTCAATTCCTTTTCCGAATTTCAAATCATCTTCAACAGTTTCAAATACATACAACTGTGACCATAACCCAATAAACAAAGCGGAAACTCAATTACGAAAAATCAACTGAAACAATTGTGATAATTGGCAATACAAACATTTTCTCATTTTGGTAGTCAATAGTCTTATTGTAAATATTGAATATCTCAACACAGATACACCGTGAAAACATACGTCATCAACACATTTATTTCTTTACATTCCTTTGTGAAATTTGTACTATAGACGTTTAGATATTTCATAGACCAACTATCTAGTGACAGTCGCTCTGGTTAATGTTATGTTATTTTCTTTCTTTTCTCTGCTTCACTAAATTCATTGTCGATAATAGTTATCCTGGTAAACAGCATATATTTGGGTATTTGTAAAACTCTATTAAAATTTTGACTGATCTCATTTTCTTTTTGCGAAACCAGAGTTCCTTTTGTTTGTTTTTCTCTTCATGTATTTGGGCAGTACAAATTTATTACTGATATCATGTCATTTTTCTGAAGTCGGAGTTCTTTTTGTTTGTTTTTCTCTTCATGTTCCTAAATTCATTGTTAAGTACTTTTACAGTTTTATTAATAATTTGGCCATAATTGTTAATAACACGTGACATTTCAGCGTTTAAGATTTATACTCAACGGCATGGACCCTTAACTTTCTGTGTTGAAAGGTGAATGTCTCTTTGGTCTCTCCATGTGCACATGCAGTTGCTTTCATAGCCATGTAATCATTTAACAATATCTTTAATTCTGATCATCTGGACAGATGTTAATGTACAGCCATGTAATCATTTATTGATTTCTGTAATTCTGATCATCTGGACAAATGCTAATGTATAGCCATGTAATCATTTATTGATTTCTGTAATTCTGATCATCTGGACAGATGCTAATGGGTTGGCACTGTAAAGATCATGCAACGTAAAGGCGTCTTCTAATGCTGGACTAAATTGCGACCTTTATATGATAACTGTCTGGTATTTAACTAACCGCGATTATGTGACAAATATGGATAAAATGCTGGTCGTCCTATTGACAGAAAGTTTTTGAATGCTATTGTTAGAGTATAAAATAACACCAATGGAATAAATATTTAATAATTTTATATATTTTACTTGCCAGTAGTAACATTGACATAGTTTCCGCCATGGTATTGATTGGACCTTTACTAAATATATTAACATGTCTTGCTGTATGTCATACATATCAGTACCTAACTGGTTGTCCCTCCTCCGACGGTCCTGTCATTATTTTAATTGTTAAGTATAGCTGATTGTTATTTAAACAAGTTTTCAAATATTTTGAATTGTCTTCATTAAATATGGTTCAACATCGATGAGAAATTAATAGCATTCATGATTATTACCGCCATTAAATCTATACTAACTTATGCTTCTTTTCAACGAAAGTGTTTTCCCTTACAGGTTGAAATTCTATATATTCATAAAATTCTCTGCCTTTTATGAAAGGATAAAGGTTTGGCTGTGCTATTTTTTTAATATCATAAAACCCGTTTGTATGTAACAACTGAACTGCATTCGTTATACATCAAACGTTTTGTGAACAGCTACGTCACTTCCGTTAAAGGTTGTTCGTTACGTTTCACACTTTGTTTGAACAGCTACGTCACTCAAGTGTAAGGTTGTGATTGCAATGACTATGTATTAAAGATCTGGATGTCATTGATTGTGTATTAAAGATCTGGATTTCAATGACTATGTATTAAAGATCTGGATTTCGATGACTATATATTAAAGATCTGGATTTCAATGACTATGTATTAAAGATCTGGATTTCGATGACTATGTATTAAAGATCTGGATTTCGATGACTATGTATTAAAGATCTGGATTTCAATGACTATGTATTAAAGATCTGGATTTCAATGACTATGTATTAAAGATCTGGATTTCGATGACTATGTATTAAAGATCTAGATTTCGATGACTATGTATTAAAGATCTGGATTTCGATGACTATGTATTAAAGATCTGGATTTCGATGACTATGTATTAAAGATCTGAATTTCGATGACTGTATTAAAGATCTGGATTTCGATGACTGTGTATTAAAGATCTGGATTTCAATGACTATGTATTAAAGATCTGGATTTCAATGACTATGTATTAAAGATCTGGATTTCGATGACCATGTATTGAAGATCTGGATTTCGATGACTATGTATTAAAGATCTGGATTTCAATGACTATGTATTAAAGATCTGGATTTCGATGACTGTGTATTAAAGATCTGGATTTCAATGACTATGTATGAAAGATCTGGATCTCGATGACTATGTATTAAAGATCTATATTTCGATGACTATGTATTAAAGATCTGGATTTCGATGACTATGTATTAAAGATCTGGATGTCGATGACTATGCATTAAAGATCTGGATTTCGATGTCTATGTATTAAAGATCTGGATGTCGATGACTATGTATTAAAGATCTGGATTTCGATGACTATGTATTAAAGATCTGGATTTCGATGACTATGTATTAAAGATCTTTATTTCGATGACTATGTATTAAAGATCTGGATTTCGATGACTATGTATTAAAGATCTGGATGTCGATGACTATGTATTAAAGATCTGGATTTCGATGACTATGTATTAAATATCTGGATTTCGATGACTGTATTAAAGATCTGGATTTCAATGACTATGTATTAAAGATCTGGATTTCGATGACTATGTATTATAGATCTGGATTTCGATGACTATGTATCAAAGATATGGATTTCGATGACTGTGTATTAAAGATCTGGATTTCAATGACTGTGTATTAAAGATCTGCATTTCAATGACTGTGTATTAAAGATCTGGATTTCAATGACTATGTATTAAAGATCTGGATTTCAATGACTATGTATTAAAGATCTGGATTTCAATGACTATGTATTAAAGATCTGGATTTCGATGACTATGTATCAAAGATCTGGATTTCGATGACTATGTATTAAAGATCTGGATTTCGATGACTATGTATTAAAGATCTGGATTTCGATGACTATGTATTAAAGATCTGGATTTCAACATTATTTTAGTTTTTTGTGTTCTGTGAGTGGGATTAAACAGGTTTAAAGTTTATTTTATGATCATTGAAGATATTTCAACAATGTTTTAAATTCTTTATTATCAGAGTGAGTATATTTCAACACTGTTTTAAGTTTTGTTATTATCAGTGAGTATTTGTCAACATTGTTTTAAATTATTTATTATTTGTGAGTATATTTCAACAATGTTTAAAATTTTTATCATTAGTAAGTATATTTCAACAATGTTTTAAATTAAAAATGATTACCGAGTATATTTCAAAATGTTTTAAATGTTTATGATTAGTGAGTATATTTCAACAATGTTTTAAATTCAAATTGATTACGGAGTATATTTCAACATTGTATTTAATTCTTTATGATTTGTGAGTATATTTTAACAATGTTTTTATTTCGTTATGATCTGTGAGTATATTTTAACATTGTTTTTAATTTTTTGAGATTTGTGAGTATATTTAAACATTGTTATTAATTCTTTATGATTTGTGAGTATATTTCAACATTGCTTTAAATTCTTTATGATTTTTGAGTATATTTTAACGTTGTTTTAAATTTTCTATGATTTGTGAGCATATTTTAACATTGTTTTTAATGTTTTATGATTAGTGAGCATATTTCAACATTGTTTTAATTATGATTTGTGAGTATATTTCGACTTTGTTTTAAATTATATTTCAGGATATATTTAATATCAATCCTTTTGTGATTTATGTTACTTTACGTTTATTTCTCTCTTTCTCTCTCTCTCTCTCTCTCTCTCTCTCTCTCTCTCTCTCTCTCTCTCTCTCTCTCTCTCTCTCTCTCTCTCTCTCTCTCTCTCTCTCTCTCGAGAGAGAGAGAGAGAGAGAGAGAGAGAGAGAGAGGTACATACAGACAGACAAATATTATAATATCTGGTACTTACTAATCTCACGTCGTGGATATATTGCTAATCATTTTACTAATCTCACGTCGTGGATATATTGCTAATCATTTTACTAATCTCACGTCGTGGATATATTGCTAATCATTTTACTGATACTATATAGACATTTCCCAGTAGTAGGGTCAATAAATTACGAGATTTATCACTGCTGGTGTTTCGTTTGTTGTATTGTGCCGTTTTTTATCTAATGACACTATCAACATAAATGTATATATGGTATGCATTTGGGCAGGTTTTTGTTGAGGTTGAGGAGACTGTATTTTGTTAAGGTTGATGAATTCATGATTTTTGTTGAGGAGGAGCATTTGGTTGTCGTGGTAACATAATACATATTTATGTAGAGCTTGCCGTTAACTCCCAGTATTACATTTGAATTCTTACAGAAGACCCACCCTTGCTCGTTTTTGTTAGAACCTAAAGTAGTGATAGAGAGTATTATGCTTTCTCTAGACTGGTACTCCATTTCCCCTCTAGTCCATCCACTTCTGCCTCCGTTCTCTATTTTTCTCGTCTCCCACATGTACCAGGGTCTTACAGCTTCTCTGGTCCCTAAAAGCTTCAACTATGATAGCAAACTGTATTGCACGTTGGGTTTAACGGATAATTTATATTCATTTACTTTAATTAATCAACACTGTTGATATATTCAAATATTATTGCTGATGTAAAGTTCTATAAAACGCTTTTGTTTCATTGGAAACAACATAATCGAAATTGTTATTGTTTTGCAGATCAAAACTATCCACCCCCACCCCTAAAATTACAACTATCACATTTACGTGCCAAAATCTAACTTGAATACTTTCATGTTATTGTCGTGGTTGGACAACATTAGTTGAGATTTATTCGTTTACCTGAATTTTCGGGAATGGACAATGTTTGGTGAGATTTACTGTTTTACCTGCCTATTCGGGAATGGAAATCATTAGGTGAGATTTACTTTTTTAAAATTATTTTTACCTGATTTTTTTTAGCTGATTTTTACCTGATTTATTTTTTACCTGCCTATTCGGGAATATGCGCTACGTATAGCGATATAACTCTTTTTTCTCCAACAAATGCGTATCATTTTTATGAAATATCCAGACTGGATTTTAAAATCACCTTAGTATTGATAATATACTTAATTATTCTTACTCACACATAAAGCCATTCTAGTTTACATGTCAGAGTTATAACTGATGTAGGAGTTTACGACGCAATCAACTATGGACGTGATTGGTGGTATTTGCTACGGAAATGTCCGGAAATCGAATAATGATGTCACGGAAATGTCCGGAAATCGAATAACGATGGGCTTCGTAAATAAACTCCGATAACAACTCAATTTACTATAAAGTCTCTACATTTTTTTATCAGTACTGAACGTTCTACAGCGTACAAATCAATAGAAGCATGTGTTAATCGAAACTGTCTTCAAAGATCACCTCACGGTGAAGTTCTTGTCATAGGTTCATCTGAACTGTAAACAAAGCAGTGTGCAATGGAACAAAGATTTCACTTTCGGATCAGCACCAAGCCTTATTACTCACCGTGTACTGTCCCTGAAATACACAAAGACAAACAAAATTGCACAGACCACTACACCATAAGCTCACATCCTAAAGAATAGATAAATTACCTTTAAATCCATAATAAGAATGTCTAATTCTAACCCTAGTATCACAACCAACAGAAGACAGAGAATAATGCCCTAAAATAGACTGGTACTACATTTGTGGGTACTGAACTAGGATCTGATTCGAAATGATGATGTAGACCCAGTCTGTGATCCTACAAAGAATTTAACATACAACTTAAGACAAAGAAGTTTTACAAATTTTTTAGGCTACTGTGTGAAGATTGAACTCAATTAATCCTTATCGCAGTGAAGGTAATTTAATCAATTAATTATGCAAGTTGTTTTCCCCCTCTTCCTCCTCCTCATCCTCCTCCTACTACTACTACTACTAACAGCAACACCTACAACAACTACAACTATCCACTTACGTGGAATAAAAATAGAAGTAAAAATGTCGTCTACAAAGCCAACCTATCAGAAGAGTCTATACGATGATCATCATTATGAGCATTATCTCGTACTGAACATTATCTCGTAATCAACATGCTCCCGTACATATTGTATATACTGTATACTGTACTAAGCATTATCCCGTACAGAGCATTATCCCGTACAGAAAATTATCTTGTACGGAGCATTATCCCGTACAGAGCATTATACTGTACAGAGCATTATCCTGTACTAAGCATTTGTTCGTACAGAGCATTATACTGTACTATGCATTACCCCGTACAGAGCATTATCCCATACAGAGCATTATACTGTACTAAGCATTATCACGTACAGAACATTATCCTGTACCAGAGGCGTAGCTAGAGTGTTTGGCGCTCGGGGACAATATTCATTCTCCCCCTCCACCTCAACTCTGAAACCCATTATTTTCATCAATAAAATCACCATTTCCCGTTACAACCAGTTTCAAAGCCCATTTTGGCGCCCCCACTAGTATGGCGCCCGGGGACATATGTACCCCCCTGCCACCCCTCAACCCCAGCTACGCCTCTGTCCTGTACTAACCATTATTTCGTACTAAGCGTTGTACCGTACATAGCATTATCCCGTACAGAGCATTATATATACACCTTCGACTCCCATTTGCATGTTCCACTAAGTGCGTTTCCTGTACGTATATTTGAACCCAATATAAGTGAGGTAACGGTGGGAATAAAGTGCAGACTGTATACGATTCTGTGCCATTAAAGGTAATTTGTAATAGACTGGAACAGAATGTTAAGATAATTGTGAAAAATAATGAGCGAAAAAGGAACAGCATCGGTTCCGCACAATACAATTTGTAGTTGAGTCGGTCGCGAAAATAGGTTTAACTATCTGCTGAAAATAGTTATCGTTAATTAAAATGTCAGAAAATCTTTCTGATTTACAGCTATTGTCATTCTTGCAAGTCTATCCCGACTTGCGTTCTTAAATTATGGTTTACTTTCAATACTTCTAAGAAAAACAGTCTTTAATTTGACGTGCGGGATGTAGTATATCATTTGACATACACGTAATGTAATAGATAAGAAATGAGTACATGCCTTATAACCATGCTAACCGAGTTCTAGAAAAAAAAATTAATTGCAATTTGTATCCCAATATTATTTATACATGTTTTAGTTGTGCTAGCTTTAACTTTTATGTATTTGTCTATACTTTGCAAGCGTTTAAAAAAACCAATGTAATAAACGCAACCAACGAAAATTGAAAGTAGCAAGTCTTTAAAATTCAAAGGAAATAAACGAAACCAATGAAAATTGAAATTAGCATGCTGTTTCTGTTGACAAATATGTTTGCGTACCTTTCTTACATATATATATATATATATATATATATATATATATATATATATATATATATATATATATATATATATATATATCTGTGGAAGAGTGAACGACTCGTTTCTTGTGTCAGCAAGGCAAACTAAACAACAGCTTTTTTCAATTCATTAATTAATGAACACGCGAAAATAATGTATACACTAATGTTTCATTAATTAATGAACACGCTAAAATCATGTATACACTAATGTTTCATTAAATAATGAACACGCTAAAATCATGTATACACTAATGTTTCATTAAATAATGAACACACTAAAATAATGTATACACTAATGTTTATAATGTATACCTCCACTTTTGGACCACATTTAGTTAACTCAAAACGAAAAGTTATATTTTAGAATACTTAGTTTATTTCTGTAGAAGAGCAATTTATTCGACTTTATACTTAAGAAGCTAAAGTAAAGCTATCTGGATACTCTGACGCCATTTTTATTTTAATTGTGTACATGATGCCTTTAATCAAATCTTTATCGAGATAAACTTTTGAGATCTTTATAGAGATAAAATATAGCTTTTGAGATCTTTATAGAGATAGAATATAGCATTTGAGATCTTTTAATAAATATTCAACACTTGTTGATCATCTTAGAAAGGCATGGCCGCATTTGTTTGCTTGCGTTCACTCTGTTATAATGGATAACATGACAATTTTTCTTGCGCTCTGTCTGTTTTTTTATATCTGTTATAATGGATAACAAGATTTTTTTAATTGTGTTCCGTCTGTTCCGTTATGTCTGTTATAATGGATAGCTTGACAGTTTTGCTTGTGTTCTATATGTTATAATGGGTCACATGACAATTTTGCTTGAGTTATGTCTGTTATAATGGATAACATGACAATTTTGCTTGCGTTCTGCCTGTTATGTTCTGTCTGTTGTAATGGATAACATGATATTTTTGCTTGCGTTATGTCTGTTACGTTCTGTCAGTTATAATAGATAACATGACTTGTTTGCTTGCGTTCTGTCTATTATGTTCTGTCTGTTATAATGGATAACATGACAATTTTGTTTGCATTGTGTATGTTAAAGTCTGTTTGACAGTTTTGCTTGTGTTCTTTATGTTATAATGGATCACATGACATTTTGCTTGCTTTCTGTATGTTACAATGGATAACGTGACAGCTTTGCTTGCGTTCTATCTCTTACATCGGATAGCATGACATTTTCGGTTGCGTTATATCAGTTAGAACAGATCACTTGACCCTTTTGCACGCGTTCTGCCTGTTACGTTCTGTCTGTTACCCTCTGTCTGTTTTTTTTTTTTTTGTTGCTCGCATTTAATATGGTATAATGGCTAACATATGTTTCCGTCTAGTTCAGAAGTAATCTCTGTTTTCCTCTAGTTCAGAATTACTCTGCTTTCGTCTAGTCCAGAATTACTATTTGCTTCCATCTGGTCCAGAAATACGCACTATGCTTATGTAGTCCAATATTACACCTTATGCTTATCTAGTCCAGAATTACACCTTATGCTTATCTAGTAGAGAATTACACTCTATGTTTATCTGGTCGAGAATTACACTCTGTATTTATCTAGTCCAGAATTACACCTTATGCTTATCTAGTCCAGATTTACACTATATATTTATCTAGTCCAGAACTACACCTTATGCTTATTTAGTCCAGATTTACACTCTATATTTATCTAGTCCAGAACTACACCTTATGCTTATCTAGTCCAGAATTACACCTTATGCTTATCTAGTACAGAATTAGACTCTATGTTTATCTGGTCCAGAATTACACCCTGTATTTATCTAGTCCAAATTTACACCTTATGCTTACATAGGCCAGAATTACACTCTGTATTTATCTAGTCCAGAACTACACTTTGTATTTATCTTGTCGAGAATTACATTCTATATTCATCTAGTCCAGAATTACACCTAATGCTTATCTAGTCCAGATTTACACTCGATATTTTTCTAGTCCAGAATTATACTCGATATTTATCTAAAACCAGATTTACACATTATGCTTATTTAGTCTACCATGACACTATATTGATCTAGTCCAGAATTACGACTTATGCTTATCTAGTGCAGAATTACATCCTCTGCTTATCTAGTCCAAAATTACATCCTATGCTTATCCAGTCCATAACTACGCCCTCTGATTTTCTAGTACAAAATTACACTCTATATTTATCTAATCCAGAATTACACTATATGTATCTAGTCCAGAATTACGCCTTACGCTTATCTAATCGAGAATTACACCTTATGCTTATCTAGTCCAGAATTACACTCTATATTTATCTAGTCCAGAATTACATCGTATATTTATCTAGTCCAGAATTACACCGTATATTTATCTAGTCCAGAATAACACCCTATGCCTATCTAGTTCAGAATTACACACTATGTTTATCTTGTCCAGCATTACGCACTCTGCTTATCTAGTCCAGAATTACGCTCTATATTTATCTGGTCCAGACTTATACCCTATGCTTATCTAGTCCAGAACTACGCCCTCTGAATTTCTAATCCAGAATTACACTCTATATTTATGTAGTCCAGAATTACACCGTACATTTATCTAGTCCAGAATTACACCGTATATTTATCTAGTCCAGAATTACACCGTATATTTATCTAGTCCAGAATTACACTGTATATTTATCTAATCCAGAATTACACCGTATATTTATCTAATCCAGAATTACACTCGATATTTATCTAGTCTAGAATTACACTCGATATTTATCTAGTCTAGAATTACACTCGATATTTATCTAGCCAAGAACTACGCCCTTTGCATATCACGTCTACTTTGTTTCTTTTAATTTCAGAAATATAGAAAGAAGTGAAGTTGTAATTAGAAGGGAGTATCAGACTTTTAAACAAATTGTCAAAACATTTCGTAATTTTATTTATAACATTTATATGATGTTCGTGCACTTCAATGTATTTTTAGCTACATCGGTTGAAACTCGATTATCTATAATATCGTCTCTGTTTGATGCTTACAGCATTACATGTTGTTTTATAGAGAGTTCTATGTGTATCGATGATTATTGATTCATATAGAGAGTTCTATGTGTATCGATGATTATTGATTCATACAGAGAACCCTGTTTATCGATGATTATTGATTCCTATCAAGAGCTCTCAATGTGTCGATGATTATTGATTCCTATAGAGAGATCTCTATTTATCGATGCTTATTGATTTCAATATTTATAGCATCATTCCACCTTTCATGACATTTCTCTGAGCGGCGCACGTGTATTTAATTTTATAGAAATAATTCACTCCAACCATCAGTCATATCAGTAATGTTATAAAAGGCATCTATTGAAAACCTTGCAACCGATTCAAGGTCTATGTGTAATGGATTAGGAAACAAAGTCTTACTATATCTCAGTGTAATGGATTAGGAAACAAAGTCTTACTATATCTCAGTGTAATGGATTAGGAAACAAAGTCTTACTATATCTCAGTGTAATGGATTAGGAAACAAAGTCTTACTATATGTCAGTGTAATGGATTAGGAAACAAAGTCTTACTATATCTCAGTGTAATGGATTAGGAAACAAAGTCTTACCATATCTCAGTGTAATGGATTAGGAAACAAAGTCTTACCATATCTCAGTGTAATGGATTAGGAAACAAAGTCTTACTATATCTCATTGTAATGGATTAGGAAACAAAGTCTTACTATATCTCAGTGTAATGGATTAGGAAACAAAGCCTTACCATATCTCAGTGTAATGGATTGGGAAACAAAGTCTTACTATATCTCAGTGTAATGGATTGGGAAACAAAGTCTTACTATATGTCAGTGTAATGGATTAGGAAACAAAGTCTTACTATACGTCAGTGTAATGGATTAGGAAACAAAGTCTTACTATATGTCAGTGTAATGGATTAGGGAACAAAGTCTTACTATATCTCAGTGTAATGGATTAGGAAACAAAGTCTTACTATACGTCAGTGTAATGGATTAGGAAACAAAGTCTTACTATATCTCAGTGTAATGGATTAGGAAACAAAGTCTTACTATATCTCAGTGTAATGGATTAGGAAACAAAGTCTTACTATATCTCAGTGTAATGGAACAGTTTTAAATCTATGATAGCTTCAGGTTGTAATGTATATTTTAATAATCAATACTAGTCTGTATAACGTGGGCGCTGCGGGTGATCAAAGTGTTATTAGTACAATATTGCACAAGGCCTGGTCAGAGGTATTACGCAACTTGGAAAACAACACTTGAAGACCGCCTCCCACTAATTGTCGTTATCTAGGAGATGATCGCTACGGTGTGATATGCCTGGTCAGTGAGTATAGTAATCTGAGATGGTACTTTGAACAAGACAATACACGAGCCCCCGTAAAGATAAAATATGAATTTAATTGAAAATACAATTAAGAAAAGAATGACACTGTGAATTACAATTTCTCTCTCTTTCTGAATACACTTAGTTCAGAAAAATACAAATACTGAAACTTTAAAATAATGGATACATTCAAAGAATCCAAACACTAATGAAAATAAAGGAAGTTAACCGTTAATACTGAGAGTTCATTTCATCAAGGAATCGAATGTTCATTTAACATTGGACTGTTGAGTGATTCAACATGACCTTTTCCGTCGACTGGTTTTTCTTTCTTTTCCCTGCGTGCGTCCGTCTCCAGCTTGCCCTTTAATTGAACGGGAATTCCACACTCTGACTTCTTCCTTTTTCTCACTCTTGCCAAAATAAACTATTGCCTTTGACTTCTCGCTGATTCTTGCTCTTGCCAAAGTAAACTATTTTTCCTTTCAGAGTTGCGATTGTTCGTCCGTCTTCATGATCGAACAATCAGATCTTACTATCAGTGTTATCATTTCTACGGCTAACAAATTCTATATATGGTTTCAGATCAATAGAGCTATACTGCTAATTATCGACATCAGAATTCGGGAAAGTCATATATTCCCGTAAATCATTACGTAAAGTGAGGCAATATAACAGAACACACAATCCATATTTACTAATATGATAAATTCAAATTAATGTAACCATTCCAATCATAAATGTACACGGTGGGTTTTCTACACCACCCATTTACCTACGTAAGTATATAAGGTAAAATGCTTATTCAGAATTCAAAATACATTATTAAATCACTGTAAAACCGACTATCCATACAAAATATGAACACGTCATGCATCTGTAACAAAGCAACATATCAAAGTACGTTATTAAATCAATGTAATACTGAACTAGTTGTAGCGTAGTATCGATACATTATGCATCTAAGACAAAGATAAACAGCATATACATTACATCATAATAAAGGTGAATTTGAGTTAAATACCTTGTGTTTCTGGCGTCTTACAATCGTTCCACATTCAGTTTAACTGGAACCCAATTTTACGAAGTCGTTCTTGCAACGAACCCTCGGAGTCCTTGTGGCAGTTCTCCCTTGCAGAGAAATTTTTAGACTGACTAACCTCGTTTGATACATAGTATATATTCCCCGATTCTGGAGTCTGACACACCCCCTTTCCCTATGCATTCGCCCAATCGGAATAAATGCTATTCTTACTGACCTTATGGAAACCGTCTATCAAGATGCCAAAAATGCCACTTAGGATCGAAATATCCCTTATCATTTGTCTCAATCATTTTTGAAAGCTCTACTTGAGTAATCCCATAATTTTACGTGTCAAACACTCAGTCCGTTTACACTTTAATTATTGTACCAAGTCTGACCAAGTTAAACTAACATTCTTTCCGTTCCAAACTCTGCCCCAAGACAGTTGATTGTCGGCTAGCCTACGAATTAATTACTGGATGTCACTGACGAAAAATTTGGCACTTGACAGTCAATATAACCTGTAAATAATATTTCATAATCTTATCTGTAAATAATATTTCATGATCTTATCTGTAAATAATATTTCATAATCTTATCTGTAAATAATATTTCATAATCTTATCGGCTTTGGATAACACTGCCAATGTGATGGTATCATGAAACTTATTTACTCTGATTGGCAAACGTTTTGAAACGTCTGATGTTTTCTGATTGGCTGGTTCAATTTTAATAGAATACTAGCATATTGTGGAATGTTTCAAGCCTTTCATGTGAATACAAAGACATTCTATGTGAGACCTTTATTTAAGATAAGCACTTCCGTTAAAAAATGTTAGTGCATTACCAGTATACATGAAGCTGGTAGTCTACCAACTGCAAAATGATACGCATTACCAATGTACAAGTAACGGGTAGTGACAACAACTGCAATTTGATACGCTTTGCCAATGTACAAGTAACAGGTAGTAACAACATTTGCAATTTGATACGCTTTGTCAATAGAAAACGAACAGGTAGTGACAACAACTGCAAGTTTGATACGCTTTGCCACAGTACAAGTAGTAACAAATATCCAATTTGATACGCTTTGCCATTGTGCAAGTAACGAGTAGTGACAACAACTGCAATTTGATACGCTTTGCCAATGTACAAGTAACGAGTAGTGACTAACAACTTCAATTTGATACGCTTTGCCATTGTACAAGTAACGGGTAGTGACAACAACTGCATTTTAATATGCTTTGCCAATGTACAAGTAACAGGTAGTGACTAACAATTGCAATTTGATATATATCTAACACTTTGGCGTAGGAAAGCTTTTAAACAGCTTTTTGTTCTATTGGATACATGTATGAATTTAACAAGATTTAATAAATATGCATCTTACATAGCAATGGTTGTCATAGCAATGGTTGTCATAGCAATGGTTGTCATAATAATGGTTGTCTTAACAATGGTTGTCATAGCAATGGTTGTCATAACAATGGTTGTCTTCCAATTTTGTCTCCTTTTCTTTGGGTTGGCACTTATGCGGTGATAAAAGTATTTCCAGTCTCGAACAATTACTCGAAGATTTTCATGAGATGTAATAATATATTAAAAATAGACGTTATTTCAAAAGATATCATAATAGAAGTCATTTCATAAGATGTAAAACTAGAAGTTATTTCATAAGATGTAATAATACAAGTTATTTCATAAGATGTAATAATAGAAGTTATTTCATAAGATGTCATAATAGAGGTTATTTCATAAAATGTAATAATAGAAGTTATTTCATAAGATGTAATAATAGAGGTTATTTCATAAGATGTAATAATAGAGGTTATATCATAAGATGTAATGATAGAGGTTATTTCATAAGATGTAATAATAGGGGTTATTTCATAAGATGTAATAATATAAGTTATTTCATAAGATGTCATAATAGAGGTTATTTCATAAAATGTAATAATAGAAGTTATTTCATAAGATGTAATAATAGAGGTTATTTCATAAAATGTAATAATAGAGGTTATTTCATAAGATGTAATAATAGAGGTTATTTCATAAGATGTAATAATATAGTTTATTTCATAAGATGTAATAATATAACTTATTTCATAAGATGTAATAATAGAGGTTATTTCATAAGATGTAATAATAGAGGTTATTTCATAAGTTGTAATAATATAAGTTATTTCATAAGATGTAATAATATAAGTTATTTCATCAGATGTAATAATATGGGTTATTTCATAAGATGTCATAATAGAGGTTATTTCATAAGATGTAATAATAGAGGTTATTTCATAAGATGTAATAATAGAGGTTATTTCATAAGATGTAATAATAGAGGTTATTTCATAAGATGTAATAATAGAGGTTATTTCATAAGATGTAATAATAGAGGTTATTTCATAAGATGTAATAATATAGGTTATTTCATAAGATGTAATAATATAAGTTATTTCATAAGATGTCATAATAGAGGTTATTTCATAAAATGTAATAATAGAAGTTATTTCATAAGATGTAATAATAGAGGTTATTTCATAAAATGTAATAATAGAGGTTATTTCATAAGATGTAATAATAGAGGTTATTTCATAAGATGTAATAATATAGGTTATTTCATAAGATTTAATAATATAACTTATTTCATAAGATGTCATATAGAGGTTATTTCATAAATGTAATAATAGAAGTTATTTCATAAGATGTAATAATAGAGGTTATTTCATAAGATGTAATAATATAGGTTATTTCATAAGATGTAATAATAGAGGTTATTTCATAAGATGTAATAATAGAGGTTATTTTTATAAGATGTAATAATATAAGTTATTTCATAAGATGTAATAATATAAGTTATTTCATAAGATGTAATAATAGAGGTTATTTCATAAGATGTAATAATAGAGGTTATTTCATAAGATGTAATAATAGAGGTTATTTCATAAGATGTCATAATAGAGGTTATTTCATAAAATGTAATAATATAAGTTATTTCATAAGATGTAATAATATAGGTTATTTCATAAGATGTAATAATATAAGTTATTTCATAAGATGTCATAATAGAGGTTATTTCATAAAATGTAATAATAGAAGTTATTTCATAAGATGTAATAATAGAGGTTATTTCATAAGATGTAATAATAGAGGTTATTTCATAAGATGCAATAATAGAGGTTATGTCATAAGATGTAATAATAGAGGTTATTTCATAAGATGTAATAATAGAGGTTATTTCATAAGATGTAATAATAGAGGTTATTTCATAAGATGTAATAATAGAGGTTATTTCATAAGATGTAATAATATAAGTTATTTCATAAGATGTAAAATAGAAGTTATTTCATAAGGTGTCATAATATAAGTTATTTCATAAGATGTAAAACTAGAAGTTATTTCATAAGATGTAATAATAGAGGTTATTTCAAAAGATGTAAAAATAGGCGTTTTTTCATAAGATGTAAAATATAAGTTATTTCATAAGATGTAATAATATTAGTTATTTCATAAGATGTAAAATAAAAGTTATTTCATAAGATGTAATAATATGTTATTTCATAAGATGTCATAATAGAAGTTATTTCATAAGGTGTCATAATAGAAGTTATTTCAAAAGATGTAATAATAGGCGTTATTTCATAAGATGTCATAATAGAAGTTATTTCATAAGATGTAAAATAAAAGTTATTTCATAAGGTGTCATAATATAAGTTATTTCATAAGATGTCATAATAGAGGTTATTTCATAAGGTGTCATAATAGAAGTTATTTCATAAGGTGTCATAATAGAAGTTATTTCAAAAGATGTAAAAATAGGCGTTATTTCATAAGATGTCATAATAGAAGTTATTTCATAAGATGTCATAATAGAAGTTATTTCATAAGGTGTCATAATAGAAGTCATTTCATAAGATGTAATAATATAGGTTATTTCATAAGATGTAATAATAGAGGTTATTTCAAAAGGTGTCATAATAGAAGTTATTTCAAAAGATGTAAAAATAGGCGTTATTTCATAAGATGTCATAATAGAAGTTATTTCAAAAGATGTAAAAATAGAAGTTATTTCATAAGATGTAATACTAGAAGTTATTTCATAGGATGTAATAATAGAAGTTATTTCATAAGATGTAAAATTAGAAGTTATTTCATAAGATGTAAAAAAAAAGTTATTTCATAAGATGTAATAATAGAAGTTATTTGATATGATGTAAAAAAAAAGTTATTTCATAAAATGTAATAATAGAAGAATCGTGTACTAATTGATCACTCCCAGAGCAATATATCATGTTTAGATAGAACACAACCAGAATAATATATCATAGAATCGTGTTTAGATTGAACACAACCAGTATTTGTGAATCTTGTACAGAGAGAATCAGTAATTAAATCATCTGTTTCGGACTAATGGCATTGAGTATTTGTAACAATATAGCGATTAGATACCGAGATAAATTGACTCTCCAATATAGGGTTTCTTCTGTTGTTTACAACAGCAAAACGAAAAATTCAAAAGCATTTAATTAACATGTACCTTTCAACAAGATTACACGCGTAAATTACATGTTACTAATATATTTCCCAGGTGATTTAAAAAGCCATCTTCTTGCGTTTGTCTTTAATGACATCTGTAAATCCTGGGAAACAAGACACCTATACAGAAGCAATACAAACATACACCAAGCCAAGTTAAACGTCATAGATAAGTACAAAACATTCATCCAGACAACATTTGCACATGTTTTGTTTCATAAGTTAATTTAATCTTCAATAAATTTTACATGTGGGATATATAGAATTTCTTCTTTAGAAATTTAGTTAATGGTCCAATATGCAAGTGAGATCCAAAATATTTGTACTCTAAAAACAATCAATCAGGGATATGAATAATTGTCCCTCACAGACTACAATTGTTAATTAGTAAGTCTCGCTGCGTGCACTTCCATTTCTGCCCTTGATCGAAACGAGAAACATCTTTAGTAAGTTTTATTGTCAGTTAGTCAGAAGCATGGCACTCCACCACCACCCGTTTTGTTTTTCTGGATCAGCTCATGAATCATATCAATTCATATAAATTTGTTGCATTTCTATGATAATTTCGATTCCATAAATCTACATAATTATTGTTACCTCTTCCCACGGCGTGATTATTTTCTGTATCTTTCAATGTGTCTTTCGTACATTTGTGGCAATGACGTATAAAGATACGCAAACACAACTTTACATAGGGTGTATCCACTATACTATATAAGTATCAACTAGGGAAGGAATCCATCAAGACATTGGCATGTTGTATTGCCCCTCCCTAACCACGCCCATTTCTTAAGGTACCATTCAGGACTTATTTTACTATCTGCTCATTATCATACCAGATATGATTTACCTTATTTTGTTAATTTATTGAGTCCATATTACTTTTGAATGTGTTTAACGGAGAACTGTATCCAGGATACAAAAGATTTTCACGGAGAACTGTATCCAGGATACAAAAGTTTTCAACGGAGAACTGTAACCAGGGACCAGAATACAAAGGTGCTCAACGGAGAACTGTATCCAGGATACAAAAGATTTTAACGGAGAACTATATTCAGGATATAAATGTTTTTAAAGGAGAACTGTATCCAGAATACAAAGGTTTTTAATGGAGAACTGTACCAGGATACAAAGGTGCTCAACCGATAATTGTATCCAGGTTCTAAAAGCATCAATCATGTCTGCTCATTCAATACAACCGTCTGAACGGTATGTTGATACTCTCTTGGTCGACGAAAATTAAGTCCTTATTAGAAGGAAGAACAATCGAAACAGCTCATGGGGTTTCTCCTTAAATTCGATCTTGGCTAAACTTGAATGGAGAGATACGCGACACAAAATGTATACCTAGTCACTCGCTGAAGTGTGCTAGACAAAAATACAACTATTTCAAAGACACGGTGACATCTTTTATGGAATTATTTACAAAAGTGTAGATACAGTACCGTTCTAGAGTGAGTTCTTGGTTTTTTTAAAATATGGGAATGTTTCAGGGAAAAATGTCTAATTGAGTTATAGGTGAGGAACATTATAGATGACGTCATGTGGCAAATAATGTACATTACTCGGACTCCATGGTCTTCAAGCATGTAACATAAATGAGCGCATATCAATAAGTTTTGTAACGTCCAACAAATAATTTAATTCCCGAGAGTACAGTCTGAAAATTAAAAAAGAACATGTGGTGTTGTGAATTAAATCCCATACAGTCATAAAAGTTCTATCCAAACGTATGAGTTCCAGATTTATTCCAGTGGTGATCCGAAATCAAATTTTAAAACTGCTGATGAACTAGTATTCTTGAATGTGCTCATGTACCAACCGTCTTGATACATCACAGATATGTAATCCAAAATCCTTGAAATAGTTCACAATAATCCCAAATAGTGACTTAATTCAAGATGTAATAACGAGTAATTCTAGCAAATAATTTAACTACGTAAATTTTCGCAAGTTAAAAATAAACATTACACTGAGACTGATTCTGCTTTGAATGTTAAGGTAAATATGAATAATTCTTGAAAACCTTACTTAAAAACCTGAGACACAATTTTGAGTAAAAGAATGCGGGTCACAAATTCATTTCCAGAAAATCCTGAGTTATAAACAACCTTAAATAGATCACTGTATCTGCCCATGGGCAATAACTCAGAATACAATTTGGTATTAAAAAATTTATATCTGCTTAAGGGCAATAACTCAGAATAAAATTTGGTATTAGAAAATTTATATCTGCCCATGGGCAATAGCTCAGAATAGAATTTGGTATTAGAAAATTTATATCTGCTTAAAGGCAGTAACTCAGAATAGAATTTGGTATTAGAAAATTTATATCTGCCCATGGGCAATAACTCAGAATAGAATTTGGTATTAGAAAATTTATATCTGCCCATGGGCAATAACTCAGAATAAAATTTGGTATTAGAAAATTTATATCTGCTTAAAGGCAGTAACTCAGAATAGAATTTGGTATTAGAAAATTTATATCTGCCCATGGGCAATAACTCAGAATAGAATTTGGTATTAGAAAATTTATATCTGCCCATGGGCAATAACTCAGAATAAAATTTGGTATTAGAAAAGTTATATCTGCCCAAGAGCAATAACTCAGAATAGAATTTGGTATTAGAAAATTTATATCTGCCCATGGGCAATAACTCAGAATAAAATTTGGTATTAGAAAATTTATATCTGCTTAAAGGCAATAATTCAGAATAGAATTTGGTATTAGAAAATTTATATCTGCCCATGGGCAATAACTCAGAATAGAATTTGGTATTAGAAAATTTATATCTGCCCATGGGCAATAACTCAGAATAAAATTTGGTATTAGAAAATTCTAAGGTCAGAAACAATGCTGTTCAAAACTCTAATTTACTAAACATGTTTATCGTACGGGACCTGTAACTTAGTAAACATGTTTATCGTACGGGACCTGTAACTTAGTAAACATGTTTATCGTACGGGACCTGTAACTTAGTAAACATGTTTATCGTACGGGACCTGTAACTTAGTAAACATGTTTATCGTACGTGACCTGTAACTTACTAAACATGTTTATCGTACGGGACCTGTAACTTACTAAACATGTTTATCGTACGTGACCTGTAACTTACTAAACATGTTTATCGTACGGGATCTGTAACTTACTAAACATGTTTATCGTACGTGACATTATACATGCTGGCCTATTATGGATTAAGGTCCGTCACTAATTAAACATACATAACAACATGCGTACGTAATGGCGGCCTATTTATGGGGGTGCTTTTCCGAATATTGGCAGAAAGGCCAGATTATATGTCGATTGAGAGAAAAACACAAAAAAACTGAAACTCCTTCATTAGAGTCAAACTTCATTGTTATCATCTCGACTTTAATTAAGGTGTCAGTAATATGACCATTCTCTCTCAGTTTTTGTGTTAATGGAATTTCAATAAAATCTGGCAGACATTCGGACGTACTGACATGCCAAGGCACTGTATATCGGCAAGGTGCATGTGTAATTAGTATACAATGCATGACATAGTAATTAGTATGTAATTTGTATACAATGCATGACATAGTAATTAGTATGTAATTTGTATACAATGCATGACATAGTAATTAGTATGTAATTTGTATCCAATGCATGACATAGTAATTAGTATGTAATTTGTATCCAATGCATGACATAGTAATTAGTATGTAATTAGTATACAATGCATGACATAGTAATTAGTATGTAATTTGTATACAATGCATGACATAGTAATTAGCATGTAATTAGTATACAGTGCATGACATAGTAATTAGTATGTAATTAGTATACAATGCATGACATAGTAATTAGTATGTAATTAGTATACAATGCATGACATAGTAATTAGTATGTAATTAGTATACAGTGCATGACAGGAGTATTTGTATTTTACAGTGTATTTATAATATTTACATAACTGAAGAGAACCGTGATTTTAAATTAAATTACATTTCTTTTGACATTTACTTTGTCAAATGATTTCTCCATTGCAGAGACGCACACAATTGTCCATCATTTGCATTAACCGAGTCGTATAAAGATTTCTTGATAAATTTTATATTTTGTGTATTGGTCGGAGCGCTATGAGCGATGTTGTACCAACGATTGATTTGTTCTATTGATTTGTGTCATCCAACGATGGCGTTAACATTTTCCATTTTATAATTTGAAATATTTGTCCAAATCTGATCACTTTAACGTTAACTCATATTGTGTATTTTAAAGTAACCCTAACCTTTAGCATTTTGTCTGCTTCTATGGCGATATTGAAAACTAATTCCAAATAATTTTAAAAGAAACCTAATCCATGGAGCTAATGTTGAAAATGGTTTAGTACATTCATGACTTTTCAAATATGTATAGCAGTGCAAAAGTTAGTGTGTGTGTGTGTGTGTGTGTGTGTGTGTGTGTGTGTGTGTGTGTGTTAAAGAGTTCCAAACATTATCGAAGTACATGCCACTAATTTTGCACACGGTACTCAGTAAAGCATCTCTGTTTATTGTGTTTATGTTTTACCTGTATTTTCCAGATGCGTGTATGCTTATATTACTTTCGGAATTATTATTCACACTTGTACATTATAAATTTACGGTTGTGTATATATACCATTAAGTACATTCTGAACATAAATGGAACCTTCGAATAAATATTGAACTTATGAATGAATAAATATTGAACTTATGAATGAATAAATATTGAACTTATGAATGAATAAATATTGAACTTATGAATGAATAAATATTGAACTTATGAATGAATAAATATTGAACTTATGAATGAATAAATATTGAACTTATGAATGAATAAATATTGAACTTATGAATTAATAAATATTGAACTTATGAATGAATACATTCATTTATTTGCATAGTGGGAATTTGCACAAATGTTTGGATCTCAATGCCATGGTCTTATTTTTCCTTTACTCAAGACCGTGTTGGATCTCAATGCCATTGTCTTTTTTTCTCCATTACTCAAGACCGTGTTGGATCTTAATGCTATTGTCTTTTTTTTTCAAGACCGTGTTGGATCTCAATGCCATGGTTTTATTTTTATATTACCCCAGACCGTGTTGGATCTCAATGCCATGGTTTTATTTTTCTATTACCCCAGACCGTGTTGGATCTCAATGCCATGGTTTTATTTTTCTATTACCCCAGACGGTGTTGGATCTCAATGCCATGGTTTTATTTTTCTATTACCCCAGATCATGTTGGATCTCAATGCCATGGTTTTATTTTTCCATTACGCAAGACCGTGTTGGATCTCAATGCCATGGTCTTATTTTAGATCTTAATGCCAGTCTTATTTTTTCATTTCCATTGCTCAAGATCGTGTTGGATCTCAATGCCATTGTCTTGTTTATTCATTACCCAAATGATCGGTCTGAATTCCCGATACAATCTGAGAATAAACATTTTCTTTTACCTGAATCCTTAAGAAGTATGCCTCTTTCAAATAGTTTATTAAGAACCGTTTCAATTAATATGTCTGTATGACAGCCTTATAAAACATTCGTAGCAATAACATATCGGCTTAAACATGACAGTCGTAACAATAGGTATCGGCTTAAACATGACAGTCGTAACAATAGGTATCGACTTAAACATGACAGTCGTAAAAATAGGTATCGACTTAAACATGACAGTCGTAACAATAGGTATCGACTTAAACATGACAGTCGTAACAATAGGTATCGACTTAAACATTATATTCGCTGCTGCTGTAGTGGAACTGATAAGAAAATTGCCGTGTGTGGTTATATTGTTAAAGGAACGGTTGTTAAGGAAACGTGATATTGTTTCTACTCAAACATCAGCTGGCATTTTAATCTCTAAGATTCATACATGTCATTCTATTTATATCATTTAGTGTTTCACGCACGATTTTTACAAAACCATTGCATTTTCAAGCAAAAAACTCCGTGTGTGTGCGTGTGTGTGTGTTTGTATGTGAGTGTTTGTGCATTTGTGTAAATGAGAGAGAGAGAGAGAGAGAGAGAGAGAGAGAGAGAGAGAGAGAGAGAGAGAGAGAGAGAGACAGAGAGAGAGAGAGACAGAGAGAGAGAGAGAACACTGTGGCAATCATTAAATATCTGACCGTTGGGATTTAGTAGATAAAGATATTTCTTTCCCATTATCTCAGTTGTCAAAATTATTTGATTCGACTATAAATACACTAGTTGTTACCCCAACCCCCAATCTCTTTCTCAATATCTCATTTGGCTCAACGTTGTGCTACTTAGTTTCTATTAACGACTTCCTGTGACTGGGAATATTGACTTCCTGTGCCTGGGAATATTGACTCCCCTTTTTTCATTATCTTATTTATTTCATTCCATTTTATCTGTATGTCTCATTTAATGTTCTTTAAATTTTCTTTTCACTCAGTACGGTGTGGATACAACTTGATATTAATCAAATTCAATATGGATACAATAATATATTAATCAAATTCAGTATGGATAAAAATTTATATTAATCAAATTCAATATGGATACAAATTGATATCAATCAAATTCACTATTAATACAAATTGATATTAATCAAATTCACAATAGATACAAATTGATATTAATTCGATTCACTATGGATACAAATTGATATTGATCAAATTCAATATGGATACAAATTGATTTTAATCAAATTTACTATGGATACAAATTGATATTAATTAAATTCACTATGGATACAAATTAATATTAATCAAATTCAATATGGATACAAATTGATATTAATCAAATTCAATATGTATACAAATAGATTATACATTATGCATATACCGTCTGTCAGTATATTATTTATAGGATACCATACTCATGTCAGGAATTATTTATTATTAATTATGATTTGTCTTTTATTACTGGCAATAAATAGATTTCATAGTTTTCGTAGATGTATAAACTATAAAACTTACAATAAGTTTGATGAACTGATACTTAAACCCACTATTGAATATTGAACCACTCTATTGAATACTTTACCACTCTATTCAATATTGTAACACTCTATTGAATATTGTACCACCACTCTGTTGAATATTTTACCACTCTGTTGAATATTTTACCACTCTATTGAATATTTTACCACCACTCTATTGAATATTTTACCACTCTTTTGAATATTTTACCACCACTCTGTTGAATATTTTACCACTTCTACTGAATATTTTACCATTCTATTGAATATTTTACCACCACTCTATTGGATATTTTACCACTCTATTGAATATTTTACCACCACTCTGTTGAATATTTTACCATTATATTCAATATTGTAACACTATTGAATATTTTACCACCACTCTGTTGAGTATTTTACCACTCTATTGAATATTGTACCACTCTACTGAATACTTTACCACTCTATTTAATATTTTACCGCTCTATTGAATATTTTACCACTCTGTTGAATATTTTACCACTCTATTCAATATTGTAAGACTCTATTGAATATTTTACGACTCTGTTGAATATTTTACCACTCTATTCACTATTGTAAGACTCTATTTAATATTTTACCACCACTGTTGAATATTTTACCACGCTATTGAATATTTTACCACCACTCTGTTTAATATTTTACCACTCTATTGAATATTTGACCACCACTCTGTTGAATATTTTACCATTAGATTCAATATTGTAACAGTATTGAATATTTTATCACCACTGTTGAATATTTTACCACTCTATTAAATATTTTACCACTCCACTGAATACTTTACCACTCTATTGAATATTTTATCACTATTGAATATTTTACCACTCTGTTGAATATTTTACCACTCTATTCAATATTTTAACACTCTATTGAATATTTTACCACCACTCTGTTGAATATTTTACCACTCTATTCAATATTGTAACACTCTATTGAATATTTTGCCACCACTCTTTTTAATATTTTACCACGCTATTAAACATTTTACCACTCTACTGAATACTTCACCACTCTATTGAATATTTTACCACTCTATTGAATATTTTACCACCACTCTGTTGAATATTTACCACTCTATTCAATATTGTAACACTCTATTGAATATTTTGCCACCACTCTGTTGAATATTTTACCACTCTATTCAATATTGTAACACCCTATTGAATATTTTACCACTCTGTTGAATATTTTACCACTCTTTTGAATATTTTACCACTCTGTTGAATATTTTACCATTATATTCAATATTGTAACACTATTGAATATTTTACCACCACTATGTTGAATATTTTACCACTCTATTGAATATTTTACCACTCTACTGAATACTTTACCACTCTATTGAATGTTGTACCACTCTATTGAATATTGTAACACTCTATTGAATATTTTACCACCACTCTGTTGAATATTTTACCACTCTATTGAATATTTACCACCACTCTGTTGAATATTTTACCACTTCTACTGAATATTTTACCACTTTATTGAATATTTTACCACCACTCTATTGAATATTTTACCATTATATTCAATATTGTAACAATATTGAATATTTTACCACCACTCTGTTGAATATTTTACCACTCTATTGAATATTGTACCACTCTTCTGAATACTTTACCACTCTATTTAATATTTTACCGCTCTATTGAATATTTTACCACTCTGTTGAATATTTTACCACTCTACTGAATATTTTACCACTCTATTGAATATTTTACCACTATTTAATATTTTACCACCACTCTGTTGAATATTTTACCGCTCTATTGAACACCTTACCACTCTATTGAATATTTTACAACTCTATTGAATATTGTACCATTCTATTGAATATTTTACCACCCTATTTAATATTTTACAACTCTCTTGAATATTTTACCACTCTATTGCATATTTTACCACTCTATTTAATATTGTACCACTCTATTAAATATTTTACCACCACATTATTGAATATTTTGCCACTCTATTTAATATTGTACCACTCTATTAAATATTTTACCACCACTCTATTGAATATTTTACCGCTCTATTGAATATTGTACCACTTTATTACATATTGTAACACTCTATTGAATATTTTACCACTCTATTGAATATTTTACCACTCTATTGAATATTGTACTACTCTATTAAATATTGTACTAGTCTATTAAATATTTTACCACCACTCTATTGAATATTTTACCACTCTATTGAATATTGTACCACTCTATTAAATATTGTACTACTCTATTAAATATTTTACCACCACTCTATTGAATATTTTACCACTCTATTGAATATTGTACTACTCTATTAAATATTGCACCACTCTATTGAATACTTTACCACTCTATTGAACATTTTACTACTCTAATGAAGTGACTCATACTATACCCATCTATTGAATAGACTTGTAATTTACCAGTCTATTGAAGTGACGCTCACTTTACCACTCTATTGAATGGACTTGTACGTTACCACTTAATTGAATGGACCCATACTTTACCACTGAATTGAATGGACCCATACTTTACCACTGAATTGAATGGACCCTTTCGTTACCAGTGAATTGAATGGATTCATAATTTACCACTGTATTGAATGGATTCATACTTTACCACTCAATTGAGTGGATCCATACTTAACCACTGAATTGATAGAAACATACTTTACCACTGAATTGAGTGGACCAATACTTTGTCACTGAATTGAATGGACCCATACTTTACCACCTAATTGAATGGACTCGTACTTTACCACTTAATTGAATGGACCCATAATTTACGACTGAATTGAATGGACGCATACTTTATCACTGAATTGAGTGGACCCATACTTTACCACTGAATTGAATGGACCCTTTCGTTACCAGTGAAGTGAATGGATTCATAATTTACCACTGTATTGAATGGACCCATACTTTACCACTGAATTGAATGGACCTATACTTTACCACTGAATTGAATGGACCCATACTTTACCACTGAATTGAATGGATTCATACTTTACCACTGTATTGAATGGACCCATACTTTACCACTGAATTGAATGGATTCATACTTTACCACTGAATTGAATGGATTCATACTTTACCACTGAATTGAATGGACCCATACTGTACCACTGAATTGAATGGACCCATACTTTACCACTGAATTGAATGGACCCATACTTTACCACTGAATTGAATGGACCCATACTTTACCACTGAATTGAATGGATTCATACTTTACCACTGAATTGAATGGACCCATACTTTACCACTGAATTGAATGGACCCATACTTTACTACTGAATTGAATGGACCCATACTTTACCACTGAATTGAATGGATTCATACTTTACTACTGAATTGAATGGACCCATACTTTACCACTGAATTGAATGGATTCATACTTTACCACTGAATTGAATGGACCCATACTTTACCACTGAATTGAATGGACCCATACTTTACCACTGAATTGAATGGACCCATACTTTACCACTGAATTGAATGAATTCATACTTTACCACTGAATTGAATGGATTCATACTTTACCACTGAATTGAATGGACCCATACTTTACCACTGAATTGAATGGACCCATACTTTACCACTGAATTGAATGGACCCATACTTTACCACTGAATTGAATGGACCCATACTTTACCACTGAATTGAATGGATTCATACTTTACCACTGAATTGAATGGATTCATACTTTACCACTGAATTGAATGGACCCATACTTTACCACTGAATTGAATGGACCCATACTTTACCACTGAATTGAATGGACCCATACTTTACCACTGAATTGAATGGACCCATACTTTACCACTGAATTGAATGGACCCATACTTTACCACTGAATTGAATGGACCCATACATTACAACTCTGTTAAATGTACACATACTTTACTACTTTGTTAAACGGACTCCTACTTTACAACTCTTTTGAATGGATGCATATTATACCATTCTATTAAAGGACTCATATTTTACCACTCTATTGAAAGAATTAATACTTTACCGCTCTATTGAATGGATGCATATTATACCATTCTATTAAAGGACTCATATTTTACCACTCTATTGAAAGAATTAATACTTTACCGCTCTATTGAATGGATGCATATTATACCATTCTATTAAAGGACTCATATTTTACCACTCTATTGAAAGAATTAATACTTTACCGCTCTATTGAATGGATGCATACTATACCATTCTATTAGAGGACTCATATTTTACCACTCTATTGAAAGAATTAATACTTTACCGCTCTATTGAAAGAATTAATACTTTACCGCTCTGTTGACAGAATTAATACATTACCGCTCTGTTGAATGGACGCATACGTTGCCGCTCCATTGATTTTGAGAAGGCACTCAACGTATATCTAACATAACCTCAACATAACCTCAAAGCCAGTCATATGAGGATTTCAAATTATTCTTTAAAACATTAATTTCAATTCAACGCTTTTATCCAATGTTGACATAAAGAAAAACGTTACTATGTACGAAATGCAACATTCGCAGTTGTATTGTTAATCCATGAGTTTAGGCTCAACTGCACTTAACGTCCTTAAGCTTACTAAACACCGAAAGGAAATGTGTGTTATATATGTAAGGAAATGTGTGTTATATATGTAAGGAAATGTGTGTTATATATGTAAGGAAATATGTGTTATATATGTAAGGAAATGTGTGTTATATATGTAAGGAAATGTGTGTTATATATGTAAGAAAATGTGTGTTATATATGTAAGGAAATATGTGTTATATATGTAAGGAAATGTGTGTTATATATATAAGGAAATGTGTGTTATATATGTAAGGAAATGTGTGTTATATATGTAAGGAAATGTGTGTTATATATGTAAGGAAATGTGTGTTATATATGTACGAAAATGTGTGTTATATATGAAAGGAAATGTGTGTTATATATGTAAGGAAATGTGTGTTATATATGTAAGGAAATGTGTGTTATATATGAAAGGAAATGTGTGTTATATATGAAAGGAAATGTGTGTTATATATGAAAGGAAATGTGTGTTATATATGTAAGGAAATGTGTGTTATATATGTAAGGAAATGTGTGTTATATATGTAAGGAAATTTGTGTTATATATGAAAGGAAATGTGTGTTATATATGTAAGGAAATGTGTGTTATATATGTAAGGAAATGTGTGTTATATCTAAGGAAATGTGTGTTATATATGTAATCTGCATAAACCTACCAGTCTTATAGAAAATAAAATCTCTGTTTGTGTCATTGATTCCAATGCGACTCAAAGCCGTATCAGATTTTCTCAGTTTAATCAAATATCGACCTAAGCACTGAACTTAGCATCTTTCATTGTGAGAAAAAACTGATAAGCAAATTCTGAAATCGGCTTATCAGACCGTTCGTTAATCAGTAATTGAAAACGAGTCAATATAGTTTCTATTAGCATATGCATGTCCGAGTTTTATAAGCGTAACCACCAATTTATATGCACGAGTTATATTAGCTTAAACACCTATTTACATGTCTGAGTTTTATTAGCGTAACTACCTATTTACCTGTTCGAGTTTCATTAACGTAACTACCTATTTACATGTACGAGTTCTGTTAGCGTAACAACCTATTTACATGTCCGAGTTATATTAGCGTAACAACCAATTTACATGTACGAGTGCTGTTAGCGTAAACACCTATTTACATGTCCGAGTTGTATTAGTCAGTGGCGTCGCTAGGGGCGTGCGGGGGGTGCGGACCGCACCGGGTGACACCATCTCAGAGGGGTGACACCAAAATGAAAAACTGCAAACTTGACAGAGCACACACTGCTCGATCTAGTCGGATTTCATAAGCGGATAACCGATCATAGTTAAATACATGACTAGCAGGCACAGGGTGCAACCATGCAGTCTGCAGAGCGTCTGGTACTTATTTTAATGAGATTCAGAGCTGGTCGGAGCAAAATTTGGAAATCCATGGTGGAAGTCTGGAGGGGTGACACCATGAGTTTACCGCACTGGGTGACACCAACCCTAGCGACGCCGCTGGTATTAGTGTAACCACCTATTTACATCTACGTGTTCTATTAGCGTAACATTCTATTCATATCTACGAGTTCTCTTACTATGTTTTTTTGTCTTTTAACGGATATCTCTGAAAGACTCGAACCCACGTAAACACAACTGAGATGATGGCAGAGAGAGAGAGAGAGAGAGAGAGAGAGAGAGAGAGAGAGAGAGAGAGAGAGAGAGAGAGAGAGAGAGAGAGAGAGAGAGATTATAATATCTGGTACCTACTATGCTCACGTCGTGGCATAGAATAAAGAGGATAAAGATTTCCAGTACGAATTTAAATTCTCTGCAACGTATTATATTGATAATTTGAAAAGAAACTTTCTGGTAACACATACCTAGATTTTGTACCAGATGACATACATTTGGCAGTCAATCCCTTATCTCATGCCCACATGTCCGATCATTTCATGCGCCGAGCATAACGGTTATGTGGTGAAGTAAACCAATGGGGTCATGGGGTCATGTGAAGACATGGGTCATGGGGTCATGTGAGGACGTGCCTCTTAAAAGGGCGAATTTACCACGATTAAAATATACATGAAGTTAGGTTAGAAACACAAGAGCTAGAAAGAAGTACGGTCAAACAGGTCACAGTTACCTCGCTTTGATTTTTTCCGTGAGAGCCCACTCAGTTCTTATTCTAATCATCGTAATGGTTTTAGTATGTAGGTGAGTAGTCATCATCAAAAATAAATATTTCTGAGAAATGCACGAGTAATTTGGCTATACTTGCAAGTCTGGTGTAATTTCTGAGAAATGCACGAGTAATTTGTTTATACGTGGAAGTCTGGTGTAATTTCTGAGAAATGCACGAGTAATTTGTTTATTCGTGGAAGTCTGGTGTAATTTCTGAGAAATGCACGAGTAATTTGTTTATACGTGGAAGTCTGGTGTAATTTCTGAGAAATGCACGAGTAATTTTTTTATACGTGGAAGTCTGGTGTAATTTCTGAGAAATACAATAGTATTGTGGCTAAACTTGGAAGTCTGTTGTAATTACTGCATGTATTTATAAATTAAGCTCCCCAATTAGTCAGAGAAAATTTCGATCACATACTGAAGACGAAATTTTTAAAAAATTTCAATCATAAATATAAAATAAGAATATAGTACAGATTTCTCATACGTAAATAGAGTCTTATCGAATGGTCAACATCGAAAGCCACAAATGCCTGGACTTTGTCATCAACAAATCGAATTCAAGTCCATCCTGGATGCATGATACATTTTAAAGGGAAAAAAGATACATGTACAAATGTTGAAATTATATTTTAAAAATAGTTTTATTAACTCCATGCCTGTAGATTAAATTGGAAAATAATATATTGACGATATGCACTAAACATTCTTTCACATATATATATATATATATATATATATATATATATATATATATATATATATATATATATATATATATATATATATATATATATATATATATATATATACATATATATATATACATACATATATATATATACATATATATATATATATATATATATATATATATATATATATATATATATATATATATATATATATATATATATATATATATATATATATATATATATATATATATATATATATATTGGCAAAGGTGAACAGGAATCACTGATATACTGATATTTCTGTAGTATATACTGATACACTGCGGAGTCAAATAATTTTCCATATTATCCCTATTTTATTTATTTTCCATATTATCCCTATTTTATTTATTTTCCATATTATCATACTTTATTTATTTTCCATATTAACCCTATTTTATTTATTTTCCATATTATCCCTATTTTATTTTTTTTCCATATTATCCCTATTTTATTTATTTTCCATAATATCTCTATTTTATTTATTTTCCATATTATCCCTTTTTTATTTATTTTCCATATTATCCCTATTTTATTTATTTTCCATAATATCTCTATATATTATATTATCCATAATATCTCTATATATTATATTATCCATAATATCTCTATTTTATTTATTTTCCATATTATCCCTATTTTATTTATTTTCCATATTATCCCTATTTTATTTATTTTCCATATTATCCTTTTTTATTTATTTTCCATATTATCCCTATTTTATTTATTTTCCATATTCTCCCTATTTTATTTATTTTCTATATAATCCGTATTTTATTTCGACTATTCAACATCAATTGAAATGATTTATTTAGCATGTTTTAAGTTAGTTTTCTTTCAAACTTTAAAATTGATATAAATTGCCGACTTGAGTTTTAACGTTTGATAAATCAGTCATTGCTTGCTTGCGGTATTTCAGATTAGCTTGATAAACCTATCTGCCTAAAACTATTCGCAATAAATACACGATATACGCAATGTTCTGTTTAATCGCTAATATTCGTAATAAATACACGATATACGCAATGTTCTGTTTCATCGCTAATATTCGTAATAAATACACGATATACGCAATGTTCTGTTTCATCGCTAATATTCGTAATAAATACACGATATACGCAATGTTCTGTTTCATCGCTAATATTCGTAATAAATACACGATATACGCAATGTTCTGTTTCATCGCTAATATTTGTAATAAATACACGATATACGCAATGTTCTGTTTCATCGCTAATATTTGTAATAAATACACGATATACGCAATGTTCTGTTTCATCGCTAATATTTGTAATAAATACACGATATACGCAATGTTCTGTTTCATCGCTAATATTTGTAATAAATACACGATATACGCAATGTTCTGTTTCATCGCTAATATTTGTAATAAATACACGCAATGTTCTGTTTCATCGCTAATATTCGTAATAAATACACGAGATACGCAATGTTCTGTTTCATCGCTAATATTAGTAATAAATACACGATATACGCAATGTTCTGTTTCATCGCTAATATTTGTAATAAATACACGATATACGCAATGTTCTGTTTCATCGCTAATATTTGTAATAAATACACGATATACGCAATGTTCTGTTTCATCGCTAATATTTGTAATAAATACACGCAATGTTCTGTTTCATCGCTAATATTCGTAATAAATACACGATATACGCAATGTTCTGTTTCATCGCTAATATTAGTAATAAATACACGATATACGCAATGTTCTGTTTCATCGCTAATATTTGTAATAAATACACGATATACGCAATGTTCTGTTTCATCGCTAATATTCGTAATAAATACACGATATACGCAATGTTCTGTTTCATCGCTTATTTCTTCAAATCACAGACGCATCAAGGACTTAACCAATTGGATTACTACATCTCATAATATCCGTGTTCCATTAATTTTACTGGTATTTACTCCATCTCAGGATGTGAGTGTTTCATGAGCATGTGTGTGTTTCCGTCTAGATGTGTGTGTTCCGTCTGGATGTGTGTGTTCCAATAGGATGTGTGTGTTCCGTCTGGATGTAATGTTTCGTCTGGATATTTGTGTTCCATTAGGATGTGTATGTTCCGTCTTGATGTGAGTGTTCCGTCTGGATGTGTGTGTTGTAAATGTTCCATTTGAATGTGCGTGTTCCGTCTGGATGTAAATGTTCCATCACGATGTGTGTTTCGTCTAGATGTGTGTGTTCTATTAGGATATGTGTATTCTATCATGATGTGAGTTTTCCATCAGGATGTGAGTGTTCCATCAGGATGTTTGTGTTCGTCTGGATGTGTGGTATATGTTTAATTAGGATGTGTGTGTTCCATTAGGATGTGAGTTTTCCATCAGGATGTGAGTATTCCATCAGGTTGTATGTCTTCCGTCTGGATATGTTTGTTCCATTAGGATGTTTGTGTTCCGCCTGGATGTGTGTTCTGTCCAGAGGTTGTGTGTTCGTCTGGATGTGTGTGTTCCGTCTGGATGTAAATGCTCCAAAACGATGTGAGTTTTTAGTCTGGATGCGAGTTTTCCATCAGAATGTGTGGTCTGTGTGAATGTAAGTGTTCCATCATGATGTGAGTTTTCCATCTGGATGTGTGTTCCGTCTGGATTTGTGTGTGTTCCGTCTGGATTTGTGTGTGTTCCGTCTGGATTTGTGTGTGTTCCGTCTGGATTTGTGTGTGTTCCGTCTGAATTTTTGTGTGTTCCGTCTGGATTTGTGTGTGTTCCGTCTGGATTTGTGTGTGTTCCGTCTGGATTTGTGTGTGTTCCGTCTGGATTTGTGTGTGTTCCGTTTGGATGTACGTGTTACATCAGGATGTGAGTTTCTAATCAGGATTGGTGTGTTCCGTATGGATCTGAGTGTTCCATCTAGATGTTTGTGTTCCATCAGCATGTGAGAGTTCCGTCTGGATGTGTGTATTCCATCTGGATGTGTTTGTTCCATCATGATGTGTGTTTGTTCCATCAGGATGTGTGTATTCTGTATGAATGTGTGTTCCGTCTGAATATGTCTTTCATCAGGATGTGAGTTTTTCATCAGGATATCAGTTTTCCATCAGGATGTGTGTGTTCCGTGTTGATGTGTGCGTACCATCTGGATATATGTGTTCTGTCAGGATGTTTGTGTTACATCAGGAGGTGAGTGTTTCGTATGTATATGTGTGTTCCTTCAGCATGTCTGTGTTCAATCTGGATATGTGTGTTCCATCAGGATGTAAAGTTCCATCAGGATGTAAAGTTCCATCAGGATGTGTGTGTTCCATCAATCTTACTAGTGCTTACGTTCGACCTGGATGTGACTCTTACTACATTTCTTTGATAGATGCATCAATCATTCTGATTTGCTTGGACAGTAGTGAATTCCCCCCCCCCCCCCTTATTTTTTTTCTCTCTCACTGCTTTGGACATTATTTCTGTTTCGGGGACTTTTTAGGGTAAATTTTTAACACTAAACCTAAACGTTAACCAGATTTCCTGCCTGAGTTTAATAAAGACCAAATGCTGGGGAATTAGGTGTGTAAAGTCATGTAGGAAAAAATTGGGAACTGAACGTTCAAAGGCATGTAAGAAATAAATGGGAACTGTACTTTCAAAGTCATGTAAGAAATAAATAGGAACTGTACGTTAAAAGGCATGTAGGAAAAAATTGGGAACTGAACGTTCAAAGGCGTGTAAGAAATAAATGGGAACTGTACGTTGAAAGGCGTGTAAGAAATAAATAGGAACTGTACTTTCAAAGGCATGTAAGAAATAAATGAGAACTGTACCTTCAAAGGTGTGTACGAAATAAATGGGAACTATAGTTTCAAAGGCGTGTAAGAAATAAATGAGAACTGTACTTACAAAGGCATGTAAGAAATACATGGGAACTGTACTTTCAAAGGCGTTTAAGAAAAAAATGAGAACTGTACGTTCAAACGCATGTAAGAAATAAATGGGAACTGTACTTTCAAAGGCGTGTAAGAAATAAATGGGAAATGTACTTTTAAAGGCGTGTAATAAATAAATGGGAAATGTACTTTCAAAGGCGTGTAAGAAATAAATGGGAACTGTACTTTCAAAGGCGTTTAAGAAATAAATGGGAACTGTACTTTCAAAGGCATGTAAGAAATAAATGGGAACTGTACGTTCAAAGGCGTTTAAGAAATAAATGGGAACTGTATGTTCAAAGGCATGTAAGAAATAAATTGGAACTGTACTTTCAAAGGCGTTTAAGAAATAAATGGGAACTGTATGTTCAAAGGCATGTAAGAATTAAACGGGAACTGTACTTTCAACGGCGTTTAAGAAATAAATGGGAACTGTATGTTCAAAGGCCTGTAAGAAATAAATTGGAACTGTACGTTAAAAGGCATGTAGGAAAAAATTGGGAACTGTACGTTCAAAGGCGTGTAAGAAATAAATAGGAATTGTACTTTCAAAGGCATGTAAGAAATAAATGGGAACTGTACTTTCAAAGGCATGTAAGAAATAAATGGGAACTGTGCGTTGAAAGGCGTGTACGAAATAAATGGGAACTATAGTTTCAAAGGCGTGTAAGAAATAAATGAGAACTGTACTTTCAAAGGCATGTAAGAAATACATGGAAACTGTACTTTCAAAGGCGTGTAAGAAAAAAATGGGAACTGTACGTTCAAACGCATGTAAGAAATAAATGGGAACTGTACGTTCAAAGGCATGTAAGAAATAAATGGGAATTGTACGTAAAAGTTTGTATGACTATTGACACTCACTGTTCGTCCATTTTACCATAGCTTTGTGATTAAATTTTGATATTGTTAATGCGATTCCTCCAAGTGCTGTACGTTATCATTTCAAAAGCATCTTGTTTGAAAGTATCTCCAAAATCCATTTGTTCTTACAGATTATGGATTGTACTGTTTCGGGATATGAACATAAACCCATTTTTCCAACTGTATATGTCGACTGGCCTCTTAAAATATTGCCCATAAGTAAGCTAAAATACCAGTCTTCATTTGGCGGAATTTTTTTCTGCCATTCCCAAAACGTAATATGTAGTATTATTAACCGTTTTGTAGACATAAAAGTTGATTCAGTCCGTTACATCTTGTAGCTACACTCTTCCATCGTGTGGTAGGATGGGCCTGAACTACCAGGCTTAAAGTCCTATCCCATCCTGCATATTTTAATTTAAAAAATATATTTAAAAATGTATAAAACTCAACTAATGCTTATTGCACATCTTCTTTAAAAATGTTCTATACTTAAATAAAGATTTTAAATTTAAATGAGTTTAAAAAATAAATTTAAACGTACGAATTGCCCTTGGATTTTTTAAGCATTCAAATTCACAAATACACTCAAGATGAGCTGCTTGACGCTTCTGTTTTAGCACAATAAAATAACATTATATTAAGGTTCTATGATATGCAGATAAATTATTTTTACCATAAACTGAGTACCGTCTAATTTTATGGAATATAAATATATTTCAATCGAGTCTCCTAGCACAATGTCCTCCAGACATACAAAATAGTTCATATTAAATTTTTTCTCACCGCAAAACAGCTGTACAAAAAACAAAATGTAACGTTTCCCTAAGATGTGACCAGCATGCGTCAAACCTTAATGTCAATACAATGAAGACGTTCTTTTCGCACTGTCAATACATAGGAACAGTATCGGTCGCACTGTCAATACATGGAATAAGTCACTTTCGCACTGTCAGTACATAGAAGAAATCTATTTCACACTGTCATTACATGGAATAAGTCTATTTCGCACGGTCATTACATGGAATAAGTCTATTTTGCACTGTCAATACATGGAATAACTCCATTTCGCACAGTTATTACATGGAATAAGTCTATTTCGCACTGTCAATACATGGAATAAGTCTATTTCGCACTGTCAGTACATGGAATAATTCTATTTTGCACTGTCAATACATGGAATAAATCTATTTCGCACTGTCATTACATGGAATAAATCTATTTCGCACTGTCAATACATATAAGAAATCTATTTCGCACTGTCGTTACATGGAATCATTCTCTTTCGCACTGTCATTACATGGAATAATTCTCTTTCGCACTGTCAATACATGGAATAAATCTATTACGCACTGTCATTGCATGGATTAAGTCTTTTTCGCACTGTGAATACATGGAATAAATATATTTCGCACTGTCATTAAATGGAATAAGTCTCTTTTGCACTGTCATTACATGGAATAAGTCTTTTTCGCACTGTCAATACACAGAATAAATCTATTTTGCACTGTTATTACATGGAACAAATCTATTTCGCACTGTCAATACATGGAATTAGTCTCTTTTGCACTGTCATTACATGGAATAAGACTCTTTTGCACTGTCATTACATCAAATAAGTCTTTTTCGCACTGTCATTACATGTAACAAATCTTGTTCGCACTGTCATTATATGGAATAAATCTATTTCGCACTGTCATTGCATGGAATAAATCTTTTTCGCACTGTCATTACATAGAATAAGTCTCTTTCGCACTGTCATTACATGGAATAAATCTATTTTGCACTGTCATTGCATGGAATAAATCTTTTTCGCACTGTTATTACATGGAATAAGTCTCTTTCGCACTGTCACTACATGGAATAAATCTATTTCGCACTGTCATTACATGGAATAAGTCTCTTTTTCACTGTCAATACATGGAAGAAATCTATTTCGCACTGTCATTACATGGAAGAAATCTCTTTCGAACTTTATATGTACTATATGCCGTTTTATATCCAACATGGTTACAGCCTAGATTCCGTATTATGATATCCAACATAGTAAAAGCCTAGATTCTGTGTTATGATATCCCACATAGTTAAAGCCTAGATTCCGTGTTATGATATCCCACATAGTTAAAGCCTAGATTCAGTGTTATGATATCCCACATAGTTAAAGCCTAGATTCCGTGTTATGATATCCCACATAGTTAAAGCCTAGATTCCGTGTTATGATATCCCACATAGTTAAAGCCTAGATTCCGTGTTATGATATCCCACATAGTTAAAGCCTTGATTCCGTGTTATGATATCCCACATAGTTAAAGCCTAGATTCCGTATTATGATATCCAACATAGTAAAAGCCTAGATTCTGTGTTATGATATCCCACATAGTTAAAGCCTAGATTCCGTGTTATGATATCCCACATAGTTAAAGCCTAGATTCAGTGTTATGATATCCCACATAGTTAAAGCCTAGATTCCGTGTTATGATATCCCACATAGTTAAAGCCTAGATTCCGTGTTATGATATCCCACATAGTTAAAGCCTAGATTCCGTGTTATGATATCCCACATAGTTAAAGCCTAGATTCCGTGTTATGATATCCCACATAGTTAAAGCCTTGATTCCGTGTTATGATATCCCACATAGTTAAAGCCTTGATTCCGTGTTACGATATCCTACATAGTTAAAGCCTAGATTCCGTATTATGATATCCCACATAGTTAAAGCCTAGATTCAGTGTTATGATATCCCGCGTGGTATCAAACAAAATGCCATATTATGATATCCCACGTGGCTACAGCTTATTAATATATCCCACATAGTTTGAGTCTGTATGCCGTATTATGATAGACAACATGGTTACAACCTAGATTCCTTATTAGGATTTCCACATAGTTACAGCTTAGATGGCGTAGTATGATATATCAGACTGTTACAGTCTCGATGCCGTATTATGATATCCCACAAGGTTATATACTAGATGCCGTATTATGATATCCCACAAGGTTATATACTAGATGCCGTATTATGATATCCCATTTGGTTACAGCTTAGATGCTGTATTATGATATCCCATATGGTTACAGCTTAGATGCCGTATTATGATATCCCATATGGTTACAGCTTAGATGCCGTATTATGATATCCCATATGGTTGAAATTGTTCGTGACAATTGATCATATATTAAAATATGGTTGTAAATAACATAGTCTGAGATTTTTTTAAAATGAAAATCAGAGTAACGGCTAAGAGAGGACGGGTCAGTTTTGAGAACTCTAATGGCATATTCCAGACACAATGGCGTCCTCGACTGGAGCTCGGGTCAGGGCGTGCATTTCCGTACTACATTTATACGTACTTAACGTTTATACAATCATCACGAAACCCACATGAATATAAAACATGCTATCACCTTGCGAATACATGAAAGACCATACCTTGTCTGGTAGAAACCTTTACGCCAAAATTGCAGTATGAAATATTATCATTATAATCCATTTAATCATTATAGAAGCCGACCACAGACGGTTGGACCCAATTTGTATCGGCAATTAATTACATGTATTGATAAAAATGTGACTACTGGGGCAAAAGCACTATAATTATTGATCCCCCGACGGATTTCATATAATCGGAAGTACTTTTCGAAAGAGCTAATTCTCGAGGATAGCGAACAGAACAGTGTATTAGACTGTATATTAGATGGACGTAGCTAGACGTAACAGAACAGTGTATTAGACTGTAGATTAGATGGACGTAGCTAGACGTAACAGAACAGTGTATTAGACTGTAGATTAGATGGACGTAGCTAGACGTAACAGAACAGTGTATTAGACTGTAGATTAGATGGATTTAGCTAGACGTAACAGAACAGTGTATTAGACTGTATATTAGATGGATTTAGCTAGACGTAACAGAACAGTGTATTAGACTGTAGATTAGATGGATTTAGCTAGACGTAACAGAACAGTGTATTAGACTGTAGATTAGATGGATTTAGCTAGACGTAACAGATCTGGAATTTACGCGTGCAGTGTAACATAGTAGTAAGTTTGCAGAGTTGGAAAAAGTCACATTAAGAAATTGTAACTAAACTTCACTCTTTATCTGTTACTGCTGACAGCTAAGGGGAAAGGAACACAAATTAGCTGAATTTGTTAAATCATCGTTACTAATGGCATTGCATTGAATTTTCTAGAATGGTGACGTAACTATAACGTGGTTTTTACACGAAAACAGCATTGTGAACTTTTAAGACATACTATTTCTTTTTTTGACAGGAATAACACTGGGTTCAACGTTAGTTATCTTGTAAAAAAAAATGGCAAACAAAATATTGCAAATATTAATTAATTGTACCAAATATCCAAAATAATGCAAATATTAATTAATTGTACTAAATATCCAAAATAATGCAAATATTAATTAATTGTACTAAATATCCAAAATAATGCAAATGTTAATTAACTGTACTAAATATCCAAAATAATGCAAATATTAATTAATTGTACTAAATATCCAAAATAATGAAAATATTAATCAATTGCTAACAAACATAAAAAAATGCAAATATTAACTGATTGATAACAAGCATTTAAAATAATGTAAATATTGATTGATTGCTAACAAACAACCCAAATAATGCAAATATGAACAGGTTGGATATATAAAAAACAAATAATGTAAATATGAATTGATTTCCAACAAACATCCACAATAATGCAATATGGATTGATTGCTAAGAAACAACCCAAAATAATGCAAATATTAGTTGATTTCCAACAAACATCCACACTAATGCAAATATGAATTGATTCGATATAAACAACCAAAAAAATGCAAATATGAATTGATTCGATATAAACAACCAAAATAATACAAATATTATTTGATTGGATATAAACAACCAAAATAATGCAAATATTTATTGATTGGATATAAACAACCAAACTAATAGAAATATTATTTGATTGGATATATTGCCAACTCAAGGAATCAACCTAGAATGGATGAGTCACTCGTTAGATAACACTAGAATGGATGAGTCACTCGTTAGATAACACTAGAATGGATGAGTGACTCTATAGATAACACTAGAATGAATGAGTCACTCTTTAGATAACAATAGAATGGACGAGTCGCTCTTTAGATAACACTAGAATGGACGAGTCGCTCTTTAGATAACACTAGAATGGACGAGTCATTCTTTAGATAACACTAGAATGGATGAGTCACTCTTTAGATAACACTATAATGGACGAGTCACTCTTTAAATAACACTAGAATGGATGAGTCACTCTTTAGATAACACTAGAATGGATGAGTCACTCTTTAGATAACACTAGAATGGATGAGTCACTCTTTAGATAACACTAGAATGGATGAGTCACTCTTTAGATAACACTAGAATGGATGAGTCACTCTTTAGATAACACTAGAATGGATGAGTCACTCTTTAGGTAACACTAGAATGGATGAGTCACTCTTTAGATAACACTAGAATGGATGAGATAACACTCTTTAGATAACTCTTTAGATAACACTAGGGCATAATAACCCGCATGAAGAAAAAAAATCGTGTGAAAATTCTTTAATAAAAGATACAGACATACAGACAGACACACGTTTGGGGGTAACATATACACATAAAACACCTTTTATGCGAGGGGTGGAATGGGGAAGGCATCTTTATAGTGCCTCCACCCCGCCTAAAAAACAAAACAACAACATTAAAGCATATATTATTTGATCGCCAACATATATCCAAAATATTGTAAATAATAATTGATTACATCTAAACATCCAAAACAATACAAATTTTAATTGATTGCCAACAAACATCCAAGACATTGCACATATTATTTGACTGCCGAAATAACAATTTAAATAATGCAAATATTAAATGACTGCCAAAACAAACCAATCTAAATAATGCAAATATTAAATGACTGCCAAAATAACAATCTAAATAATGCAGATATTAATTGATTTAAATAATGCAAATATTAATTGATTTAAATAATGAAAATATTAAAATAACAATCTAAATAATTCAAATAATAATTGACTGCCAAAATAACAATCTAAATAATGCAAATGTTTATTGACTGTCAAAATAACAATCTAAATAATGCAAATATTATTTGATTTAAATAATGCAAATATTAAAATAACAATTTAGATAATGCAAATATTAATTGACTGCCAAAATAACAATCTAAATAATGCAAATATTAAATGACTGCCAAAATAACAATCTAAATAATGCAAATATTATTTGATTTAAATAATGCAAATATTAAAATAACAATCTAAATAATGCAAATATTAAAATAACAATGTAAATAATGCAAATATTAAAATAACAATCTAAATAATGCAAATATTAAAATGACAATCTAAATAATGCAAATATTAAAATAACAATCTAAATAATGCAAATATTAAAATAACAATCTAAATAATGCAAATATTAAAATAACAATCTAAATAATGCAAATATTAATTGATTTAAATAATGCAAATATTAAAATAACAATCTAAATAATGCAAATATTAATTGATTTAAATAATGCCAATATTAAAATAACAATTTAGATAATGCAAATATTAATTGACTGCCAAAATAACAATCTAAATAATGCAAATATTATTTGATTTAAATAATGTTAATATTAAAATAACAATCTAAATAATGCAAATATTAAAATAACAATCTAAATAATGCAAATATTAAAATAACAATCTAAATAATGCAAATATTAAAATAACAATCTAAATAATGCAAATATTAAAATAACAATCTAAATAATGCAAATATTAAAATAACAATCTAAATAATGCAAATATTAATTGATTTAAATAATGCAAATATTAAAATAACAATCTAAATAATGCAAATATTAATTGATTTAAATAATGCCAATATTAAAATAACAATTTAGATAATGCAAATATTAATTGATTTAAATAATGCACATATTAATTGACTGCCAAAATAACAATCGAAATAATGCAAATATTAATTGACTGCCAAAATAATAATCTAAATAATGCAAATATTAAATGATTGCCAAAACAAGTTAAACAATGCAAATATTAATTGATTGCAAACAAACAACAAAAATAATGCAAAGTTTAATTGATTGCTAAGAAACAACCAAAATAATGCAAATAATAATTGATTGCCAACAAACATCCGAAATCAATGCAAATATTATCTGATTGCCGATAAACATTCAAAATTATATTAAACAACATTTTTGAAACATTGCAATTTACATGTATGGTAATGACATTGAAACTATTTGTAACAGCGCTGGAGTTGCTAATTATATTGCGTAGTAATGACATTAAAAATGGTTGTAACAGCTTTAGAATCAAGATGGCTATTCAGTTGTTTTGTCATGTCGTCTGTCAGATGACACATGGGTCTTGACTGTCACGTCGACTTTTAAATGACACCTTGCACATGAGTCTCATGTTGTCTTTTAGATAGCATCTTGTGCATAGCTGTCATGTTTTCTTGTGGAGGGTACATCGTAGGTGACTGTTATGTTGTCTTGTAGATGACAATAGGTGCCAGAGGCCACGGGTTCGAACCCCAGCCGGGTCATACCAAAGACTTATAAAATTGGTACCAGCAACTACTTCTCTGGCGCTCAGCATTAAGAGGTTTGTGTTAGGACTGGTCGGTTTGGTGTCAGAATAATGTGACTGGGTTGTACATCATGCGGCATGATGCCCGAGTGCTTAACTTCACACTATACAACTAGCACGCTTCAGACATTGTAGCGATATTACTGAAAAGCTGTTAATCCAAATTACACCCACCCACCCACCCCCACACACAGACATGACACCTTGTACATGAATGTCTTGTTATCTTATCGAGTAGATGACACCAAAGCAGAATGTATCATACGTACATTACTGTGGTAGTTTGATGCTATTCTAAATGGCCGACATATAACAGCATTTATTACATCTTTACGAATAGCCTGAAGCGTAATTGTCTGCACAAATAAGAATTAAATAAAATGACGACTTTTAATACAAAAATTTGTTACGATTATTTGATGAAATAATAAATACAAGTAAACATCATTGCTTATAAAGATCTTCCATCCAAAATCGGAATGAATGTCGACTACATTTTTAACTAGTTGTTTCCATTTAATAACCCATTGGCGTTTGTAGGCAAGTGGACACAACTGGATGCATTAGACAATACTATAAACAGTAAAGGACGAGTTCGCTTCCTCGTGGAATGAAAGGAAAATGGTTTAAGTAATCGACCAGTTCGATTCATATCATGTGAAGTATATTTCCTGTTTCAATATGGAATATCTAATCTTTGGAACGTAAGCTATATATCCATATTTTAAACTGATTAGATCAATCAAATAAATTTTCCATCTCAACATTGTCTATTTAACCTGACGAGCCAGTTTGGGTTTTTTTCCAATCAAAATACGATCGTGATAACCACGCTTACCTAAAGGCCAAATACTATTATAAATCCTGTGTTAGAAAGCAATCGTACAAATTTTTTTATTATTTAAAGTAACATCATGTAACTTATGTAAATGATGTAACCCGATTTAATGCAATAGATGCTTCTATTTTTTATCATCGTTTTTTTTTGTATTGCTTAATTTGCAGTAACCATATTAGCCATAATAAAACAGTAGGGCATGTTCATCGCTTAATTTGCAGTAACCATAGTAACCATCGCTGTTAGCTTTTCCATTGACAGTAGCGCATAAAGTCGTGTCTGCCAAGTTTATACAAAACAACAACATAGAAGGCGTTTTCGGAAAGACTACACAGACATCTCATAGGTTTTATTGGACAGAAGTCTCATTGGTTTCATTGGACAGAAGTCTCATAGGTTTCATTAGACAGAAGTTTCATAGGTTTCATTAGACAAAAGTCTCATAGGTTTCATTAGACAGAAGTCTCATAGGTTTCGTTGGACAGAAGTCTCATAGGTTTCATTGGACAGAAGTCTCATATGTTTCATTGGACAGAAGTCTCATACGTTTCATTGGACAGAAGTATCATACGTTCCATTGGGCAGATGTCCCATAGGTTTAATTGGACACAAGTCTCATTGGTTTCATTGGACAGAAGTCTCATAGGTTTCATTAGACAGAAGTCTCATAGGTTTCATTAGACAGAAGTCTCATAGGTTTCGTTGGACAGAAGTCTCATAGGTTTCATTGGACAGAAGTCTCATAGGTTTTATTGGACAGAAGTCTCATATGTTTCATTGGACAGAAGTCCCATACGTTCCATTGGACAGATGTCCCATAGGTTTAATTGGACACAAGTCTCATTGGTTTCATTGGACAGAAGTCTCATAAGTTTCATTAGACAAACGTCTCATAGGTTTCATTGGACATAGTCTCATAAGTTTTTTTGGACAGCAGTCTCATACGTTTCTTTGGGCAGGTGTCCCATAGGTTTCATTGGACTGAAGTCTCATAGATTTCATTGGACATAGTCTCATAGGTTTTATTGGACAACAGTCTCATACATTCCATTGGACAGATGTCCCATAGGTTTCACTGGACAAATGTCTCATAGGTTTAATTGGACAGAATTATCATACTGGACAGATATCGCATAGGTTTCATTTTACATAAGTTTCATATGTTTCATTGAACAGAAGTTTCATAGGTTTCATTGGACAGAAGTTTCACAGGTTTCAATGGACAGAAGTCTCATAGGTTTCATGGGTTAGAAGTCTCATAGGTTTTATTGGACAGAGGTCTCATAGGTTTCATGGGTTAGAAGTCTCATAGGTTTCATTGGACAGAAGTCCTATAGGTTTCATTGGACAGAAGTCTCATACATTTCATTGGACAGAAGTCCCTTAGGTTTTATGCGACAGAAGTCTCATATGTTTCATTGGACAGAAATCTCATAGGTTTTATGCGACAGAAGTCTCATAAGTGTCATTGGACAGAAGTCTCATATGTTTCATTGAACATAAGTCGCATAGTTTTCATTAGACAGATGTCTCATAGGTCTCCTTCGACAGAAGTCTCATATGTTTCATTGGACAGAAGTCTCATAGGTTTTATTCGACAGAAGTCTCATAGGTTTCATTGGACAGAAGTCTCATAGGTGTCATTAGACAGAAGTCTCATAGATTTCATTGGGATTATGTATGGTTTTATTGGACATTTCTCTACTTGCATGTATTGCTAGTGTATTTCTTACAGTGGACTCCCAGTCAGTCAGAGAGAGAGAGAGAGAGAGAGAGAGAGAGAGAGAGAGAGAGAGAGAATGAGAGAGAGAGAGAGAGAGAGAGAGAGAGAGAGAGAGAGAGAGAGAGAGAGAGAGAGAGAGAGAGAGAGATTCTCATTCCACCATTTTTCTAAGCATCCGTTTTAGGTTATTCAAGTGCTCTACTGTTGTATTCATGATGAATCTTGATCTGTGATTTTATATATATATATATATATATATATATATATATATATATATATATATATATATATATATATACACACACACACACACACACACACACACACACACACACCTCAAAGTAGACAAGTCTTGGATCATAAGATGATAATGAAATCATTTGTTGTACGAGAGGAAGTGAGATGCTGGTGATGGGTTGATGTTGTGTACGGTATCTGTGAATTTACTTTCTAACTGAGAATTTTTGGAGACGGGTCGACACGCCATTTTAAGACAAAATTAAGAAAATGATTGTATAATGTAGAGTTATTGTTATATCCTGCTTATGAGTAAAATTGTCATTTTATACAAATCTACAATAAATTGTTATTTTCTTTTTATTTGCATGTAATTTTTTAGTTTCCATAGAAGCAAAGTATCAAATTGGCAGATTCCAGTTTAATTGGTTACTAAGCAACTGATTGAGATAGTGACGTCACGTATAACCACTTATACTTCTTTCTCCTTTGTTAAGTCTGATACCATACTAAAATGTTTTTAATTACGTTAATTGTAAAAGCAATTCTAAATTTAGACGTGATGAAACAAATTAACAGAGACATTACAATTGTAATCTTATGGCTCAGAGGAATGGACGCATACAGTGAGCTAAAAATAGAAATGTCCTTATCTTTTTCATTCTCTACTAATTGATTCTAAACCTTTAGAGCATATATTAAATGTAATTTTAGCAACCGTCTTCTTTCATCTAACTTTATTTAGACTAAACATTAGCATTACACCAGTCTAACATGCACTATCTACCGGGTGTAAGTGTCAGTTTGCCTTTGAAATTGGCCTTACATTATCCTTGAAGAATAGATTTAAAACAGATGGAGTTTGCCTTTGAAGAACGTTTGGCTCTTGGGTTAATTTCGAATTTATGACAGAGTGTAGATTGAAAAAGAATATATAAGAAATAACTAAGGAAACATATGCCAGTATTGATAGAAAAAGTTAATATAAAAATAGACCAGTAGAATAATTTCATCTTTCACATGACATCCTCGTGATATGTTTAAGCAGCAGAGAGGGTGAATCAGACAACTTTTTTTTTGGTTATTTTTTATTATACCCTTAAAACGGTACGAATAGACCCTTCTCGCGAATAACCAGAAAAAAAATAAGTCTCCGACCCTTATGATTGTTGTCTGAAAACATTCGCGTTTCGTTGATGAATCATAAAATGTCGCAACGTCGTTGTCACTCACCCTCTCTGCTGCTAAGGTTTACGGTGATTTTAACCGAATATTTTATCAAGTCCGATACGATATCGTGTCCTAGGGTCTGCTAAATTTATTGTCACAAATCCGTGTGGTTTTGACTGAGCGTGACTAAAGAAATTTCTAAATTGATTATGATTCATATCACCGCTGCACCAGGTCTGATGAATATTTCGTAGCGTATGAGTATCAACGCCGTTAAATACACACAACACATTGCAGTTATCTCTGATCACTTTTGGTATCTGAGTGTATCGTTGAGTGACATATATCACATCAGTGTTTTTATGCCTGCCTCGGGAAAATATTCTAGCAGGAATTTTTTGATTATCTAACATGATATCATCGTATACCACTAAATTGTTAATACTTCCATCAATAGCATCAATGCTCGGGGCTTCCTCTATATCAGTAATAAACTCAATAAAATCTTCATCGATTTGAAATTCTTTTGCTTTCTCGTTAAAATCCTTTAGCACTTCATAGCATCGCTGATCGTCTACACTCGGGGCTATTAAATACAATTTGTTCCATTTCATCCATCTCGTTATCAAATTAAGTAGCAGTTGTGTCTTTCCGCTTCCAGATGGTCCGATTATAATCATTCTAATTGAATTCGGCAACATTTCATGATGTTTAATAGGTTCCCGTCGTCGGGTAGCTGAATAATCAATTATATTCATGCCGTTATATATAAATTATGGATCTATATTGTGTGAAGTGTAAAAAACGTACTGGCACAGATGACTTGACGACGATTACAACTAAAAATAACCGATCAGCGTTTTCTGGTAAATGCGTACAATGTAGTACAAAGAAATTTAGATTTGTTTCTAAACCCAAGGAACTCAAGGAACCTTTAAAAAAAAACGAGGAGGTGATATCGCAGCCAAGCTAACTAAACTCCCTGGAACCCCATGGGCAAAATACCCTGGAGAAAAGCACCTTCCAGGATATAGCTACTGTGGACCGGGAACAAGACTTGATATCAGACTCAATGATCAAAATCAGCCCCGACCCGGTGAGGAACCAATAAACGCTATTGATAAGGCCTGTCACCTTCATGATGTATCTTATAAAAGCAGTAATCTGCAGCACAGGCATCTAGCAGATGTGAAATTAATTCATGCGTTAAATGCTATTTCTGATAAATCTTTCAAAGAAAAATTGGCTTCCTTTTTGATAAAATCGGCTATGAAAAGTAAATTGATGTTAGGTGCTAGTAATTAATAACAACATGGAATCTATTTATTATTCCCCAAGAGGATACTGGAGGGGTAAATCAGCAATCAGTAAACTCGCTAGCGCCGCAAAAGTGAAAAAAAAAACACTGCGGCTCATTGGTTATCCAAACAGGCACTATGGCAAATTTATCTACCACCGCCTAAACAAATTCAATTCTCGCATTTTGATGTGACCGGACCCAATGAAGTTCATCAGGCTGATATATTATTTCTGCCACATGATCGTGGTTACAAATACGCATTAACCGTAGTTGATATTGCAAGTCGATACAAAGAAGCAGAACCGTTAAAAACAAAATCAGCCACTGAAGTGGCTTCTGCATTTGAAAGGATTTATCGAAGGAGTCCTCTGCACTGGCCAAATCTATTACAAATTGATCCCGGAAAAGAATTTCAGGGTGCAGTGTTATCTACAATGAAAAATCATAAAGTCACTATCAGACGAGGACATACTGCGCTACATCGTGATCAGGCAATTGTAGAACGGTTTAATCGGACTCTTGCTGAACGGTTATTTGGATATCAATACGCAAAAGAATTCATCCAAGAAAAAAGATCCCGTGAATGGGTTAAAAGGTTACCAGCTGTGATTACTGCACTGAATAACGAGATTACTAGAACAATTAATTTGAAACCTATCAATGCGATTAAAAAGAAGTCAATACCTGAAATGGAAATTCAAAAAGATTTTAGCGTTTCCCAACCAATTCTTGGTAGTAATGTCATTGTGAGGTATTTATATGAACCAGGAGAGCTTGAAGGGGGCAGAAAAAGGGCTACTGATCCTATTTGGAGTGTTACTGCACACAAGATATCTAGTATAACACGATCTACGGGTAGACCTCCAATCTATAAACTGGATTCAACTGCCCCTCAACGGGGTTTTACTAGACAACAATTACAAGTGATACCCGAGGATACTCAATTGCCACCCCATGGTCTTAACTAGCACCCTTGCGTCTATTGCACTCAAGACAAGTCAACATCACATTATTTCTGACATGACCGAGATTGTTATTTTTTCTGTCAACGGTAAATTGGCGAGGATCTTTATTCGAATACTGCCAACGCATTATACAATTGCAACTTGCGCAGTGATTATTTTGTTGTTGCTTCAAAGTGATTATTAATTCAGCATCAATATCAAATTCTCGTTGTTTTTTTTTTTGTCTTGTTGTTTGTAACCGGAGAGTTTTTTATCAATAATATCATTATCATCGCCAATGATTTCATCATCGCCACCAATGATTTCATCATCGAAGACAATTCTTCGAAGTTGATTTATTTTTCGTACTCTAGACACTGCGAGATAGACTAAATTCGACCATTCTATGCGATTATCTACCATCCAAACAATTGTATCCGATATAGTCAATCCCTGTGAAGAGTGTATTGTTGCTGCATAACCTAGCGTCCACGGGGATTTATTAGCACGCAATGCATCTTCAACGACATTGATATCAACCAGCACAATATCATTTAATACGAGAATCTGCTTTTCACTCTGTCCTGGAATATCAACTTCGATGTTCTGTTTTCGTGTATCCGATGGCCTATAACATAACGGTACTGGAAGTGTTGCAAATTTTTGTTTATGCAATTCAAATAACTTCATCTGAAGTGTGTCCCTGACTATTTTTCTACTTGCAATGATTAAATCATTTGGTCTCCACGCTTCCCAAAACTCATTCATTGGAGTTTCTGAAATTATTTCACGCGCTATTTCACACTGGATTTTATCCGGTTGTAATCTAATTAGTTTCTTAAATTCTTTTAATTCATTATCAAGTGATCTATGATCGGTATCAATTTCTTCATAATAGTCTACAAAACCCTTTAGCCATTCATGGGGAGATGCACCGACAAATGGTAGTGGTTGGCCGTGATCACCGCACATGACGACTTTTGTATTCTTCAATAACAACCACTCAAGAAATATTTTTAAGACATCTTCGGACACTGTGTCTATTTCATCCCAAATGATAATTTCAGGAATAAATTTCTCTCCCATGCGCTCAGGAGTCCATTTATCTCCCTTCCATCTAAAGAAACTATGATAAGTGCAGGCATTTACCCCTCTCTGTATCATTTCTCTTGCAAGTCTGTGAGTCGGTGTTAGCACAATCATGTTTGGATTTTTCCCACGAAATAACTCAATTGCCCGGGTTGTTTTTCCTGACCCACCACAGCTGTTTAAATAAACTGTTTTATATCTACAGATTGGATCAGAAATCGGTGGTGCACTAGAAAATTCTGAACACTGATTGCTTTCTAAGTAATTATTTTCAATGGTAACATCTGCTGATGGAATATAATCATGAAGCATTTCTTTCTTAATTCTCCATGACCCCCAATTCTCGTTGCCAGTAGCCTTAAAATCAGCCATTTTGCTATTTATGTAAAATGAGTCAGTAGCAACTCTAACTGCGGTGGTAGGAAATCTATTGATCATTGAAAATAAATTAATAGAAGCATAACCAAGCATAGAAGCTCTCAAATGTGTGTACTGCGGATTGTATCCATCAGTGTAAGTAACAATTGTACCCAATTTGGTTCCATCGGACATAAATGCGTCCTTACGATTGACATATAGGCCCCTATTCGTTAAATCCGTGATTACAAAATCGTATTCAGCATTGTCTATAATCAATCGTGAAGAATATCTCGTATTATCATCTTTGCCACCTTGGGTAAATTTACCGATTATTCTTCGTCCAAGGTCTTTTGCTTCATTGTTTCTGATTTCAAATAACTGTTTGGACCAATCCATGATTTGTTGTTCATTAAAATCAGGAAACAGTTTTCGCTCTTCGCTAATTATTTTTTCTAGATCAGGTTGGGGTAACCAGACTGATTCTTGTGCTCGATAGGATATAATTGCTTCACTGACAATTAATGATTTTAACATCTTACAATCAAGCATATACCGTAATAACACTATTGGCATCCAGTGTTTTTCAGACATGTGTTTACCAATCCAAAGATAACTACACGGATGAAGTCCTTCAGCCATTTCAAATGATACTACACAAGCGAATCCGGTTAAATCAAAATCAGGAAGTGGTCCATTAATAGCAACACGGGTCATTTCGTGTGTAGGGTGTCCAAATCGTTTGAAATATTTCTCGCATTCTCCATACCCAAGAAAACTTCCTAGATAACACGCAATCATATCAACTGAAATAACGGTATCAGCGGTGTATTTTGTGTTCCATAATCCGCCGTGGCTGTATTCAAGACAGGACAATTTGACATCTGATAAGAACTCACTTCGGGTTGGTTTCCACGCGTTTTTCTTTCTAGCAAAATGTGCTGCAATGGATGGTACTGTAAAACAGTTTGCTAATAATTGATCGTTGTCTTCCTCCAGAGAAAACTCACTAGCTAGTTGTTTCATTTGATTATGCAGCTCTTCAGTACGGTATAATTCTCCGTTGGGCCTTACAAACTGATCAAATCTACATTCTTCGTCTGAAGTACTATGAAATAGCCACACTGACACAGGATCGTTTTTACTCAAATGGTAAATAGCATCAAATAATTTCTGCTCTGAAAAAAACTCTTCGGTTTGGGATAGATATTTTACGGTTCTATCCCGTGGGAATATTGTTACTGCAGATGACCACGCGTGTGCGTTATGATCAATAATTTCAATGGGAGCTCCATGTGATTTATATTTCGATTCGTATAATACTTCTCCGGTGATTGTCCTTACCGATATTGGAAATCTTAATGATTTTTCTAATTTAGTTATATCCTGAATTGTTGCCCCATGCTCTTTTACCGTGAACTCCCACTCGGTTATTTTTTTTCGTCTTAGATCAGTTAGTTTATTTCCCCGGGACGCATTTGTGAAGTGTTCTATTATTCGTGATGCTACACAATTGAGCCCTGTCGAATATTTCATGGGTGCTAGTTTTGCAATATCAGGTTTGTCATTGAGTGGATATATCCCGTAAACAACTACTGTGACAGGATAAGATTTTTCGTAGTAGGGTTTATCAAGTCCAGTCAAAATTCCTGGTTTTGAATCCTGAGTCACAGTGACAGTTTTTTTGTCCTTAAGAATAGGCTCGTATTTGTCCCTAATGATCCATTTTCCATTATCACGGATAAGGTATTTTATTCGAAAAAATTTCTTTCTTCCCCAACATTTGAGATTATCACTGCTGCTTTTTCATCATTCATGGTAGCTTCAACAACACCATCAATTCGAAATGTTGACCAACAATGAGCTGCCCCATCACGCTTGAATTCATTAAAACAGTCTCTGATTTTACTAATCAAGGTTCTATCAAGAATTTTATTCTTTGGTGTATCAGAAACTCTATCAAGATTGAATTGAACACCTTTCCAAGGCTTAATTTTCGATAATCTCTCGAACTCCTCCATACTATAATTAAAACAAGCATTTAAATGAAAGATTTAAGTATAATGAATCATTGCAAATGGCTTATGATTCGATCAGTGACACCGTGTAACAAATCATGCAGAAATGAATTCTGTTGGTATCATATGCAAAGTTTTCGTCGTGGAAGCCTTGGTCCGTTACCCTGTATTCGATGTGGGGTTGGGGTCAGGGGGAAATCGCAATTATGTCTTAGGTGTGGCGGCAAACGATACAGGGAACTAAAACGCTATTATGATAAAAGAATAAAAAATACTGTCATTGACCCCAACGATGACAAAATCATAAAGACTCCTCAAGATTATATACAGAGACTTATAATTAAACCAAACAATGAATTAGAAAAATAGTGTTATTATACAAATGAACCAAGAATTCAGACCTCACCCCCGTGCTTGTTAATTATGAAGCATCCCGTGATGGTATTATCAGAAACCGCAGATTGAAGAATCCAGTTGGATTTGTGACTAATCGAGGGTATTTGAAGTTTAGTGCTGGGAAGAAAAAATATCTCTGTCACAGATTCGTCTTCGAGGTGTTTAATGGATTGATCAAGGATGGTTATGTTATTGATCATATTGATTCCGATTCTCAGAATAATTCTTTACCAAATCTACAGGCCATTTCAAAAGAGACAGGACAAAAAATTCGATTTTCGTATGTCTATAACACCAAGGGAGACAACTCTTAAATATAACCAATGGATATAACCAAGGGAGTTATCTCCCTTAGATTGTGATTCAGCGGCTGGGTATTGTTTTATAAGAAAAGAAATATTTTCTTTTTTTTTTAGTGTTTAAGTCAAATATTCTGTCTCATTTAAATACCGTGAAACACCATTAATAAGTAATTTAAGAAAATAAAATAACACCCTGTGGATTGCTGTATTAAGTTACCTTATATACTTTCTCCCTTAGATTGTGTTAACTTGTTTTATGGGTTATTGTGATTCAGCGGCTGGGCATTGTTTTGTAAGAAAAGAAATGTTTTCAAACAATTATATTCTTTTTTCTAGTGTTTAATGCAAATATTCAGTCTCATTTAAGTACCGTGAAACACCATTAATAAGTAATTCAAGAAAATAAAATAACACACCCTGTGGATTGCTGTATTAAGTCGCCTTATATACTCTCTCCCTTAGATGGTGTCGGGTTATTTCCCCTTAAATTGTGATTCAGCGGCTTGGGCTATAATTAATTAGAAAAGAAATCAAATATAAAATGTTTTCAAACGATTATATTCTTTTTTTTAGTGCTTTATGCAAATATTCTGTCTCATTTAAATACTGTGAAGCACCATTAACAAGTAATTCAAGAAAATAAAATAACACACTCTGTGGATTGACGCTGCTGTATTAGTCACCTTATATACTAAATGAAAGGTTTAAAGCTGGGGCTTTCAAAGGCCAATCCGACCAGTCAAAAAATAACCCACGCCATTGACACGTGTGCGTGGTTGACTTTTCTCAATCATGCAACCGGGTTTAATTTCATGGGTTGCTTTGATTGGTCGGATGGCCGTAGAAAATCAGCCCCGTCGTTTCATGTTTGTGATGTCTTGTGCCGTCCCATCATCATTACATCATCATTGAATTATAATCCATCCTTAATTAAGTTAATTAAGTATATGTATACCTACAATCTGAGTGGAGATGTACTGTCCTTAATTAGGTATATGTATACCTACAATTTGCCACAACACTCGAGTGGAGATATATACGGTATTTGTGCTGTCCTTAATTAAGTTAATTAAGTATATGTGTACCTACAATTTGCCACAACACTCGAGTGGAGATATATACGGTATTTGTGCTGTCCTTAATTAAGTATATGTTGTGACGTCACCCCAAGCATATCTTCTGGGCGGTCTAAGATGGCGTTTGCCACGTTAGGCCTCCCTTCCGGAGATGTATGTTTCGGGTTTCCCTTGGGCTTACTTGGATGTGAAGGCAACCAAGGAGTTCCAAAGATGTGTTGTCGTATATATGTAACCTCTAGGTCATTTCACGTAAACATACCCTCTTGTGATTCTAACCCGTTATTTGACGAGTTAGATTCACTCTTAGGGGAATATGTTTCCGGTGAATGTAAATATAAATGACCTAAAATAAATAACATCCATGGATGTAATTAGCTCTCCGTCACATTTGGGTAGCCCCGTATGGTGTTCAAAAATGAATTACCGGCCAAATAGGGTCAAATCGAGATCAAAGAAATCTCAGAAAAAAAATGGAAATACTCAAAGAAAGAACCCTATGAGAGACACAGTGGCCTATATCAAGGGGGCCAAATGACTGATAACCGCTCATCATGGTTGTTATTTATTTTTGTCTGCATTTATATTTATATATACAGAATAAATTTTAAAAAATATATTTATATATACATAATTAATTTTAAAAAATATATTTATATATACAGAATGAATTTTAAAAAATATATTTATATATACAGACTGAATTTTGAAAATATTAACGGCTCTTTTATTTTTGAAAAATGAATTAGAAATATGTATTATCATATATGAATTCTGAAAATATGAATAGCATCATAGTTGAAATTGCAAAATTGAAAAATCAGGATATTAAATTGTCAGATGGGTTAAATCCTGATCAAATCAAGTCGGATTTTTAGGATATAGAATACGGAGTTAGCACTAACAAGTATATGTTACCAAAGAAATATGCACTCATCAAAAAAATTCAAAATTCTATTCGAGACTCTCTTGCATTTTCCAGTGAAGTAGGTGTGTTTGTTCCGTTATATACTATCGTGGAAGGAATACGAAAAGAATTGGGTAACGAATATGAATTGAAAAAGGAAGTTAATTCTAAAATTAGAAACTTACGAGCGTTAATTCAAGAAAATGAACTATTTTGATTGACCGACCCTCAAAAGATTTTGTCAGACAGTAAAATCTCCTTGAGATTTTCATTTTTTTTTTGTCATTTTTTGATTGAATCAGTGAAAATATTTCACACTGCGAAAATAAAATAGAATCCTAACAGCTTTTCTCTATGGAAAATCCAATGCAAAATCGACTACTTGACCCTACGAGGTTTTTTTAACAAAAATCGATGAAAAATGACCAAACATCACTGAAAACAGGCAAAAATTGATGAAAAATGGCTAAAAATCATCAAAAATGAGTTTTAACAGCTTTTCCTTATGAAAAATCCCATGTAAAATCGACTACTTGACTGTAAAATCTCTTTGAGATTTTCAACTGAAAACCACCAAAATGGCACCAAAACTGTCAAAAACAGGCAAAATCAATGAATAAAAAAAAAAAATATTTCATAGCAATAAAAAATAAAAATATTTCACAGCAATAAAAAATTGGACCGTTAAGGATGGAATCATCGATGGGGAAAATTGTTTTGCAATTGAAAAATGGTTTCTGATTTCAAATAATGGTCAATGAAGCATTAACGACCCGATTGGCTCGTGAGCGACTAGGTGCAATTAAGAAATTTATACCAATTCGCGACTCTGTCAGGAATAAACTGCAAGAACGACAGAGTCTTCAGACTGATTTTGCTGCAGGATCTGAAGAGTTGTTTAAACCAATGACTACAACAACGAAACAGATAGTGTCAACAATCTCTGAGCAAGTAAAAAAACAAGAAGAGACTTTTCTCCCTGTGTTAGAAAAAATAGCAAAAAGAACTAAACAAACAAAAAAGTCTTTAGAAACACTTCCAGTAGATATAGTAGCTACTTCACGGCAACAACAAAAAAAAGAGCAAGTACTAGAAGAACTAGGTGCTATTGCAAGAAAACAAGAAGAGGAAGAAGACATTACTATAGCAAAAATGCATTCACCGCAAAGTATATTTAAAAACTTTGCATACAACATAATTAAAAGTTTTAAAGATGACAATAATTTAATTAACTTTACCGTGCGGAATTTTCCACTCGATCAAAGAGAAATAGCTGTAAAAAAAGGGTATAAGGAGTATATAAAAATCGACGAGAATTGGATAAAAAAGTATACTTGGCAAACCGTGGTAGATTTAGAATCACAGAAAGTAACCGCAATAATTTTGAGAGTTTTAAAGACAAAGTATTGAGTAGAATAGATCAAATGAATATAGTAGTTAAAGAGGATGAAGAGGAGTCAACTGAAGATAAGTATTTAGGTAGCGGAATAGTTGAAAACACTAGCGTTACTTGTCCTGGTAACATTCTCAGTGATATATCACGGTTAGAAGTCCTCATCGGAGGGAAACGAGCCGGAAATAACTCACCGGAAATAATTAATGAGGCAGCTGATATCTGTAGACGATTATTTGCCGGTGGTATCATGGACATTAATGTATATCGAGAACTCATTGCTGAGTTAGTTGAAAATCACAAAGATGCCCATGGTTATTACAGCGATTGATCACTAATTAAAAAACTACTAGTTTTATAACAAGATGATTATACACTACAATCATGATAAACCAACCCCGTCTATGTAGTTAATTCACGGTTTCCAGTTTATAGAGCATACTACGGAGATGGTTTAGGTAATACCATTGCAGGGTTATTTACAAGAATGGCCCCAAAAGTGATGCCGTTAGCTAAACAACTAGGAATGAAAGCCATTGATGTTATTCGTGATAAGGGTATTAGTACTGTTAGAGATCTTGCCGGGAAAGCGTTTTCAACTGCGAAGGATAAAATAACATCATTAGTGAGACGAAAAAAGAAACCATTGCCATCTACAGCAGAGATGCCTGCAAGTGTTAGTAAAATTATAAATAACGCAGTAGATGAAAAATTAGCGTCGATGGTAAATCAAGAGTACCAAAATAACATGATAGCAAACATAATAGCAGGAAGTGGCTTTAAAAAACCACGTAGAAAACGCTAGCGTTTTTCACGATGAAATGGAAAATCCGATTTAGACTCTGATAAATAGAATAAAATGTTCAAAAGGTCATCTGATCCAGCATTTGATATGGATGCCCCAGTGCGTAAAGATGATTCTGTACGCGATTTTCAATTTTATTCTTATCACGCAATACAACCCGATCTCCGATCACGAATTGAACTTCAAGTTCATGATACCAGTAAATACTTTTTGCCTTGTGAAGCGTTTATTGAAGTAGAAGGAGAACTTGTAACAAATGATGCCGCAAATAATGATACTCCATATGTCAATAACGCAAATGTCCGAGTTGGTTTTGTTAATAACGGCATAATGGCGTTATTTGAAAGCGCTAGATATCTCATTGATGGAAAAGAAATTGAATCCATTGACCGTGAAGTTGATGTGGCCACAACAATCATAGGGTTAGCGAGATATTCTGATGATTATACAAGATCAGCGGGTCCATCTATGATGTTTGCAAAGGATACCTCTGATAACGCTGATCCCCTTCAATTCATTAAAGTGTTAACAGCGCAGAATACTGCAGAAGTCAATCAACGAGAAGCAACTAATCCAGAATGTCGAACTAGACCCGGAGCTACGTTTGATATTCTCGGAGGCGTTAATGGTAATCTCAATTTAGGATTTGCAACACGCGTAGCAATGTTGCATGGGCAGCGTCGACGATTTTCATGTGCAATTCCACTGCATCACATATTTGGATTCTGTAGAAACGTCCGAAAAGTTATTTATGGAGCCAAACACACAATAGCGCTTGTACGAAAGGGTACTGATGATGATGCAATCTGGCGTAATGCTGGGGTTGCTCCCGGTAAAGTCATTTTAACAAAACTATCATTGTGGATGCCAGCGTTAACTCCATCAATCACCGAAGAACAACGACTACTATCATTTATGGACCAAGGAGGAAAGTCGTTATTGAGTTGGTTATCAGTGACTACGGATACTAAACAAGACAATGTTGATGGTACATTCACATGGCACCTGGCATCAAAACAAGGGGTTTCAGCTCCACGTCATATAATTATTGCATTACAGAATAATGTACGAGTTGGTAATCAAGAACGAAGTCATATGATATTTGATCAGTTAGGTGTTAATGAAGTCTCGCTGAGAATAAACGGACAGCAGGAACCATCTGAAGATGTGCAACTTGATTACGGTCAAAATCATATTGCACGTGTCTATCATAACCTGTTGTCATTTATGGCACGTGATCTAAATATCGATACTGGTTTGCAAATATCACAATTGGATTTCAAAAACCTCTATCCGATTTATTACTTTTCTCTGGAACATCTCGACTTGGTGAGACAATCTGTCGTTGATATACACTTCAGAGCCCGTGTAACCCGTCCTGTTGGTGCTGGTGGTATTGCTAATTATAGAGCGGTTGCTGTCATTCTCAGTGATAAATCAATGCTACTTGAAGGTGTTGGTGGACGAATGAGATTTATTGATGCACCAGTGGAAAATCTTTGATTGAAAATCCGAAGGATTTTTCCATTAGAATCAATCTGTATTTGTATAATGTCATATAGTAATATCAATGTGTCATTGACACCTGGTCAGTTAAAAAAATTGCAATCAAAATCCGCTAAACAATGTGGAACCACAATCACGTTGAAACCTAATCAAATGAATGGCGGGGCAAATAAATTGCCACTGACAACTCGTCAAGTGAAACATTTCAATGATGCTTTCAAGGATAAAAAAGGAGTTCAGATCACACTCTCTTCGGCTGCTATCAAAAATATGATAAAAATAGGTGGTATATTTCCGTTGTTTGCTGCAATACCAGCATTGGTTGCGGCAGCAGCCCCAGCAGTAGCAAAAGCGGCCGCATTGGGGGTAGTTGGAGGCTTGGGAACAAAAGCGGTACAGAGCATTGCTGAATCATATGAACCGAAGAAAGGTCGAGGGTATAAAAAAAAGGGACGATCCGTTCACGGATTGGGTCTAAGACTACCAGGAACCCCGTATTCATGGTACAGCGGAAAGGGTCTAAGACTACCAGGAACCCCGTATTCATGGTACAGCGGGAGATCCGTTCACGGATCAGGCCTGAGACTACCAGGAACGATTTATTAATTCAGAAATCTTCGATGATTCCAATGTCCAATTTTGATTTAATGGATGCTGCTAAAAAACTAGTGATTAAAAATTTCAGAGGTGTTTTTATGAAAGATCAATTACCACATCAACCAAACAAAACTGAAACAGGTATTATTAATCTCGATAACAGCACCGGACCTGGAACTCACTGGGTTGCATACGCTATTGATCCACGTGGGATTGTCTATTTTGATTCATATGGATTAGCCCCACCAAAAGAGTTTATGCGTTACATAAAACAATTTCCAATGAAGACTTGGTATTCTACGCTACCAACACAACAAATCAATGACCCACCAATATGCGGCAGTGAAGTATTAAATGTCCTTGACGCTATTTCAGCATCTAGAAAATCACCACACATTGTCGTAAATGACTACACCAGCAATCGCTTTTTAGAGAGAGAAAGAGTTTTACAATAACATGATTGATATTTGGGGGAGACCTCTGAAACCCAAACCCGATGACACTGCAACTCCTGATTCTATCAAGGATATAAAAAAAAAAAATTAAAGATGAAATCGCTGAGACGTTGAGCTTAACAAGTGTTGACCCGAATGAAATAGTTGTATTTCAAGACAAACAGGGTAAATTGAAATCTAGTAATATTTCTCTGGATGATATTTTAGTTAAACAACAAAACGCAATCGAGAACACCGTTGCGTTATTTTCCGATCAGGGTAAATTGAAAACCAGTAATATCTCTCTGGATGATATTTTAGTTAAAAAACAAAACGCAATCGAGAACACCGTTGCGTTATTTTCCGATCAGGGTAAATTGAAAACCAGTAATATTTCTCTGGATGATATTGTAATAACTTTGGAGTAAGTGTTAGTGAATTTGAACCATGCTTGGGTCGTTAGTAGTGATTTTGGGTACAAGCCGAATGACTGTCCCTTTTCGTAACATAGTCCATATTAAAATTCAGTGGTGTATACAAGTAGTGTGATTGAAAAGGCAGCATTTATGGTTGGAAATCAGTAAATTATAGAATGGAATCAATAAGTTGGAACTTGGTAGGTACCGTTTATGTGGCCATAGTGGAAAATTGGCGTATGTATATGAGTGTGATACGCCGGAAATTCTGTGGATGGACTGGCCTGGGGTCGCGCAGTTAAATATTTCCCAGTTAGTAAGGGAATACTGGTGTAATTTCTATGGCATGACAAGCTATCGGTACGGAAAACGGATGATAATGAAGAAAAACCATGTAAAGGTGCAGTTAATGGACGTTTGGGCAAGTTGTCTCCTCTGGGTCGCCCATTGATTACAGCAAAGATTAATAATTATAGCAGACACGTCTTTCTTTCCATTTTACAACTCAAGTTGTATGGAAGTCTTTGGAAATTTGGGGAAAACATATGACTTCCAGCGTGACTCGCGCCAGGGTTTTGACACCGCTCGGTCAAGTGAATACCCCTGTGCTTGTAACAATATTTTGGTTAAACAACAAAATGCAATCGAGGATACTATCGCGTTATTTTCCGATCAGGGTAAACTCAAACCGGGTGTACTTTTTTCGACGATTACAGATCGATTTAAAACTCTCAACGATTCTGCGTTAGAACTAGAAACACTTCAATCTAAAACCGAAGAACACATAAAACAGTTTACCGCATTTCGTAGAAATATCATTGATAAATTTATTGGAACTACATTCGATAAAATTGAAATAAAACTCCCTGATATTAAAAAATCCATCGATGAGACGAAAACTTTCATCAAAGGCATCAAAGGGGATGCAACGAGGATGATAACAGCCATTGAAAAAACAAAAATTCCTCATGAGAAAACCAACAACGTAGTATACACGATCCAACACGGATCATTTGAGTGGACACCTACAAACAACAAATTAGATATCACTGCAACCGTTAAGGGTATTTATCGATTAACACTAGTAACACCATTATCTCAATTTAATATTTCATCGTCCAGTTCATCCGTGGTCAATAATACGATTTCAACGATCATCGACAAGAATACAACTGAAAAGTTTACAATTACATCTACTGATACAGATTTGGTTAGGGTCTCAACAACGTGGTATGTGGAATTCGTAGCGGATTTAAGTAAATCGTAATTGAAAACGATAGCGTATTTAAAATAAAAATGATTTCATCATCGCAATATCGCTATGATCAGGTCAGAGAGTATCAAACTAGACTCAAAACCTTGTCTGAGGAGTATGCAATGAAAATTAAAAAATACCGCAGGAGAATTACCGCAATTGATGTTACTGTGTACGCTGTGAGTGGTGTAATCACCGGAGCTGGTATTATACTGTCTTCAGTGACAATGATGGCCCCGATAGCTGTTCCAATTTGCATTTCTGCGGCAACAACAATCGCTGGAATAATTTCAATAATCACAAAAAAAATATCCTCATGCAGCCAACGGAAACTACAAGACTACATAATTCAATTTCATGTTGTGTCTACTGCATACTCGCAATTATCCTCATTGATATCGTCATCGCTCGATGATACAATTATATCAGAGAGTGAGTTTTCAGCGATGGTAGATATATATGATTCTGCGATGTCAAAATTAGAAATACAACATGAGTATAATAACAATGACAACACAGATGGAATTACTTCAACAAATAGTGGAGAACACGAACCCAGTACAAACAAGCATGATCTCAATAACCTCAACGAATCCAGAATTCAGTGTGAATTTCCCCTCTCCGGTCCCAGTGAAGGAGATAGCGCTAGCAAAATTACGAGTATACCACAGTTGGCCAAATATTAGGTCAAAATCATTTGGTGGTCAACAACCCAATAATTCACTGGTATTTGCAAATAAGAATAAACCCGACGGTACCCCAGACTGGAATGTTGTTTCCATACCAACCGGATCATACCAAATCGAACAAATCAATAATGAATTCGCGCGTAGAATAAAATCGATTACTGGAAAAGAATCAAAAATAGCTATAACGGTTCATGAGCCAACACTATCATCTGCCATTGAAATAAGCACAGAGGGTTACGTCGTAGATATCTATCAGAGTTCTATTAGAACCGTACTGGGATGGCCTGAAATCCCACCCGGGGGAAAAACCGTTGATTTACCAAAACCACAAAAATCTGATTATATCACCGACAGAATAAAACCTGATAATCCAATAAAGAGTTATAAAGATCATAGATTTACTATAGAGTTTTTTAGTTTAGTATATCGACCAATTGGAGAAGAGGAGGAAATAAAGGGATATCATCATTTTTTTGTTAACGAACCTAAAATCATTGACAATTTCACAGCAATGAATAAAGATTTTTCATTGTTGTTAATATCCCTTAAATCCGGTACTCTCACTCGAGATGAATTTATCAGCGTTGTAGAAACATGTAACAAAATCATCAATGACATGGAAACATTTAACCTAAAAATTATTCAGGATATATTAGATCACAATAACCCCCAAACGAGAACAACATTTGCATTGAACTTAAATATCCCCGTCAAAGATATTCCAACAGTCAAACTACGAGGATATAACGTACCAGAACTAAAAAAACTTCTCAATGCTGCCATCGATGTTGGTTTCAAAATAATTCATGATACGTGGAAAAAAACAACATCACAGGAAATAAAAATCCTCAAACATAATAATGACCCAGATGGTGGTGGCAGGCATATTGCTCCGTTCAATGTGAATATTTCATCGGTGATTGCGCTCAATTTAGTATGTGATGTGATCGAAGGAAGCTATCAAATTAATCTAGAACGATCAAATCAAGCTCAGCAGGGATATATTTTGTATTCATTTGCACCAACAGCTCCTCCAGGATTTTTAATTATTGAGAATCCAACTAATCCAGTCTATATGCGATGTCATAATAATTCATTAACCAGAATTAATTTCAAACTCACTGACCAGTCTAATAATCTGATTGATTTACAAGAGGAGGTTTTACAAATTAGTCTGTTTGTAAAGTCGTAAAGACTTTCATCCTAAGGGGATTTTCGTCGTAGTAAGGACTTGATAAAATATTCGGTTAAAATCACCGTAAACCTTAGCAGCAGAGAGGGTGAGTGACAACGACGTTGCGACATTTTATGATTCATCAACGAAACGCGAATGTTTTCAGACAACAATCATAAGGGTCGGAGACTTATTTTTTTTCTGGTTATTCGCGAGAAGGGTCTATTCGTACCGTTTTAAGGGTATAATAAAAAATAACCCCAAAAAAAGTTGTCTGATTCACCCTCTCTGCTGCTGTTTAAGGTTTCAGGGGAGTTTTCAAAACATTCGAAACTTTCTTTTGCTAACTAAAACTAAATACAGATGTCATTAATTGCTTACTAAAACTAAATACAGATATCTTTAATTGCTTACTAAAACTAAATACAGATGTCATTAATTGCTTACTAAAACTAAATACAGATGTCATTAATTGCTTACTAAAACTAAATACAGATGTCATTAATTGCTTACTAAAACCAAATACAGATGTCATTAATTGCTTACTAAAACTAAATACAGATAAATAAATCTTTAATTGCTTTAGTTCTCTTACCTTTTGCTCTTTTTGGGAAGATATTCGGAAAGATGAATATTTAAAATTTAAATTTATACAAATACCTGTCACAAACAGGTAATAATGCTATTACATCTTTTACTACTACTGCTACTACTACCACTACTACTACTACTACTACAACTACTACTACTACTACTACTACTACAACTACTACTACTACTACTACTACTACTACTACTGCTACTACTACCACTACTACTACTACTACTACTACAACTACAACTACTACTACTACTACTACTACTACTACTACTACTACTACTACAACTACTACTATTACTACTACTACTAATACTACTACTACTACTACTACTACTACAACTACTACTACTATTACTACTACTACTACTAATACAACTACTACTACTACTACAACTACTACTACTACTACTAATACTACTGCTACTACTACTACAGAAATTGCCGTTGCTGCTGCTGATATTTCGTGTACTAGAAAATCTTTTATCAGTTTTACTGATAGAGCTGCATCAAAAATCTAATTTTATTTGACTGTAAATTTGTCTCTTTCGTTATATAGTACTGATTCGTTTAATTATAATATCATAGATGACAGATTCGTTTAATTATAATATCATAGATGACAGATTCGTTTAATTATAATATCATAGATGACATTTATAATATACTTTACTTATTACTTTATCTGCGATCGGTCATGGCACGTATTTTTGTGTCGTAAACATAACGAGGTGTAGCTATTTTTGTTTGGATTAGACTGAGTCTAATATGATCCAAGGGAGGCAATTTTTGTTTATACATGCTGTCCTACTCGTAGGTGTTGTACTAGCTATATTAATATTACGTTATATGCAAGCTGTACTGATATTGACTGTTTTATTTGCTGTATCACTAGTAGGTGTCACAATTGCTGTTCTACTAGCACGTGTTGTACTGACTGTACTAGTACATTTTATATTAGCTATACTACTAGCACGTGTTGTACTAGCTATACTACTAGCACGTGTTATAATAGCTATGCTATTAGCACGTGTTATAATAGCTATACTACTAGCACGTGTTATAATAGCTATACCACTAGCACGTGTTATAATAGCTATACTACTAGCACGTGTTATAATAGCTATACTATTAGAACGTGTTATAATAGCTATACTACTAGCACGTGTTATAATAGCTAAACTACTAGCACGTGTTATAATAGCTATACTACTAGCACGTGTTATAATAGCTATACTACTAGCACGTGTTATAATAGCTAAACTACTAGCACGTGTTATAATAGATATACTACTAGCACGTGTTATAATAGCTATACTACTAGCACGTGTTATAATAGCTAAACTACTAGCACGTGTTATAATAGCTATACTACTAGCACGTGTTATAATAGCTATACTACTAGCACGTGTTATAATAGCTATACTACTAGCACGTGTTATAATAGCTATACTACTAGCACGTGTTATAATAGCTATACTACTATCACGTGTTATAATAGCTATACTACTAGCACGTGTTATAATTGCTATGCTACTAGCATGTTTTGTACCTGCTGTGTTAATATTACATTTTATATTAGCTGAACTACTAAATGTGTTGTAATTGCTGTACCGCTAGTATAACTAGCACGTGCCATACTAACTGTACTACTAGTACTTTTTATACTAGTATTACTCCCAGTAAGTGTTATACAAGCTATAATACTAGCGGGTGTTGCACGATCTGCAGTACTAGTATGTTTTTATACTAGCTGTACTACCAGTATGTGTCGTACTGGTTGTACTATTATTACGTCTTATATTAGCTATACTACTGGTACATGTTATACTAGTTTTACTACTTGTACGTGTTATAATTGTACTGATAGCAGGCGTTGTACTAGCTGTACTATTATTATTAATTAATCTATCTGTACTACTAGTATATTTTATGCTAGCTGTACTGCTAACACGTGTTTTGCTAGCTGTAATACACGTGCGTGTTGTACTGGCTGTAGTACTAGTACGTTTAATACTATATGTACTACTAGGACGTGTTTCCCTATCTGTACTACTAGGACGTGTTTCACTAGCTGTACTTCTAGTACGTATTTCCCTAGCTGTACTACTAGAACGTGTTTTTCTAGCTGTACTACAAGTGCGTGTTGTACTGGCTGTACTACTATTACGTTTAATACTATATGTACTACTATTACGTGTTTCCCTAGCTGTACTACTAGGACGTGTCTACCTTGCTGTACTACTAGGACGTGTTTCACTAGCTGTGCTACTAGTACGTGTTTCCCTAGCTGTACTACTAGGACGTGTTTTTGCTAGCTGTACTACAAGTACGTGTTGTACTGGCTGTACTACTAGTACGTTTAATACTATATGTACTACTAAGACGTGTTTCACTAGCTGTACAACTAGTACATGTTTCCCTAGCTGTACTTCTAGGACGTGTTGTAACTGTTGTGCTATTATTACGTGTTGTATTAGCTGTACTAAAAATATGTGTTTTAATACTACTACTACATCTACTACTCCTACTGTTACTACTGGATGTACCACTGCTATAGTATCACTACTAATACCACTGCTATTACTACCATTACGTCATGTACTACTGGATGTACTACTACTGCTATAGTATGACTACAAATACTACTGCTATATTATGACTACTAATACCACTGCTATAGTATGACTACTAATACCAATGCTATAGTATGACTACTAATACCACTGCTATTACTACCATTAATACCATGCTATAGTATGACTACTAATACCACTGCTATAGTAGCACTACTAATACCAATGCTATAGTATGACTACTAATACCAATGCTATAGTATGACTACTAATACCAATGCTATAGTATGACTACTAATACCAATGCTATAGTATGACTACTAATACCACTGCTATAGTATGGCTACTAATACCACTGCTATAGTATGATTACTAATACCACTGCTATTACTACCATTACGTCATGTACTACTGGATGTACTACTACTGCTATAGTATGACTACTAATACCAATGCTATAGTATGACTACTAATACCAATGCTATAGTATGACTACTAATACCAATGCTATAGTATGACTACTAATACCACTGATATTACTACCATTACGTCATGTACTACTCCTGCCACAAATATAACTACATGTACCACCAATACTACGAAATATACTGCTGCTCTTACAGCATCATCATCAACAGCAGCTACTTCTACTTATATTACTACTACTACTACTACTACTACTACAACTACAAGTACAACTACTACTACTACTACTACTACTACTTATACCACTACAACTACCACTGCCACAAATATAACTACATGTACCACCGATACTACGAAATATACTGCTGCTGTTACAGCATCATCATCAGCATCAGCTACTTCTACTTATATTATTACTACTACTACTACTACTACTACTACTACTACTACTACTACTACTACTTATACTACTACTACTATAACGGATGTCTCTGGTGGTCTAGTGGTCTAATGCGTTCGCTTTTACAAATTACTGAAATCTCACGCATGTCCGCTCGGTCTCAGCCATCGTGGGAATGTGAGTTAGCTTGCCAATAACTTCTGTGGGTCTATTACTCCTCTCAATTTTCCAGGTTTCTTCCTTCACCAGTTATACTGTCCGCCATATATAGTCTTTCACGCGCTGAATAATGGCATTAATCCCTACAACAACCACCACCACTACTGGGAGTAGAACTGCTACAAATAAATGTACTACTACTATTACTATCACTACTACTACAACTACTGGTACTACTACTACTACTACTACTACAGGTAATATTGCTACTACATATTTCACTACTACTGCTACTACTACCACTACTAATACTACTGCTACTACTACTACAGAAATTGCCGTTGCTGCTGCTGATATTTCGTGTACTAGAAAATCTATTACCAGTTTTACTGATAGTGCTGCATCGAAAATCTAATTTTATTTGACTGTAAATTTGTCTCTTTGGTTATATAGTACTGATTCGTTTAATTATAATATCATAGATGACAGATTCGTTTAATTATAATATCATAGATGACAGATTCGTTTAATTATAATATCATAGATGACATTTATTATACTTTACTTATTACTTTATCTGCGATCGGTCATGGCACGTATTTTTGTGTCGTAAACATAACGAGGTGTAGCTATTTTTGTTTGGATTAGACTGAGTCTAATATGATCCAAGGGAGGCAATTTTGTCTAATATGTCAAAACTGATTGACAGAGTTAATTGACCCTAGTACGCAAAGACTCGTTTCGAGTTGTAATGTAACATGTTTTAATAGACTACATGTTTGAACTCAAACATTACATACACGATTTCCTCTTGTTATAAGTATTAACTAATTTAATATTTTCAAAAATCAAGATGACGCAAATAATTAGTTTCAACCAATACACATCATCATATTTTCCTTCAATAAAAATCATAATTGAATTACATTTACTTTAGAGGAGATAGCATCTCAAAGGTTCACTCCTTATTGTATATAGATGTAGATATATATGTAGATTGTATATGATAAGGAGACTTATTCATTGAAATTAATTCTAAGTTTCAATCGAACTGAGAATTCTGGCATAATTTAATTTTGTTTTTGTTGTTGTTTTAAGCGACACTTTTTAATACATGATTGACTGTAATTTACTGAGGAAATGGGCGCTAGGTGTCGTTCCAGAAGAGAAATTGAGGCAGACGACACAGTCTGACAAGGGCTGGAATTAAACGCGCGACCCATGAAATGTGAGGCTTACATTCTATCATTTTTGCTACCCTGACTGTACGGTTTTCAGGTGTGGTTCGATCGCAGTCGTGTTTCTTGTCAACGATGTTATTCCAAAACTATTAGGCAAACATTTGCATTGAACTTGAAGGCTCATCACCCTACCGAGAAGAAAAATGTTATAGCTAAAACATGGGTGAACAATGATTGCACTCTTTTGTACATACACGTAAATAGAAAAGACGAAAATATTGCAGCGAGAGAGAAAAAAAAGTATATGAAAGGTGGTGTGATGATGTAACATTATGCTTCTGTGATCGAGATAGAAACCAATGCCAAATATGTTACATTCATACTTTAGAAACATAGTCCCATCATCGTAAAGTTTCAATTGAATACAGACATCATGACGTTTGTAACACCGCCATCATCAATGCCACCATCAGCGTTGATATGTGAACTTCTTGTTGCTCATTTGACAAACTGGATACAAAAAGAAAACAACTACAACTATTCATACTTCTCTCCTCCGTTCCTGTTAATTGCATTGTAGGCCTTTAACCTGTAAATATTATCAACAATTAAAATCGTGTTATCCTTACATGCTGTATCACTCAAAACGCACAAACACAAAATAGAAAATAAGACGACCATGTCATATTGAACACCTGTCTGAATATTTTATTCATTTATTTATTTATTATTTATTTATTTATGGCGGATTGACGCATCGTCATAGCCGTCGTTTTGGTCACCTATTAACAACTGGTTTCTTTGTCTGTATACCTGTCCGTACACGTCTTTTCCTAAAAATGTGATTTGACATTGGTATCCTGTTTGCCTCTTTATCTCCCTGCCAGCTCCCTTCTTTAGCTTACGCCGTTTGTCTTCGTATGCTGTCCTGTCCGTTTGTATGTCTGGTCATGAATATTCCAATCCCAACTTCGCAAACTGATTTACCTTATTCCTCATGACCCCGATATTACCCACATTACATTGCTCATTATGTTAATAGCACTCCCTCCCCCTTCTCTCTCTCTCTCTCTCTCTCCTCTCTCTCTCTCTCTCTCTCTCTCTCTCTCTCTCTCTCTCTCTCTCCCATTCGTTACCATATCTCATATACAAATGCATAAATGCGTATAAACGGTTGAGTATTTATAGTCTAGTTGTACTGTGGAATGCTGACAAAAACGACTGCTGCACAGTATGTTCATTCCCTGAGGGGCAATATTGTCATTACATCTATCAGATATACATATATTGTTTACCAGGCCCATGTAATGTGCATAACAGCTGTACTGGGGATATACGATACAGACATAGAAATATAAATGCAATACAGACAAGTATACATGACTCACAGAGGTATATAAATTACACATTGGGGTAATTATAAGAGACAAACAGAATATACATTAAATACAGAGGAATATAAATTACACATAGAGGTATATATATTAAATAAAGAGGTATGTACATTTCACACAGAAGTGTATACAGTACACACAGAGGAACATTCATTACTCAGAGTAAGTGCATTATAGACGGTAAAAAATAAATCTGTTCCATCCTTTATGCCGACAAGTAGTTTGCATTACATAAATTACATCCAAAAACTCAACCACTATTAATTTGTACTTTAAATGAATAATACAAGAAAGAAACAATACCAACGTATCCAATAGATATGATCAATGTGAAAAATATAAGCCGCTTCTAAATGTCATGAAAAAAAAAAAAACAACGATGTGAAAAATACGCAAATGCTAAGGATTCAGGTGCGAGATCACATGACCTTGAGTTTTAGTGTATATCACCCTTAGGTTCATGTTGTGTAGTGTAGGATTGTTGTACATGACAGGAGTAATATGTTCCATTACCTTCGGCAACTGAATATAATTTTTAAAAATCTAATGCAAATTTGCACCAAGTAAATTCAGATTAGAATAAAATTCTTATGTGCATGCCGTATATTTAATTTACTGAATCAAAGAGGTAAATGACATAGTACTTAATAGAAGGGTCGAATAAAGTAACATCATGTTTGTTACAAAATTATAAATTTCAAACAAAACTTTCTGGAAAAAGGATTTCCGATATGGGATGGGAGATGATGGTTATCGATACTTGGAGGATGATGGTTATCGATACTTGAAGGATGAAGGTTATCGATACTTGGAGGATAATGGTTATCGATACTTGGAGGATGATGCTTATCGATACTTGGAGGCTGAAGGCTATCGATACTTGGAGGATGATGGTTATCGATACTTGGAGGATGATCAGACTCAGTGTTATTGACTAGATTGAGTGAATAATAAACATATGAAATTAATGGATGGAATAAACGGAGATCTGAGCAGAGATATAGAACAACACGAGCTAGGGTAATTAAAATGACAATTGAATCAATTATATAAACAAAGTAGTAATTTGCTAGACACTTGAAGGATACAGAAAATAATTAGCAAAACCTATTAAATATGCATCTCCAGTTATGTTTACAAAGATATAACAAATGTCATTATAACATCGAGTGACCGTTTTGAACTCCACTGTCAAGCATTACTGTATAACCTGATGACTGGTTGCGGATCACACCAGTTTGATGTTGATGGTCTATTCCCTCTGACCCTCTGACTTCTCGTGTGGTACTGCCCACAGTGAACTTTCTCTGTCTCAGTCTGTCTGTCTGTCTCTGTCTCTGTCTCTATCTCTATATCTCTCTCTCTCTCTCTCTCTCTCTCTCTCTCTCTCTCTCTCTCTCTCTCTCTCTCTCTCTCTCTCAACGATAGTTTGTTGGAATTCTCTTTCATTACGTCCGATATCGTCATATCGTAATTCAAACAGACACTAACTGCTAATATGATTTCAAGTCGCATCCTGCAACTTCATACATTATGAATGTAAGCTCAATTCCTTCCATAAACAAAACATAGCACAAGCAGACTAAAATATTTCCCTAAACAAACTATTTAACATCACTAAACGATATGGCATTTTCTGGCCTCAACATACTTGCTACTTTTCCTGGGAGTCACGATATCATCTAGACTGACCAATTATACGGCTTAAGACATTTATGAAACATAAAACGTCGCATGGACACACGTCCTTAATTGTTTAGTTAATCGCCATAATTAACACACGAACATCCAGGCTTTCATATCCTTTCCCACTGTCCTTAACAACCCGATTTCGGCAAGTTTAAACTTATGACAAATATTCAGCAAGTACAAACAACCAAAGCTTCAACCTTACACAGTTATCGGACATGCCTCATTAAGAATTACAACGCTATCATTTATATCTGCTTTACTTTTGTATTGGAAATATGTTGTTGTTTTCGCTTATAATTTTTTATACTTTTTGTATTACAATATTTTCAATTCAGTTATTTTTGTTCGGTATAAATATATGCAAACTTCCTATACCTACACTACTGCAATGTATCTCACTTTTCTATATTCTCTTTTAAGATCTAGTCTTTCCATTTCTTCTTTTGTAAATTCTGACTTAGTCATATCCTTTTGCTTTACCAGAGCGATTTTATTTAAGTATTCTACACCTTTTATTAAATATCCTACACCTTTTATTTAGGTATCCTTCACCTTTTATTTAAGTATCCAACACCTTTCTCAAAGTATCCTACTCCTTTTTTAAGTATCCCACCCCTTTTAGTTAAGTATCCTACACCTTTTTCAAGTATCCTACACTTTTTATTTAAGTATCCTACACCTTTTAAGTATCCTACACCTTTTTCAAGTATCCTACTCCTTTCATTTAGTATCCTACTCCTTTACTAAAGTATCCTACTTCTTTTATTAAGGTATCCCTCACCTTTTATTTAAGTATCATTTTCCTGTTATTTAAGTATCCTATTCATTTTATTTAAGTATCCTAGACCTTTTATTTAAATATCATAACCTTTTATTTAGGTATCCTACTCCCCTTATTTAGGTATCCCACACAATTTTTTAAGCATCCTTCACCTTTCATTTAAGTATCCGACTACATTTAGGTATCCTTCACCTTTTATTTAAGTATCCAACACCTTTTTCAAAGTATCCTACTCCTTTTTTAAGTATCCTATACCTTTATTTAAGTATCCAACACCTTTTATTTAGGTATCCTACTCCTTTTAAGTATCCTACACCTTTTATTCAAGTATTCTACACCTTTTATTTAGGTATCCTACTCCTTTTATTTAAGTATCCTGCACCTTTTATTTAAGTATCCTACTCCTTTTATTTAGGTATCCTACTACTTTTATTTAAGTATCCTACACCTTTTATTTAAGTAGCCTACTCCTTTTATTTAGGTATCCTACTCCTTTTATTTAAGTATCCCACGCCTTTTATTTAGGTAACGTACACCTTTTATTTAAGTATCCTATTCATTTATTCAAGTACCCTACTCCTTTTTTTAAGTACGTATTCCTTGTATTTAAGTATCCTACTCCTTTTATTTAAGTATCCTACTCTTCTTATTTAAATATCCTACACCTTTTATTTAGGTATCCTTCACCTTTTATATAAGTATCCTACTCTTTTTATTTTGTATCATACTCCTTTTATTTAAGTATTATACTCCTTTTTATTAAGTATCCTACACCTTTTATTTAGGCATCCTACTCCTTTTATTTAAGTATCCTACGCCTTTTATTTAGGTATCCTACATCTTTTATTTAAGTATCCTATTCATTTTATTCAAGTATCCTACTCCTTTTTTATGTACGTATTCCTTGTATTTAAGTATCCTACTCCTTTTATTTAAATATCCTACACCTTTTATTTTTGTACGTATTTCTGGTATTTAAGTATCCTATTCTTTTTTTTCTTAAGTATCCTACATCTATTTTTTTATGTATCCTACACCTTTTATTTAAGTATCCTACTCCCCTTATTTAATGATCTTACACCTTTTATTTAAGTATCCTACTCCTTTTTTAATTATCCTACTCCTTTACTAAAGTATCATACTCCTTTTATTTAAGCATCCCTCACCTTTTATTTAAGTATACTACACTTTTTATTTAAGTATCCAATTCCTTTTATTTATGTACCGTACACGTGTTTTTTTAAGAATCATAGTCCTTTTATTTAAGCATCCTACACCTTTTATTTACGATTGACAGCAGTTGGGATGAAGCACAATACGTGACTGCTTATAAACAGGGACCATGAGGTTCCTTGATCATGTATTCATTGTCCATGGTAGTATGTTATTGAAGATTAATATTAATACACATAAATTGTTTTGCATTATGTTATTATGTACCGTGCATTAGCATCGGAGGTATATATACGTTATTCTTGTGCCTTAACATGGGAGAAATATTCACGTTATACCCGGGGCTTAACATAGGAGGTATATACACGATATATGGTGCCTTAACGTGGGAGGCATATACACCTTAAACATGTGCCTTAACATGGAAGGCGTATACACGTTATAATGGTGACTTAACATGGAAAGCCCATACAGGTTAACATGTGCCTTAACATGTGAGGTATATACACGTTAACATGTGACTTAACATTTGAGGTATATACACGTAATACCGGTACCTTAATGTGAGAGGCATATAACGTTATGTGCCTGAACATGTGAGGTAAGGATGGAGCCAAAGGAAAGTTTTATAGAAGGTAACTTTACTGATTGTACAAATAAAGATAACGTTATTGAGTATTAAAGTAAAGATGATTTTACTGAGTATGCTAGTAATGATAACGTTACTAAATACAAATAAAGATAACGTTACTGAGTGTACAAGTAATTATAATTGTACTGAATAAACAAGAAAAGATATCGTTACCAACTATACAAGAAAAGATAACGTTACTGTGTATAAAAGTAAAGATCACGTTACTGAGTATACTAGTAAAGATAACGTTACTGAGTACAATAGTAAAGATAACGTTACTGAGTACACTGGTAAAGATATCGTTACCAACTATACAAGTAAAGATAACGTTACTAAGTACACTGGTAAAGATAACGTTACTGAGTACAATGGTAAAGATATCGTTACCAACTTAGCAAGTTAAGATACTAGTAAAGATAACGTAACTGAACAAACTGGTAAAGATAACGTTACTGTAGTACATTAGTAATGATAACGTTACTGTAGTACATTAGTAAAGATAACGTTACTGAATACACTGGTAAAGATAACGTTACTGAGTACACTAGTAATGATAACGTTACTGAGTACACTAGTAAAGATAACGTTACATAGTACACTGGTAAAGGTAACGTTACTGATTATACTAGCAAAGATAACGTTACTGTAGTACATTAGTAAAGATAACGTTACTGAATAGACTGGTAAAGATAACGTTACTGAATAAACTGGTAAAGATAACGTTACTGAGTACAATGGTAAAGATATCGTTACCAACTATACAAGTAAAGATAACGTTACTAAGTACACTGGTAAAGATAACGTTACTGAGTACAATGGTAAAGATATCGTTACCAACTTAGCAAGTTAAGATACTAGTAAAGATAACGTTACTGAATAAACTGGTAAAGATAACGTTACTGAGTACACTAGTAATGATAACGTTACTGTAGTACATTAGTAAAGATAACGTTACTGTAGTACATTAGTAAAGATAACGTTACTGAATACACTGGTAAAGATAACGTTACTGAGTACAATGGTAAAGATATCGTTACCAACTTAGCAAGTTAAGATACTAGTAAAGATAACGTTACTGAATAAACTGGTAAAGATAACGTTACTGAGTACACTAGTAATGATAACGTTACTGTAGTACATTAGTAAAGATAACGTTACTGTAGTACATTAGTAAAGATAACGTTACTGAATACACTGGTAAAGATAACGTTACTGAGTACACTAGTAATGATAACGTTACTGAGTACACTAGTAAAGATAACGTTACATAGTACACTGGTAAAGGTAACGTTACTGATTATACTAGCAAAGATAACGTTACTGAGTACACTAGTAAAGAAAACGTTACTGAGTACACTAGTAAAGATAACGTTACATAGTACACTAGTAAAGATAATGTTACTGAGTATACTAGTAAAGATAACGTTACTGAGTACATTAGTGAAGATATCGTTACTGAGTACACTGGTAAAGAGAACGTTACTGAGTACACGGGTAAAGATAACGTTACTGAGTATACTAGTAAAGATAACGTTACTGAATACACTGGTAAAGATAACGTTACTGAGTACATTAGCAAAGATAACGTTACTGAATATATTGGCAAAGATAACGTTACTGAATACACTAGTAATGATAACGTTACTGAGTACACTAGTAAAGATAACGTTACATAGTACACTGGTAAAGGTAACGTTAATGAGTATACTAGTAAAGATAACGTTACTGAATACACTGGTAAAGATAACGTTACTGAGTACAATGGTAAAGATAACGTTACTGAGTACAATAGTAAAGATAACGTTACTGAGTATACTGGTAAAGATAACGTTACTGAGTATACTGGCAAAGATAACGTTACATAGTACACTGGTAAAGATAACGTTACTGAGTATACTGGTAAAGATAACGTTACTGAGTACAATAGTAAAGATAACGTTACTGAGTACACTAGTAAAGATAACGTTACATAGTACAATGGTAAAGATAACGTTACTGAGTACAATAGTAAAGATAACGTTACTGAATACACTAGTAATGATAACGTTACTGAGTACACTAGTAAAGATAACGTTACATAGTACACTGGTAAAGATAACGTTACTGAGTACACTGGTAAAGATAACGTTACTGAGTGCACTAGTAAATATAACGTTACTGAGTACACTATTAAAGATAACGTCACTGGGTATAATAGTAAAGATAACGCAGCTGATTGTACAATTAAGAGAACGTCATTTCATATACTAGTAAATAAACGTCATTGATTATGCTACTGAAATAACTTTGCTGATTATAAAAATAAAGATAAGGTTAGTGAGCATACTTCTAAAGATTTTGTCACTGGCCTTATTATATACTCTATTTTTCCACTGTTAATTGTAGTGTATCAAAATCGTGCAGTTATTCTACGATACTGAACGCCTCGATATTGGACGCACTAACAGGACACGTGCGCCGCAGTTAGCAATGTGTATTGGGAACTACTTTAAAAACAAATATACTACACTAGTATTGTAGACGTCAGGTCTTAGTTTATTAGATTTTGTTAGTGGTTAAACTAAATAATCTGGTTCGTCTATTTGAACGTTGAGATGATAAAGAAAAAGATGTCGACGAGTTACTTGAGTCACAAATTAAACTTTCAGTCAATCAAATGAAAAAACGATATATTCCAAATGTAAAAACAAAGCAAAACTCGAAAGGAAGTATTGAAAAATCCATTCGGAAAAAAACTTTCGTTTACAATTTGATCCGCGACCACACAGTATGAAAATATATTATTGTCTGGGTTATTAGTCAAAACAGTTTGAATATGTATGTCATTGCCTGTGTTATTAGTCGAAACAGTTTGAATATGTATGTCATTGACTGGGTTATTAGTCAAAACAGTTTGAATATGTATGCCATTGCCTGGGTTATTAGTCGAAACAGTTTGAATATGTAGGTCATTGTCCGGGTTATTGGTCAAAAAAGTTTAAATATGTATGCCATTGCCTGGGTTATTAATCAAAACAGTTTGAATATGAATGTCATTGCCTGGTTTATTAATCAAAACAGTGTGAACATGTATGTCATTGCGTGGGTGTTTAGCTAAAACAGTATGACTATGTAGGTCATTGTACGGGTCATTGGTAAAAACAGTTTGAATATGTATGTCGTTACCTGGGTTATTAGTCATAACAGTATGACTACGTAGGTCATTGTCCGGGTCATTGGTAAAAACAGTATGAATATGTATGTCGTTACAAGGGTTATTAGTCAAGACAGTATGAATATGTAGGTCATTGCCTGGGTTATTAATCAAAACAGTATGAATATATTTTCTATTGTCTGGGATATTAGTCAAAATAGTATGAATGTGTAACTCTATGTTATTAGTCATAACAGTATGAATATATATTTCATTGCCTGGTTTATTAGTCAAAACAGTTTGAATATGTAGGTCATTGCCTGGGTTATTAGTCAAATAGTATGAATATATATTTCATTGTCTGGGTTATTAGTCAAACAGTATGAAAATGTAAGCTATTGTTAGGGTTATTACTCCATATCTTCTCCAGAAACTTCAAAAAGTTCAAAACACATGATAAACAATTGTTCAGATCATCCTTAGAGCACCACGATCTTAGCACACCTCCCGGCTGCTCTCTTGACTACACTGGCTATCCATTCGATCCAGAATCAAACACAAAATGTGTGATACCTTTCACTGACGGACTCGTGTCCGATATACCTATCTGGCCTCACCCATGTGTGCACACCAGCAAGATACGCTCCACTTCTGACAATTGTATACTCATTATTCCCACTTTGAAAACGAAGCCATATTGACAACGTTCTTTTTGCATACCAGGACCCAGCAACGGGGAACGAATTGCCCATTGATATTAGACACAAAGACACAGTGATCCCTTTTTAGAGTGCTCTTAAAACTCATTTTTGTCACTGCATGCACAAGCGTAAAGACACACACACACACACACACACACACACACACACACACACACATATATATATATATATATATAATATATATATATATATATATATATATATATATATATATATATATATTATTGACTGCGCTCTTAGTCAAAACAGTATTTTGTTGCTGTTTAAGCAATGAGATACTGTAATAAATGGTTGCTAAAACGTCGAATGTCAATCGTGCTGTTATACCATCAGTCCTCACTACTAACTATTACCGTGTTATACCATCAGTCTTCACTACTAACCATTACCGTGTTATAACATCAGTCCTCACTACTAACCATTACCGTGTTATAACATCAGTCTTCACTACTAACCATTACCCGTGTTATACCATCAGTCTTTACTACTATCCATTACCGTGTTATAACATCAGTCTTCATTAACAACTATTCTGAATTGTTTTTCGGTTGTATGTACGTAGACTACGTTTTTACGATGTTTGATTTTAGCTGCCAATTTTCAATCTGGCAGCTGTTATAGTAAACGTAGTAGTAGTAGTAGTAGTAGCAGTAGCAGTAGTAGAAGTAGTAGTATCGTTGTTTCTTATTATTGTGGATGTTATGATACTGTTGATCATGTGATGAACAGTTGTTTAAATCACTTGACATAATTTGATTTTATTCTTTCTTTTCTTTTTCATATCACCTGAATCCATTGGAAAATGACATACAGGTAAGAAAAGTTCAATTTAAATTTATCTAGAAGTCCATTTGAAATATTATGCTAAATTCTTGAAGCGTGAAAACATGAAGCAACCAAACCCTTGGTCGTACGATCATTATTCTATCGTCATTGTATTGTGTGGGTCTCAACTGCTTTATTTATCTGGCAGTCTCCCGATCAACAACCCGATTGTATGTTTTTTTTTTCTTATTTACGAAGAGTACTCTGTTACAGAAGATAGCAATTAATAATTCAGCGATCATTTTAAAGGTTACTGATGCACACAACATAAATTGCACTTTATCTCCCGAGGCAGGGGTAGTCGGTCCAGAGAGGAGACGCGAAAGAACCGGAGCGTTTCTTCCTAATTTAGTTTTCGTTACTGTTCCATAGCTAAACTAACGCCATCATGATGCATTTAATACAGTGGTTTACCGGGCCCCTATTAGGGATTAGGTCCCATCTCTCTCTCTCTCTCTCTCTCTCTCTCTCTCTCTCTCTCTCTCTCTCTCTCTCTCTGTGACTCATCTGGTTATAAATACCAAAGCACTAATATAACTCTAATATTAGTTGTTCCCCTGAGAAAAAAATCATTTAGTATTGGATGAGATGGGGTGAAGCGCATCAATCAATTAGCAAATAAGCCTGGTTTCTACAAGGCACATCTGTTGCCAATCTCTGGGTGCTAATTTGACACGTTTAGTCCAAGAAGGTTTTTAGCTAGAGACAGTTAAAGCCAACAAATCGAAATGTTTTCACATCAAACATTTTTCATAATCAGTCCTGCCTTGCTATTGATTGACCTAAACGTGATGTCAGTTTTCAGCCAAACAGTAATTCTCACGAAATAACCCAATGTCAATGTCAATCGTGCTGTTATACCATCAGTCCTCACTACTAACTATTACCGTGTTATACCATCAGTCTTCACTACTAACCATTACCGTGTTATAACATCAGTCCTCACTACTAACCATTACCGTGTTATAACATCAGTCTTCACTACTAACCATTACCGTGTTATACCATCAGTCTTTACTACTATCCATTACCGTGTTATAACATCAGTCTTCATTAACAACTATTCTGAATTGTTTTTCGGTTGTATGTACGTAGACTACGTTTTTACGATGTTTGATTTTAGCTGCCAATTTTCAATCTGGCAGCTGTTATAGTAAACGTAGTAGTAGTAGTAGTAGCAGTAGCAGTAGTAGAAGTAGTAGTATCGTTGTTTCTTATTTTTGTGGATGTTATGATACTGTTGATCATGTGATGAACAGTTGTTTAAATCACTTGACATAATTTGATTTTATTCTTTCTTTTCTTTTTCATATCACCTGAATCCATTGGAAAATGACATACAGGTAAGAAAAGTTCAATTTAAATTTATCTAGAAGTCCATTTGAAATATTATGCTAAATTCTTGAAGCGTGAAAACATGAAGCAGCCAAACCCTTGGTCGTACGATCATTATTCTATCGTCATTGTATTGTGTGGGTCTCAACTGCTTTATTTATCTGGCAGTCTCCCGATCAACAACCCGATTGTATGTTTTTTTTCTTCTTATTTACGAAGAGTACTCTGTTACAGAAGATAGCAATTAATAATTCAGCGATCATTTTAAAGGTTACTGATGCACACAACATAAATTGCACTTTATCTCCCGAGGCAGGGGTAGTCGGTCCAGAGAGGAGACGCGAAAGAACCGGAGCGTTTCTTCCTAATTTAGTTTTCGTTACTGTTCCATAGCTAAACTAACGCCATCATGATGCATTTAATACAGTGGTTTACCGGGCCCCTATTAGGGATTAGGTCCCATCTCTCTCTCTCTCTCTCTCTCTCTCTCTCTCTCTCTCTCTCTCTCTCTCTCTCTCTCTCTCTCTCTCTCTCTCTCTCTCTCTCTCTCTGTGACTCATCTGGTTATAAATACCAAAGCACTAATATAACTCTAATATTAGTTGTTCCCCTGAGAAAAAAATCATTTAGTATTGGATGAGATGGGGTGAAGCGCATCAATCAATTAGCAAATAAGCCTGGTTTCTACAAGGCACATCTGTTGCCAATCTCTGGGTGCTAATTTGACACGTTTAGTCCAAGAAGGTTTTTAGCTAGAGACAGTTAAAGCCAACAAATCGAAATGTTTTCACATCAAACATTTTTCATAATCAGTCCTGCCTTGCTATTGATTGACCTAAACGTGATGTCAGTTTTCAGCCAAACAGTAATTCTCACGAAATAACCCAATACATACGTGTATTAGATGAGTATAATGGCGTTTTTGTATTACATGAGTATAATGGCGTTTTTGTATTACATGAGTATAATGGCGTTTTTGTATTACATGAGTATAATGGCGTTTTTGTATTACATGAGTATAATGGCGTTTTTGTATTACATGAGTATAATGGCGTTTTTGTATGTTGCACAGAGAAGTAAATCACCTTGATGTTCGTATCATTTCGAGTATTTCTGCATTTGTGGTACATCATACATTTATAATGACTTTGCCAACTTCTTAAGTATCCGGTATCTAATTGCGTGTATCATTTAAGCTGTAGACATTGGCTTAACAGCTTTGTGTGTGTGTGTGTGTGTGTGTGTGTGTGTGTGTGTGTGTGTGTGTGTGTGTGTGTGTACACCATTTGATAGACATTGATTACATGACGAAAGAATTGAATTCGTTATGTTGTCAAATGCTTGGTAAAATGGTCAGCATGGCGACCTGTTCCAGGGTCAAACCCCAACCCCTAACTTTTATCAACATTTGTATTTACTTCCTTGCCTTGAATAAGGAAAGATAATCGTGTTATTATTGCCTTGAATAAGGAAAGATAATCGTGTTATTATTGCCTTGAATAAGGAAATATAATCGTGTATTATTGCCTTGAATAAGGAAAGATAATCGTGTTATTATTGCTGTGAATAAGGAACGATAATCGTGTTATTATTGCCGTGAATAAGGAAAGATAATCGTGTTATTATTGCCGTGAATAAGGAAGGATAATCGTGTTATTATTGCCTTGAATAAGGAAAGATAATTGTGTTATTATTGCCGTGAATAAGGAACGATAATCGTGTTATTATTATCGTGAATAAGGAAAGTTAATCGTGTTATTATAGATTGGTTTGAGTGGGTAACCGGGTAACGACACCAAATGAGACACGTGACTGTGGTAATGTTGCAGATTGGTATGAATGGATACTAACTCAAAAGAAGATTCGTTCTCCTGGTGTGATTGCGCATTTGTTTGTATTTATTGGCTCAAAAAATAGATATATTATCCTTGTATGAGTGTCTGTTGGTTTTGGTAGGAACTAACTCAAAATAGAAAATGTTAGCCTGTTATACCGTTGATTTCTATTTATGCCGAAAATCAGCCTCACATCTAAAATGATATTGACATGGATGTATGTTGGAATGATATGAAAACCAGCAAAATCTGAAAGCAATTTGTCTGCACATATCGGTGTTCATTTTATACACATACGGGTCTTTCGTGATGCTGCTGAGCTAAAGAAGCTGAATAGTTCGTTAAGCGATGTGCACAAACTATTGTCAGATCAAATTCTTTGTTTGGCGACTTACCAATCCGCGTGGAATAACATAACCCTCTGTCCCAATGGCCATTTTGAAAATCGCTCTAGATATGGCCATTATCAAATACCGGAAGTGTCTAACTTTAAGCAGGAATTTCTGAAAGATTTGCAAGCAGCAAAAGTTTACAATTCAATAACAGCTGAGATCGGAACTATGTATTTCTTACAGTAAAAACGCGGGATTCGGGGCTTGATTTATCGGACTACTTTTGGTGGGTACTGACTCATTGACCTTGGTAGGAGTACCCGTTGTATTGGTGGGCAACATTCATGCACTTTCTGGTCACTACGTTGTATCAATGCTAACGAATTTATGCACTTTTAGTCACTAAGGCGTACCATTGCTAACAATTTATCAACGGTTCACATCGTATGTCTGGCATCTATAAACATCTGGAGTTGTTTCCCTTCGGTACTTATGACAAATGAAACGTCATTTGCTCAGATAGTACGTGTATCAGCAACAGTGTCAACTCGTGGTTCTTTGTCAGAATTATTTAATCAATTTCATGTTATTGAAGGTTAATTTTTTTTTTAATTAAAAGCATGATAACAAAACTTGCAGCGTTTTTACATGTCTTTGACTTGAAGGGAATTGCGGTTCTTGGCTTTCGGCTGTGAACGGAACAGCAATTTCTGGTTTTGTATTTGAGGATCTTTTCTGTGATCGTAAATGCGTTACTTCATATCATGCCATCGTTTCTAAGAACTCGCGTTTTACGTCTATCTGTTTTGCACGTGCATTTGATGAAGAATTCAAGTTTTTTTTTCTTTAATGGTGAAACATTGCAACAGGGCAGTTGGACGAATATAGACAGTTTTCCGTATTTAGGTCAGCAGTTGGACGAGTATAGATAGTTTTTCTTCTTTTTTATTTTTTAAATTGTTTGCAATTTTCAAACATCGATCATTAATTCTATCTGTTTTTATTTAATGTGTTCAAACTGTTACAGTTTACAATTTTTAGGCACAAATCACTTTCGCAATGTTACTGTTACTCCTGATTGAAAGAAATGGAGGTGGGTGTTACACGCATATTGTCTGCTTGTATCATTTTGTACTATTGTGTAGTATTGTGCGTTTTCTTTACTTAAAAAGTTACGATCGCGTAGTATTTTGGTCTGTATTTTGTTTTATTCTTCATTTCAATTACTTCTCTTGAACATTCATCTTAATCGTGTCAATATAACGCGTGTTAAATGCCATTTTGTGTTGTTCTTCTTAATCGCAATAGAACGCGTCAACAGTGTAATGCCATTTTGTGTTGTTCTTCTTAATGACAATATAACGCGTGTCAACAGAGTAATGCCATTTTGTGTTGTCCTTCTTAATCGCAATATAACGCGTGTCAATAGAGTAATGCCATTTTGTGTTGTTCTTCTTAATCGCAATAGAACGCGTGTCAATAGAGTAATGCCATTTTGTGTTGTTCTTCTTAATCGCAATAGAACGCGTGTCAACAGAGTAATGCCATTTTGTGTTATTCTTCTTAATCGCAATAGAACGCGTGTCAATAGAGTACTGCCATTTTGTGTTATCCTTCTTAATCGCAATAGAACGCGTGTCAATAGAGTACTGCCATTTTGTGTTGTTAGAGAATTATCAGTTAACACATGGATGCAAGGAAAAGCTATTACCCTGATGTGTTAACTATATATAGATCGTTGTGTGTCTCGTCTATCTTTATGTATAATTTTGGTCTCAGGACCACCAATCTTATCATAGCTCTAATTAATGGATGCAAGGAGAACCCATCATACTTAAGCGTTAAGTATACATTCTTGTGGTCTTGATTTCCCTGCGTAATATATCGCCTCTTTTTTAAGTGTTGCCCAGAAGCAGTGATGAAACAATCAGATACCGAACGAATGTCATAATAAATGGTGAAAAATGTGTTAATTCAATGTTCATTGACGTGTAAATCATTTGTACAATATCGACCAGTTTTCTTCTGTCTTAGGCCAAGTGTCTGTAACGGTATGTCATTTGCATCTTAAGCAAAACGTATAGGATTTACACGCTGTGTTCTGGATGAAGTATTGAAGATTTGGTGAAACAATACAGACAAGAAATACAGAAAGAAATAAACAAATTAGGGAGAAATACGGGTTGATACAATCCCATGGTAATTTGAAAGAGTTTCGGAAAAAAATCAGAAAGATCCTGAATGTAGTGAATAAGCAGGTCGCTCCTAGGCGATCGATCCGTCGCTCAGTAGGTCGTTCTATTTTAGTTGTGTTGAAATTATATTGATAATCAGATGTAACAAGATTGTTCTTTCAAGGAAAATTAATTAATGTGTGCTAGACAAAAATAAAAGATGCACGAAACATTAAATCACCATTACAAGAAATGATACATATTTTAAGCTTCAGTTTCAATTTCAGCTTCATTATCAGCCAATCAAAATTGGTGTTATTTAAGTAGCATCATCAGCAACCGTTTTGATATGTTAAATTTAAATTAGAATTTCATTATCAGTCAATCAAAATTGGTGTTATTTCAGTAGCATCATCAGCAACGTTAGTTTTGATATGTTAAATTTGAATTAGAAATTAATGATCAGCCAAACTAAAAAAGATGTAAATATAAATGACGTTATTTAAAACTTACTGAATATATTATTTATATCTGCTGACCGTTGCGCAAGCATAACTATGAATGGCATTTAAGTTGCTTAAACATGATGAAATTAGTATAACATGAATGTTGAAGAATAATGAGTTAATATAACATGAATTATGAAGAACAATTAGTTGATATAACCGGAAAATTGAAGAATAATGAGCTAGTATAACCGGATTATTGAATAATAATGAGTTAATATAACCGGACTATTGACAAATAATGAGTTAGTATAAAATGGATATTCAAGAATAATGAGTTAGTATAACCAGAATACTGAAGAATAACGAGTTAGTATAACCGGATTATTGAAGAATAATGAGTTAGTATAACCGGATTATTGAAGAATAATGAGTTAATATAACCGGACTATTGGCAAATAATGAGTTAGTATAAAAGGGATATTCAAGAATAATGAGTTAGTATAACCAGAATACTGAAGAATAACGAGTTAGTATAACCGGATTATTGAAGAATAATGAGTTAGTATAACCAGAATACTGAAGAATAACGAGTTAGTATAACCGGATTATTGAAGAATAATGAGTTAGTATAACCGGACTATTGACAAATAATGAGTTAGTATAAAAGGGATATTGAAGAATAATGAGTTAGTATAACCGGAATATTGAAGAATAATGAGTTAGTATAACCGTATTATTGAAGAATAATGAGTTAGTATAACCGGAATATTGAAGAATAATGAGTTAATATAAAATGGATATTCAAGAATAATGAGTTAGTATAACCGAATTATTAGAGAATAATGAGTTAGTATAACCGGAATATTGAAGAATAATGAGTTAGTATAACAGGATTATTGAAAAATAATGAGTTAGTATAACCGGATTATTGAACAATAATGAGTTAGTATAACCGGATTATTGAAGAATAATGAGTTAGTATAACCGGAATATTAAAGAATAATGAGTTAGTATAACCGGAATATTGAAGAATAATGAGTTAGTATAACCGGAATATTGAAGAATAATGAGTTAATATAACCGGATTATTGAAGAATAATGAGTTAGTATAACCGGATTATTGAAGAATAATGAGTTAGTATAACCGGATTATTAAAGAATAATGAGTTAGTATAACCGGAATATTGAAGAATAATGAGTTAGTATAACCGGATTATTGAAGAATAATGAGTTAGTATAACCGGAATATTGAAGAATAATGAGTTAGTATAAACGGATTATTAAAGAATAATGAGTTAGTATAACCGGAATATTGAAGAATAATGAGCTAATATAACCGAATTATTAAAGAATAATGAGTTAGTATAACCGGAATATTGAAGAATAATGAGTTAGTATAACCGGAATATTGAAGAATAATGAGTTAGTATAACCGGATTATTGAAGAATAATGAGTTAATATAACCGGACTATTGACAAATAATGAGTTAGTATAAAAGGGATATTCAAGAATAATGAGTTAGTATAACCAGAATACTGAAGAATAACGAGTTAGTATAACCGGATTATTGAAGAATAATGAGTTAGTATAACCAGAATACTGAAGAATAACGAGTTAGTATAACCGGATTATTGAAGAATAATGAGTTAGTATAACCGGATTATTGAAGAATAATGAGTTAATATAACCGGACTATTGACAAATAATGAGTTAGTATAAAAGGGATATTGAAGAATAATGAGTTAGTATAACCGGAATATTGAAGAATAATGAGTTAGTATAACCGTATTATTGAAGAATAATGAGTTAGTATAACCGGAATATTGAAGAATAATGAGTTAATATAAAATGGATATTCAAGAATAATGAGTTAGTATAACCGAATTATTAGAGAATAATGAGTTAGTATAACCGGAATATTGAAGAATAATGAGTTAGTATAACCGTATTATTGAAGAATAATAAGTTAGTATAACCGGAATATTGAAGAATAATGAGTTAGTATAACAGGATTATTGAAAAATAATGAGTTAGTATAACCGGATTATTGAACAATAATGAGTTAGTATAACCGGATTATTGAAGAATAATGAGTTAGTATAACCGGAATATTAAAGAATAATGAGTTAGTATAACCGGAATATTGAAGAATAATGAGTTAGTATAACCGGAATATTGAAGAATAATGAGTTAATATAACCGGATTATTGAAGAATAATGAGTTAGTATAACCGGATTATTGAAGAATAATGAGTTAGTATAACCGGATTATTAAAGAATAATGAGTTAGTATAACCGGAATATTGAAGAATAATGAGTTAGTATAACCGGATTATTGAAGAATAATGAGTTAGTATAACCGGAATATTGAAGAATAATGAGTTAGTATAAACGGATTATTAAAGAATAATGAGTTAGTATAACCGGAATATTGAAGAATAATGAGCTAATATAACCGAATTATTAAAGAATAATGAGTTAGTATAACCGGAATATTGAAGAATAATGAGTTAGTATAACCGGAATATTGAAGAATAATGAGTTAGTATAACCGGATTATTGAAGAATAATGAGTTAATATAACCGGACTATTGACAAATAATGAGTTAGTATAAAAGGGATATTGAAGAATAATGAGTTAGTATAACCGGAATATTGAAGAATAATGAGTTAGTATAACCGTATTATTGAAGAATAATGAGTTAGTATAACCGGAATATTGAAGAATAATGAGTTAATATAAAATGGATATTCAAGAATAATGAGTTAGTATAACCGAATTATTAGAGAATAATGAGTTAGTATAACCGGAATATTGAAGAATAATGAGTTAGTATAACCGTATTATTGAAGAATAATAAGTTAGTATAACCGGAATATTGAAGAATAATGAGTTAGTATAACAGGATTATTGAAAAATAATGAGTTAGTATAACCGGATTATTGAACAATAATGAGTTAGTATAACCGGATTATTGAAGAATAATGAGTTAGTATAACCGGAATATTAAAGAATAATGAGTTAGTATAACCGGAATATTGAAGAATAATGAGTTAGTATAACCGGAATATTGAAGAATAATGAGTTAATATAACCGGATTATTGAAGAATAATGAGTTAGTATAACCGGATTATTGAAGAATAATGAGTTAGTATAACCGGATTATTAAAGAATAATGAGTTAGTATAACCGGAATATTGAAGAATAATGAGTTAGTATAACCGGATTATTGAAGAATAATGAGTTAGTATAACCGGAATATTGAAGAATAATGAGTTAGTATAAACGGATTATTAAAGAATAATGAGTTAGTATAACCGGAATATTGAAGAATAATGAGCTAATATAACCGAATTATTAAAGAATAATGAGTTAGTATAACCGGAATATTGAAGAATAATGAGTTAGTATAACCGGAATATTGAAGAATAATGAGTTAGTATAACCGGATTATTGAAGAATAATGAGTTAGTTTAAAAGGGATATTCAAGAATAATGAGTTTGCATACCATAAATATGTCAGAAAGATGAATTACTATGTACTTTTCAGAGAGTGACGCATGTGAGGTGAAGTTGTGTGCATTTGTAACATGCACAATAGAGATAATGTTGGCATATCTCTATGCTACTTTGATGTAATGTGACTGACATTTCTTTGGATACTGCACTTGTTGAAATTGTACATCATCTAAGCACATGGTATAACAAAATGGATGTTCCCATGTGCTTGACAAATTAACCAAAATTAATCAAAAGTACACTAACTTTAGCAGTTATTAAGCTGGGGAAAACGAATTTTGCTGAAGTAGGCAATAGCACCTTCTGAAAGTGCAATGAACAAGTTACAAAACATCTGAAAATTAAAAAAAGTTATTGGATCATTTTTCTACAATTTACCTCTGAAGTCCAGGAAGTGAAAATGACCATGCGGAGCTAGAAGTTTGTTTATTCAAGCACATCTTAAGTTAGCCCAAGCTGTATACTCTAGAACCGAAAGTACACCCATCAATCATACATCAAAATAAAGGGAATTGAATGGTCTTCTCCCAACATCTAAGATATACAAAGTCTTTATTATATTGCCAGTATAACCAGTGAAGAAATCCCAGAAAATTATTTTTCTTTAAAATTCTAACCCTATGCAAATTACGAAACTGTATAGCGCCACCTAATGGGGAAGAATAATGAGTTACTATAATCGGAATATTGACGAAAAATGAGTTAGTTAAACATAAATATTGAAGAACAATGAGTTGGTATAACCAGAATATTGAAGAATAACGAATTAGTGTAACATTAATATGAAGAATAAAGTGTTGTTGTAAACGAAATATTGACGAATAATGAGTTTTCATTAAATGTTGAAGCTTTTATATTAATGTTAAATTCTCGCCTTATAGATACTTGAATCAAAAAAGGGATAGTGCCTACAGATTGCTTGACGTAAAACATGTTCATGGAGAGAGAGAGAGAGAGAGAGAGAGAGAGAGAGAGAGAGAGAGAGAGAGAAACCGGGACATAAAAATGGTACAAGCTGCTACCTCGCTTGGCGCTCAGCGTTAAGAGGTTAAAGACTGGTGTCAGGATAAATTGACTGGGTGAGAGTGCTAGCCATTACTTTAAACTGTCAAACTGAAAACATCGTATTGAAATGACTGAATTTGTTAAAATGTACATTAAAAGTCCAAAATATCTGTCTGTATGTATGTCTGTCTGTCTCTCTCTCTCTCTCTCACACACACACACACACACACACACACACACACACAAACACCATGTCATGTGCATCGTTTAACAGTTAGTGATAATAGTACAGATATTTTCGTCTGAATTTCTGATAACGCTCTAAAACGTAAGATTCGAACGCGACTTCTAAGTTCGCTTTCTCCTTTAATATTTTTTTTGCTTTTACTTTTACAACCAACATTGTATTTAGTTGCTGACGTCAATTAGTGACAATTTTGTCAAAAACCTTTGATGTTTACCTCATGACGATCGTTATCTTAAACTGATTCAAGGACATTGTATTGTGCTGCTTAGTTATACTTAGAATATGTGATTTGGTCACGTGACCGATTGTAACAACCCTTCTAAGCTTTCTGGAACAATGTGTTTTGATCCACATCCCAGCTTTCGTTTTGCGTTTTAGTTTGTCATATAACTGATGTTTTATTTTATGAAAATTGGTATTCTTACCTTAAAATCTTGACGCGGAACCATTGTTGTGTACATTATTGCATTTAGGTTGGAACTACTTATTGAAATATTTAATTCAAAATTATTCATTCACCAAAAACACATAGTGCTCATAAAAGATAATATTATTGGACAGACACTTTTACTGGGATTTAAACCTGGAATTATATTACTTTGATTCAACAAAGACTGTAGGTAGAACATCACATTACAGGCTATGACAGGCATATCAACACAGCCAGCCTTGGCTGTAATTTGGATTTCAACTAATGTTTATTTAGAATTTTAATTCTTAGGACTTGTGCGTGTAATTCTAAGATTATATAGGATTTAATTCGCTATAGCGTAAGTTTTGTTTCTACATTTTCACTTTGTATTCTAAGGAAATAAATAATGTATTGAATTCTACAACGCTTTGTTTCTTCTCGCTCTTTTCTGTTACCTATTTTTAAGACCGCAGAATGGTACCGTTCTCCTGCTATTCTGCATTTTAGGCATTTTAAAAAGAAATTATGTTCAAGAATGAAACGTGACTGAAACAAAAAATGCAGAGATAAGCTTTAGAAAAAAAATACATTTGTTAACATTTTCTTCTGTTATTCATTTTTATAACAAGTGCTGGCATTATCATTACTACATCAAGGTTACCACACCTTCAGCATTTTCGGAAGATTGACGATTTTCGCCGATTTTAGACGGATTGCGCAACAGGAGTTTTCGAGTAATTTTGCCATTTTTGCACTTTCGTTGCAGTCATTGAAGTCTAAAGACAAGTTTACTCTTACCGAATACGATTGAATTCTTTGACAAGTTTAAACCTACCGACTCTCACTGAATTCTTAAGAGAAGTTTACCCCTACCGAATACCATTAAATTCCTTAGACAAGTTTATTATTATCAGGTATCAGTGAATTCTTAGACAAGTTTATTTTTACTGAGTATTACTGAATTCCTAGAACAAGTTTATTCTTACCGAATACCTTTTAATTGTTAGACAAGTTTATTCTTACGGAATACCTTTGAATTCCTCAGACAAGTTTATTTTTACCGAATACCTTTGAATTGTTAGACAAGTTTATTCTTACCGAGTATTACTGAATCCCTAAGACAAGTTTATTCTTACCAGGTGTCATTGAATTCTTAAGACAAGTTTAAATCTACGGAGTACGTAATGTCAGAGTTAAGTTTGATATCAAAAGTGAAGCGCTGTTATGCGTGCATTCAAGTTCTTTTATTTTTTGGCAAGCAGATCTTTTTTATTATCATACATTAAGAAAGAAATTCGTCCCGACATAAATCGTTATTACTAATTATGTTATTAATTTTATTACTAATTATGTTATTACTTTTTATTACTAATAATGTTATTAATTTTTATTAATAATTATGCTATTAATTTGTATTACTAAGTTTGTTATTAATTTTTATTACTAATTATGTTGTTAATTTGTATTACTAATCATGTTATTAATTTTTATTACTAATTATGTTCTTAATTTGCATTACTAATTATGTTATTAATTTTGCATTACTAATTATGTTATTAATTTGTATTACTAATTATGTTATTAATTTTTATTACTAATTATGTTATTAATTTTTATTACTAATTATGTTCCACTCATAATTGACAAAACCTCGATTGTTAATTATTTCCAGCCATAGTTGTCAAAACCATGATTGTTAATTGGCATCGAACATTTCACGATAATGACTTTTTCTTTTACACGTAACATACCTATTTATCTATTTATCGGTATGAGTGGTTTACCTTTGAATCCGAACCGTACTAGAATGCTTCCGCTAAAGCATGGATGTATGGGAAAGTCATCTCGTCATAGCGTGACTGATTTAGGATCACATTCTTCATTTCATGCAGGAATTAATACAAGCCCTTCTTTTGAAATGATGCCAAGCTACAGCATTAGCGCAATTTCATCAGGGACTTGATAACATTTAGTACCCTGCTATACGATCACTACAGACTGGTTCGTCACAGTAGGATCAAAGGATTTAGTACCCTGCTATACGATCACTACAGACTGGTTCGTCACACTAGGATCAAAGGATTTAGTACCATGCTATACGATCACTACAGACTGGTTCGTCACATTAGAATCAAAGGTTCTGCATGACAGAATATTTGCGTTACTTTAAACACACAGCAACATCAGTACCATCATTGATTTTTTTAACGAAGTTGTGTACATAGCGTGAAGCAATAGGTGTAAAACAATAAGGAAGAAAAGCAAGGAGAGCAAATGACCCAGTAATTTGTTTTTGAGAGAGAGAGAGAGAGAGAGAGAGAGAGAGAGAGAGAGAGAGAGAGAGAGAGAGAGAGAGAGAGAGAGAGAGAGAGAGATGGATCGATGGATGGATGGATAAATGGATTCGCATGTATGTATGTATGTATGTATGTATGTATGTATGTATGTATGTATGTATGTATGTATGTATGTATGTATGTATGTATGTGTGTGTGTGTGTGTGTGTGTGTGTGTGTGTGTGTGTGTGCTTGCGTGCGTGCATGTATGTATGTTGTATGGTTTAACGCCATTTTTAAGCACACGATAGGCTATACATGACGGTCAATATTAATGGTGGAGGAAGAACCCGGGAAAACCCTAGAAATAACCACCGACCCACGAGAAGCTATGTATGTATGTATGTATGTATGTATGTATGTATGTATGTATGTATGTATGTATGTATGTATGTATGTATGTATGTATGTATGTATGTATGTATGTGTAACGTGGTGCTGGCGGGTTATCAAAGTGTTATTAGTACAATATTGCACAAGGCCTGGTCAGAGGTATTGCGCAACTTGGAAAAACAACACTTGAAGACCGCCTCCCACTAATTGTCGTTATCTAGAAGATGATCGCTACGGTGTAATATGCCCGGTCAGTGAATATAGTAATCTGAGATGGTACTTTTAACAAGACAATACACGAGCCCCCGTAAAGATAAAATATGAATTTAATTAAAAATACAATTAAGAAAAGAATGACACTGTGAATTACAATTTCTCTCTTTCTGAATACACTTAGTTCAGAAAAATACAAATACTGAAGCTTTAAAATAATAGATACATTCATAAGAATCCAAACACTAATGAAAATAAATGAAGTTAGCCGTTAATACTGAGAGTAAATTTCATCAAGGAATCGAATGTTCATTTAACATTGGACGGTTGGGTGATTCAACATGACCTTTTTCGTCGACTGGGTTTTATTTCTTTTCCCTGCGTGCGTCCGTCTTCAGCTTGCCCTTTGATTGAACGGGAATTCCACACTCTGACTTCTTATTTCATTTTTTCCTCTTTTCCCTTTGACTTCTCGCTGATTCTCATTCTTGCCAAAATAAACTATTTATTTTGACTTCTCGCGGATTCTTACTCTTGCCAAAGTAAACTATTTCCTTTGACTTCTCGCTGATTCTTACTCTTGCCAAAGTAAACTATTTTCCTTGCAAAAGAAAAGGGTAAAACGCCCTAAGTATCTCGTTACTTTGAGAGTTGCAATTGTTCGTCCGTCTTCATGTTCGAACAATCAGATCTTACTATCAGTGTTATCATTTATACGGCCAACAAATATTACCAAGTCTTCAGATCAATAGAGCTATACTGCTAATTATTGACATCAGAATTCGGGAAAGTCATATATTCCCGTAAATCATTACGTAAAGTGAGGCAATATATCATAACACACAAACCATATTTACTAATATGATAAATTCAAATTAATGTAACACTTTCCAATCATAAATGTACACGGTGGGTTTTCTACACCACCCATTTACCTACCTAAGTATATAAGGTAAAAATGCTAAATCAGAATTCAAAATACATTATTAAATCACTGTAAAACCGACTATCCATACAACATATGAACACATCATGCATCTGTAACAAAGCAGCATATCAAAGTACGTTATTAAATCAATGTAATACTGAACTATTTGTATCGTAGTATCGATACATTATGCATCTAAGACAAAGATAAACAGCATATACATTACATCGTGATAAAGGTGAATTTGAGTTAAATACCTTGTGTTTTCGACTGGCTTCTGCCGTTTGTTTTCCCAGCGGACTTTCCTGAGCTTATTATTACGAAGGCACTGCTGTAAAATTACCCCCGGAGTCTTTATTCCGGAATTAATGATAGTAGTTCAACACTGCTTTCTTGCAAAGCGCCTTCCAGAAGACTGATTTAAACTCGTTTGATACGAAGTATATATTTCCCCGATTCTGGAGTCCAACACACCCCCTTCCCTATGCATTCGCCCAATCGGAATAAATGCTAGTCTTACTGACCTTATGAAAACCGTCTATCAAGATGCCAAAAATGCCACTTAGGATCGAAATATCACCTTATCATTTGTCTCAATCATTTTTGAAAGCTCTGCGTGAGTAATCGCATAATTTAAAAATGTCAAACACTCAGTCAGTTTCCACTTTAATTATTGTAACAGTCCGACCGAGTTAAACTAACATTCTTTCCGTTCCAAACTCTCCCCAAGACAGTTGATTGTCGGCTAGCCTATGAATTAATTACTGGATGTCATTGACGAAAAATTTGGCACTTGACATTATGTATGTATGTATGTATGTATGTATGTATGTATGTATGTATGTATGTATGTATGTATGTATGTATGTATGTATGTATGTATGTATGTATGTATGTATGTATGTGTGTGTGTGTGTGTGTATGTATGTATGTATGTATGTATGTATGTATTGTTACGTGCTTAGGCTTGAATAAGCAGCAACACAGAAAGAGTGAAAACTAACAAGCTTGTATAACTTTAACAATGATTTTATTAAGTACAATTATTTTCATAAAATAAATAAACTTACGGTTTTAGAGAATCAAATCCAACATTAATCCAATATAGAATTCACAAAAAAAATCCACTAATGGAATTGCAAGTCCTAATAAATAAATGTTCTAATAGTTCCAGGTTCGAATCTTGACGAGGTAATAATCCAAAATGGCTGACAATGTCACGTGATGCAGTTCTTGTTTTTAAATCATCCAGATGAAATTATGAAACATATGTCCTTTTCCAGATAAATAGAATAATTCTTCTTTTCCAACGAATTGACACAGTCCAGAACAAGATATTAAACTCTAACAGAAAATACACAACTTCTTTAAAATAAGCCCAAATTATATTCTACTAAAGTTAGCTTCTAAAACACAGCTATATATATTGTTTTTCTGAAGTAAACAAGAGGAATCATGTGAGTCTGGAAGGTCATGGAAAGAGCTACCTTCACCAAGTCACATGCTTAAAGAATGAACTAGAAGAATAAATCAGCCACTGATAAAATGTTGTCCTTGAAATTAACCAATAAAATTGAAGACCTGTTGACAATGTTCAAAGCAAGGTCAGGAACTAGACCACTGTAAGCCAAGGTCAAAACTTGTTTACAGTAAAGTCCAGGTCAACTGAATTTTCTAGACAAATTTCCCATTTAATTCATTTTAAAGGCAAAATAACAAATTTGGATTTAACATTTTAAAAAAATAAAAATAAATTAAATCCAATAGCCGTAACACCTTCCCTCATAAAATAAAAAGAAAGGTTTATATGATAAAACTTTCTTTTTATCACAAACCAATTTACATCTGAGATTAAAAGAACTAGTACAAATTACACAATATAATAAATTGTTATACACAGGAAAAACGTCTGCAATTGTATTGTCAAGAAATAGCCTCAAATTTTTAACTTGTCCATGTCCCACAAAATGTCCTAGGAAAGGCACACAAGCACAGCAGAACTCACTTTTAGACAAATTAATTGTCAAACATACATTAGTGAGTCTGTTAAAGAATTATCGAATTGTTGCTAGATGTACTCTCTAGGTGTCGTTGTAGATGATGACGTCACAAATCTCTAGACCAGAGATGAACATTTTTATGAGACGTTGAAATGGACTTTCTTTATATTGGTAGAGTCCTTTTGGAGTCGCAATATTGAGTTTTCCTTTGCTCTTTCCGTAGTGGAATCTGCCAAAATCCCTTCAGAAGGTCAGAATTTGGTGACGTACTTGGCATTCCCAATTTTATCAATAGAATAGTCACTTCTTGTTAATGGGAATGAATCTGTTTTTGTCACTCTGTTCACCCTCCTATGCACATACGGAAAGTTTTATCTGTTTTAGAAACAAGTATGCATAGTGAACTCCAATCACTTTTACTGGGCTTAATAAAATCATTCTCCAGCAAATATTGAATTTCCTTTTTTTCAAATATTCCTGTTTGAGTGGACTCGTCCTGCATGGATGCTGTTTGGAATTTTCAATTTCAACGTCATGAAAATTTTGTTTGTTCTTGTAAGAATATCTGGACATAAGTGCTCATATAATAATAATAACTTTCAGTTCATTTCTTTCTTGCACTTGCAACTGTGAAAGTTTCTGGTCTAGATTTGTTTATAATTTCTGAATTCCAACAATTCGTCGCTCCAAGATCAGTCGAATCCTGATGATATTCCTTCAACGAGTAGGACTGGTATAACTAAATTAATTACATACTTAACATGGCTATTTCTTTCAATACACTGGTACTCCTATAATTAATTTAGATCCCAGGAGCACTAATACTATACTTTAACTAATTCATTTTCTTCTTAACTTTGTACGGGCCATAATATCTAATTTGAAGTAAAAGTAAGAAGAATGAATAAGAGTAACACAACTCCATTATCTGACTCAAAAGTTCTCTCCCTTGTATTTCTTTCAAACCTTAGCTTCATTTTTAACTTTAATTGATTACTTGACTTGGTCTTAGATAAGGAATCCACACAATCTACCATAATTCCACTGAATGTTTCATCAAACGTAGGAATAGGTTGCAGATGAGCCTTACGTATCTTCTGATTGGGTTTTCCTACCATTTGACAAGCATGACAAGATCTACAATATTTGACAACATCACTTTTGATTTCTGGCCAATAGAAGTGAGTCAAGATCTTTTGATACATTTTATTAATCCCTAAATGACCAGCCAAAGGAGTTTCATGGGCCAGATTAAGTATTTCCTGTCTGTAAGGTTTTGGAACTACTATTTGATAGTTCACTGACCATTCATCACCAGCAGGTACCTCGGGAGGTCTCCATTTTCTCATAAGAATTCCATTTTTAATGAAATAACAGACAGGAACTTCAGTAACTTCAGTCTCATTCATGATCCTTTGAAACAAACAGGAGATCTCAGGATCTTTTTCCTGTTCAACGACAAGTGACTGTCGTTTATCACCCTGATTAAGAGAATGAGTTATTAAAAGAGGATCACTATGATCAATACCTTCTGATTGATCTAAACCAAGAGTGAAAGTGATCTCATCAAAAACCTGACCTATACAAGTGCCAGTTGAAGGAATGCTGCCTTCTGTAACATCACTCTCAAAATCATCACCCTGATTAAAATAAAGAGAATGAGTTGTCAAAAGAGGATCACTATGATTAATACTTTCTGATTGATCTAAGCCAAGAGTAAAAGTGACCTCATCAAAACCCTGACCTTTACAAGCGTCAGTTAAAGGTATACTGGCTTTTTCAACATAAGCCTGACCCACGTAGGTATCAGATAAGGGATTACTGCCCTCAACAACATAAGCCTGACCCATGCATATGTCAACGAAGGAAATACTGCCCTTTTCAACTTCATTCTCAAGAGCTTTCTCTACCATAACTCTAGTAACTTTACAAGCTTGAAATATATCAGGGATTTCTTTTTTAATTGAATCAACTTTCTGATCCAAATTAGGCTTGTCAGTCACAAGTGGATTAACCACAACCTTGTCCCCAGCTAAGTCGTTTCCTAGCAATAAATCTATTCCCTCAACGGGTAAAACCGAGACTGTTCCGATTGTCACAGGTCCTGACACTAAGTCTGATGACAAATTTACACAATGGAGAGGAACATTAACAAAGCAGCATTCTAACCCCTGAATAAGAACACTTTCATTAGAAGAAGACTTCTCAGATAAAGGCAAAGTACCTGATAATAAAAGACTCTGAGAGGCTCCTGTGTCCCTTAAAATTTTAATAGGGGTCGGATTGGCTGAATCACCCAAGAGTGATACAGAACCATTCGATATGAATGGTTCATAATTCTCCATATCAAAATCAGACTGGGATTTATTAGACCAAACAAATGTATTGCTTTCAATACATGACTGTGACCTTGACCTCTTGTAAATAAGAGCATTTGGAACTGGTCTATCTTGATTCTGTTGCCTATTTTTCAATTTGTAGCAATCAGAAATAACGTGTCCTTTTTTCTTGCAAAAATTACACGTCGGAAGAGACAAGGATCTAGAATCAAACTTCTCTGAAGTCTGATTTTTGAAAGTTGTGTTAGTTTGAGTTTTAGAAGGGCTTGAATTAGGCGGAAATTCTTTTCCGCCATTAAATTGTTGAGTAGAAGTCTTGTTAACAAAAGGAACTTTATGTGTCAAAGAATATTTGTCAGCAGCTCGAGCAGCATTTTCCAAGGTTTCAATCTGATGCTCATCAAGATAAGTTTTAACATCATTATGGACACAGTTTTTGAACTCTTCAATTAATATAATTTGCTTGAGATTTTGATAATCTTGCTCAACTTTCTTGGCTAAACACCATCTATCAAGCAACTGCTCTTTTTGTCTAGCAAATTCGACATGAGTTTGTCCAGCTTCTTTTCTGTAATTTCTAAATTTTTGCCTATAAGCTTCAGGAACTAACTCGTAACCTCTTAAAATGCATTCTTTAACTACGTCATAATCACCACTTTGCTGAACAGACAGTGAAGTGTAAATCTCACTAGCCTTACCAGTAAGTACACATTGTAGTAACTGAGTCCAATTCTCTCTTGGCCACTTTAAATTTTCTGCAAATTTTTCAAAAAGAATAAAATATTTGTCTACTTCTTTTTCTTTGAAAGGGGGGCACTAATCTAATATTCCTTGCTAAATCAAAATTTTGATTTGAAGTATGATGATGATTCCCACCTGCCAGCTCCATTTTTTTCATTCTAATTTCATATTGTAATTGCTTTTGCTTCTCCCTTTCCTGTCTCTCTCTCCTCTTTTTCAAATTGTAATTGTCTTTCTTTATCCCTTTCCTGAAATTCCAGTTTCTTAAACTCTAATTCAGATTGTAATTGTCTTTCTTTCTCCTCTCTCTCTCTCTATCAATCCGCATTTGCTCTTTTTGTAATTCAATTTGTTTCTCTTTCTCCTCTTTCTCATATTGTAATTGCTTTTCTCTCTTCCTTTCCTGAAATTCTAGCTTCTTCAACTCTAATTCCATCTTGAATTTTAATTCTAATTCCTTTAATTTTATGTCAGAGTCTGATGCAGACTTACTGACCGGAATCAAAGCACTTTGTTCCAAAACATCCTGTTCTACCAAATACTGGACCAAAATCTTTTTGATATCTTGTTTCGTTAAAGAAGCCTTCACTTCGGAAAGATCGTATTTCCTGGCAAGTTGAACTAACTCGTCTTTTTTGAAAAGATCTAATTGCTCCTGGGTAGGATTAGAAAGAAATATTTCTACCTTAGATGTCATTTTGATACAAGCGTGTCAGTCTCACTAAAGATTTAAAATTCTCAAAAACTAGGGGAAATTCAAATTTAAATTCAAATTTATCTCAAATCGCAATCCCGAGACGATAGCCACCAATTCTATGTTACGTGCTTAGGCTCGAATAAGCAGCAACACAGAAAGAGTGAAAACTAACAGGCTTGTATAACTTTAACAATGATTTTATTAAGTACAATTATTTTCATAAAATAAATAAACTTACGGTTTTAGAGAATCAAATCCAACATTAATCCAATATAGAATTCACAAAAATAATCCACTAATGGAATTGCAAGTCCTAATAAATAAATGTTCTAATAGTTCCAGGTTCGAATCTTGACGAGGTAATAATCCAAAATGGCTGACAATGTCACGTGATGCAGTTCTTGTTTTTAAATCATCCAGATGAAATTATGAAACATATGTCCTTTTCCAGATAAATAGAATAATTCTTCTTTTCCAACGAATTGACACAGTCCAGAACAAGATATTAAACTCTAACAGAAAATACACAACTTCTTTAAAATAAGCCCAAATTATATTCTACTAAAGTTAGCTTCTAAAACACAGCTATATATATTGTTTTTCTGAAGTAAACAAGAGGAATCATGTGAGTCTGGAAGGTCATGGAAAGAGCTACCTTCACCAAGTCACATGCTTAAAGAATGAACTAGAAGAATAAATCAGCCACTGATAAAATGTTGTCCTTGAAATTAACCAATAAAATTGAAGACCTGTTGACAATGTTCAAAGTAAGGTCAGGAACTAGACCACTGTAAGCCAAGGTCAAAACTTGTTTACAGTAAAGTCCAGGTCAACTGAATTTTCTAGAAAAATTTCCCATTTAATTCATTTTAAAGGCAAAATAACAAATTTGGATTTAACATTTAAAAAAAATAAAAATAAATTAAATCCAATAGCCGTAACAGTATGTATGTATGTGTGTGTGTGTGTGTGTGTGTGTGTGTGCATGGAAGGATGGATAGATGACTGCATGTCGTCAACTTTATATATATATATATATATATATATATATATATATATATATATATATATATATATATATATATATATATATAAAACTAGTGGCGAATATCTTTGCCTGTTTGAATTTATCTCTGGAACGAACATATTCATTAACATCATGAAAAGCCATCATCATGAAGCGTTCGACATACATTAACATTATACGTCCTAATGTAAAGAACACAATGAATGCATATTTTTCTTTCTGACCATATGATATATGATAGTTGTTGCGGGGGGGGCTTAACGTTATTTTTCAGCACATGGTAGGTTTTACATGGCGGCCGATACGCCTGGTGGAGTAAGAGACCGAGAAATCTCCGGGTATACTACCGACCCAAGGAAAGCTACCGTCAAGTTTTCTCGCATACCCAACATAGGCCGAGCCCGAGGATCGAACCCATTCGGGAATATTATACTGAAACAAATTAGAGACAGGATGTATTAATAGGGTAAGAGCTGAAAGGCGTGGATATTTTTAAAAGTGATCCAGATAGATGGTGTAAATTATGGTAGCAGGGGTACGGCTGAAAGGTGTAAACTGTATTAATAGGGGTACGGCTGAAAGGTGTATATTGTATTAATAGGGGTACGGCTGAAAGGTGTAAACTGTATTAATAGGGGTACGGCTGAAAGGTGTAAACTGTATTAATAGGGGTACGGCTGAAAGGTGTAAACTGTATTAATAGGGGTAGGCTGAAATGTGTCAATTGTGTTAACAGGGGTATGGCTGAAAGGTGTAAATTGTATTAACAGTGATCCAGATAGATGTAACTTTAATTAACAGGGGTACAGCTGAAAGGTGTATATTGTATTAATATCGGTACGGCTGAAATGTGTCAATTGTGTTAACAGGGGTATGGCTGAAAGGTGTAAATTGTATTAACAGTGATCCAGATAGATGTTGTAACTTTTATTAACAGAGGTACGGCTGAAAGGTGTATATTGTATTAATAGGGGTACGGCTGAAAGGTGTTAATTGTATTAACACGAATACGGCTGTATGGTGTAAGTTGTATTAACACCGATACGGCTGCATGATGTAAATTGTAATAACAGGGATACGGCTAAAAGGCGTTAATTATTTTTTTTTATTATAGGGACACAGTTAACAGTCGTGCATTATATTAACAAGGATACAGCTGAAAGGTTTAAACAGTAATTAACAGTGTAAAGTAAGGTGTAGATTGGGGGTAAAACTGACGTGTAAGATGCAGTGATAGAAATACAACTGACGTGTAAGATGCAGTGTCAGAAATACAACTGACGTGTAAGATGCAGTGACAGAAATAAAACTGACGTGTAAGATGCAGTGACAGAAATACAACTAAAACGTGTAACTAATATTGACATTGATGCATCAGACATGTATAAATTACTGTAAGGTTTATAAAATATAAAAAAAAGTTTCTAATTATTGAAAAAAATGAGATTAAATCTTCCGATTTGTGTATTAGCAATTAGCCTATTTGTATATAAAGAGATAATCCTTGCTAGCACGTGCAATTTAGGGATGGGGTCTGGTACCTGTTGGTACGTGTGCATTGTCCCTATGTGAGGTTTGTATTTTATACCATCATAGTCAATCTCCTTGATAATAACACAACAAAATTAAGATTTTATACCATCATAGTCTTTCTCCTTGATAATAACTCAACACAATTACAGTTAGTATTAAGAGAAAAAAACAACCGTGCATTCAGTAATACAGTTTGTGATATATATATTATATATATATAATATACGGACCTAGAATTTTGAAATATTGATTAACATTATTAACGTTCTTCTTCCGTTGATTTGATGTTTTTAACACAGAAGAATTGCAATATATCAACAGTATGTCAGTAGGTTATCAAGCAGATTCAAATGAGAATTTGAAATAAATCGTTCTTTAAGACCTCTACGACTTCATGCTGGCACATATATTAATGGAAATAGTTTTTACAAAAATATTTTTTTCTTGAGATATTAGAGATATTGTAACGGTCAAACTCTGACAACGTTTTGAAAATTTCTTTTTCAAATGGAGTTACTTTCACTCGCCCTTGGCTTAAAAGGTCATTGTACTAAAGAATACAGACCTTTCCGTCCATTCTGTGTTGAGGATGTTGGGTTTATTAATCTATAACGGAGTTTTTACTTGTCAGTAAATGCCTATAAATGAATTCCCTTGCGACCATCCCTTCTGCCGTCTTATTGCCTGCCAGATGTCATTCCGCCTGTTTACTTGTATCTTTGTTTTTCTTGATGCACACAAAATATAAGGTATAATCCAATTATTCAGTTTCGTAAAAGGAAATGCTTCCTGGCATTCTAAGGGACGACAGTAAACTACATGCCAGTAGAACGTAAATTATTCTTTCTACACGTTAAACCGTTCCTAGTTGTTGGAACATGTAGACGAAATTATATTTGGCACATTTGAACAAATTATATTTGACATGGTTTATGCAGAAGTAATTACCAAATACGGGACGTTCTATACAGATAATTTCTTTAGTCAGTAGCTCCATTTTTCATATGTAATAGCCACATTTTTCATATATATATAGAGACTACAGATGATTTCTTTAGTCAGTAGCCACATTTTTCATATATATTGTAACGGGCTGGTCGGTTATCAAGGGTTATGAGTACAATATCGCACAAGGCCTGGTCAGAGGTATTGCGCAACTTGGAAAAAAAAAAAAACACTCGAAAACCGCCTCCCGCTGATTCTCGTTATCTAAAGGAATGACCTCAACGGTGTAATTTGCCCGGTCAAGGTGGATATGGTAATCTGAGATGGTATCTTGAACAAAGACAACACACGAGCCCCCGTAAAGATAAAATAGAATTTAATTAAAATACAATCAAAAGAGAATGACACAGTGAATTGCAATTTTCTTTCCTTCTGAATATTCTTAGTTCAGAAGCACTTTAACCGAAGCATTAAAATAATGGATACATTAATTACAATTCAAAACACTAATAAAATAAATGAATTTAGCCGTTAATAGCTGATAGTAAATTTCATCACGAAATCGAGTGTTCATTAACATCGGACTGCTTGAGAAATTCACAATGACCTTGTTCGACGACTGGGGTTTTTACTTCTGCTTGCGTCACGACTTTACTTTGCACTTTTTGGTTGAACGTGGGGCTTCTTTCCCTCCTTTTCTTGCCTTCTCGCTAATTCTCACTCTTTCCAAACAAACTATTTTCCTTTGAAAAGAAAAGGGTAAAACGCCCTAAGTATCTTGTTATGCTTTAAGAGTTAAAGATTGTCCGTCCGTCTTTCTGGTTCGAACAATCAGATCTTACTATCAGTGTTAACATTTATACGGCTAACAAATACTACACAAGTCTTCAGATCAATAGAGCTATACTGCTAATTATCGACATCAGAATTTGGGAAAGTCATATATTCCCGTAAATCATTACGTAAAGTGAGGCAATATATCATAAGACACAATCCATATTCACTAATATGATAAATTCAAATTAATGTAACACTTTCCAATCATAAATGTATACAGCGGGTTTTCTACACCACCCATTTACCTACCTAAGTATATAAGGTAAAAATGCTAATTCAGAATTCAAAAATACATTATTAAATCACTGTAAAACCGACTATCCATACAAAAATATGAACAGATCATGCATCCATAACAAAGAAACATCATATCAAAGTACATTATTAAATCAATGTAATGCCGAACTATTCGTATCATGGTATCAGTACATCATGCATCTATAACAAAGAAAACATCACATAAATTACATCATGATAAATGTGAATTTGAGTTAAATACCTTGTGTTTTTGGCGTCTTACAATCGTTCCACATTCAGTTTCCTGGAACCATAATTTTATACCACAATTTTACGATTGTCTTTCCTAAAGTCCGCTCGGAGTCCTGGTAATTACTTCTACCTTTGGTTCTCTCTTGCAGAGAAATTTTTAGACTAATTCAAACTCATAAGCTCAGAGGATATATTTCCCCGATTCTTGGGTTCAACTCACCCCCCTCCCTCTACATTTGACCAATCGGAATAAATGCTATTCCTACGGACATTCTGAAAAACCGTCTATCAAGATGCCAAAAATGCCACTTGGGGTCGAAATATCACCCTACCATTTGCTTCAAATCACATTGACAGCTTTACGTTAGAAATACACTTAGTTCGGTTCTACTATCAATATTCTAACGCATGACCCAGTTAAATAAACATTCTTTTCGTTCAAACTCTACTCCAAGACAGTTAATTGTCGGCTAGACTACGAATTAATTAATGAATTTCACTGGCGAAAAATTTGGCACTTGACATATATTGAGACTATACAGATGATGTCTGTTGTCAGTAGCCACATTTTTCATATAAATAGAGACTATGCAGATTTATTTAGTCAGTAGCCACATTTTTCATATCTATAGAGACTATACAGATAATTTATTTAGTCAATAGCCACATTTTTCATATATATATATATATATATATATATATATATAGAGAGAGAGAGAGAGAGAGAGAGAGAGAGAGAGAGAGAGAGAGAGAGAGAGAGAGAGAGAGAGAGAGAGAGAGAGAGAGACTAATGCATTTGACTTAATATCATTTAGGCAGCACACAATAATTAGACCTACAGTCCGTTACGACATATATGATGTCACCAAACTGTGTCCGGATTTCTGGGCCGCATGCATCAGGCGTAGAATCCGTTACTATAACGTAGGCCACAACAGCTATGATGTCGACTGACTATGTGTCCGAATTTCTAGGCCGCATGCATCAGGCCTATAATCCATTACTGTAGTATTGGCCACAACAGCTATCATGACTACATTTATCGGTTTCTAGGTTGCAAGCATGACGTGTAGAGTCTGGGACTGCCAATTAGGCAGGCCCTGCCCTAGGGCAATTTAAATAAGGCGACCGCCTTGGGCTCCACGCTTTTACGAAATGAACTCTGCAATGCAATTGTTTTCATTGGGATCCCGCGCTCATCGGATGCAGCCATGGACCATGCATGCTGTCTTGGGCCCCGAACATCCTTGGGCGCGGCCTGCAAGTAGGCCACATTGCTTTGATATCAACTGATCACATGTAAGCATCAGATGTAGAATCGTTGAGCACAGTATTGGCCTATACCAATATGAGGTCCTGTGATTACATGCATTTGTAGTTTCCCTTCTTTTTCTCGTTATGTTCAATTATAGCGGACACTGACATTGATGCATGTTGTTATCAGATGTAAAAGTGTTGCGTTTTAAAATCTAAAGGTTTTAAGTCACGAATAGTGACCTTTTGGGAATCTAAAATTAAATTAACTGGATTTCATTTACGAATACTGTCCGTTTACAATGGAAACTGGCGTTAGCATGGTTTTAATTTAGGAAGACTGGCCGTTTACTATCTTAATTGGAATTATCAGTTTTATCTTTCAAATACTGACTTTTTGCAATCTTAACAAGAATGGTCAGAGTTGTAATTTACTAACTAGAATTGTGGTCCTTGTTTATAAATCCCGACCTTTGACCTTTGACAATCTAAAATGGATTTCTTAATTTTCTTATATATATAATTTGTGACATTTCACAATCTAAATTGGAATTGTTAGTAGCTGGTTTTTATTGAGTTTAAATTTAAATTTAAATTTAGTCTCAGCATATAAATTTAATATTTAACTATGACTTAAGCGTATTTATGTACTGAACAAAATTCAAGGCTTAGATAAAACTTGTGGCTGATAAAATACTTTAAAGAAACTATAAATTATGGTTGTGTTTTTAATTTATATTTGTTAATGTCGGTGTACAGTATGTAGTCATGTGACTATATTAACAAGATCATAAGTAGAAGAAAACCTACGTATTTTATGAACATCTGAAGATAAGAAATATTCTCTGCATGAGATGTTATCAAACTGGTGGTAGCGTGCTCCGGACTGTTGGTCAACAGAAAAGTTGTAACAGTTACCTAACTGTACAAACAACATTAAGACAGATCATTAAATTGTCCGACGAGACCGTCCATAATTTCCAAGTAGGATTGCTTTCGTTTCTGTGCTATGAGTGGCTAGATCGTCCGCCAAGGATGCGTGAGGTCGTTGGTTTGAACAGCGGCCTCGCTTGACGCCCAGCGCTAACAGGTTAATGTTAGGACTGGTCGGCATGCTGTCCGGATAATGTGAGTGTATGATGCTAAATCATGATGAAGGATTCGTTTTCCGTTACTTAGAAGGATTCGTTTTCCGTTACTTAGAAGGATTCGTTCTCCATTACATAGAAGGATTCGTTCTCCATTACGTTGAAGGATTCGTTCTCCACAACTTAGAAGGGTTCATTCTCCATAACTTATAAGGATTCGTCCTCTAATACTTATAAGGATTCGTTCTCCATTAGTTAGAAGGATTTGTTATCCATTACTTAGAATGAGACGTTCTCCATTACTTAGAAGGATTCGTTATCCATTACTTAGAATGTTTCGTTCTCTATTACGTAGAAGGATTCGTTCTTCTCCATTACATTGAAGGATTCGTTCTCCATTACTTTGAAGGATTCGTTCTCCACAACTTAGAAGGCTTCATTCTCCATAACTTAGAAGAATTCGTTCTCCATTAGTTAGAAGGATTCGTTTTCCATTACTTATAAGGATTCGTTCTCCATTAGTTAGAAGGATTCGTTCTCCATAACTTAGAAGAATTCGTGTTCCCTTACATAGAAGGATTCGTTTTCACTTATTTAGAAGGATTCGTTTTCCGTTGTTTTGAAGGATCTGTTCTCCATAACATGGAAGGATTCGTTCTCTTCTACTTAAAAGGACTCGTTTTCCATTTCTTAGCAGGATTCGTTCTACATAACTTACAAGGATTCGTTCTCCATTACTTAGAAGGATTCGTTCTCCATAACTTAGAAGGATTCGTTTTCCATTACTTAGAGGGATTCGTTTTCCGTTACTTAGAAGGATTCGTTCTCCATTACTTATAAGGATTCGTTCTCCATTACTTAGAAGGATTCGTTCTCCATTGCTTAGCAGGATTCGTTATCCATTACTTTGAAGGATTCGGATTTAAATATTTAGAATGATCCGTTCTCCATTACTTAGAAGGATTCGTTCTCCATAACTTAGAAGGATTCGTTTTCCGTTACTTGAAGGATTATTGCTCCATTACTTAGAAGGATTCGTTCTCCTTAACGTAGCAGGATTCGTTCTCCATTATTTAGAAGGATTCGTTCTCCATAATTTAGATGAATTCGTTATCCATTACTTACAAGAATTCATTATCCATTACTTAACAGGATTCGCTTTCCCTTACTTAAAAGGATTCGTTCTCCGTTACTTAGAAAGATTCGTTCTCCGTAGCTTAGAAGGATTCCTTTTCCATTACGTAGAAGGATTAGTTCTCCGTTACTTAAAAGCATTCGTTCTCCATTACTGAGAAGGATTCGTTATTTAGAAAGATTCGTTCTCCATAACTTAGAAGGATTCGTTGTTTAGAAGTTTTCGTTCTGCATTATTTAGAAGGATTCGTTATCCAGTACTTAGAAGGATCCGTTCTCCATTACTTAGAAGGATTCGTTTTCCGTTACTTTGAAGGATTATTGCTCCATTACTTTGAAGGATTCGTTCTCCTTAACGTAGCAGGATTCGTTCTCCATTATTTAGAAGGATTCGTTCTCCATAATTTAGAAGAATTCGTTATACATTACTTGCAAGAAGTCATTATCCATTACTTAACAAGATTCGCTTTACCTTACTTAAAAGGATTCGTTCTCCGTTACTTAGAAAGATTCGTTCTCCGTAGCTTAGAAGGATTCCCTTTTCCATTACGTAGAAGGATTAGTTCTTCGTTACTTAAAAGCATTCGTTCTCCATTACTGAGAAGGATTCGTTATTTAGAAAAATTCATTCTCCATAACTTAAAAGGATTCGTTGTTTAGAAGTTTTCGTTCTCCATTATTTAGAAGGATTCGTTATCCAGTACTTGGATGGATTCGATATTCATAACTTAGAAGGATTCGTTATTCAGTACTTAGAAGGATTCGTTATCCATAACTTAGAAGGGTTCGTTGTCCATTACTTAGAAGGATTCGTTATTCATTACTTAGAGGGATTCGTTCTCCATTTTCATCCGGTTGTATTAAAGGTGTTTAACACGCCAAACGTGAAATGGAGTGAACGTATTATTTGAACGAAATTGATTCGTTAGTTTCCGGATCTAATAATTTATTAAATTGTGTAGCTTTTGGCACCGGGATATCAAGACAATATCAACTAAATATTTTGTAATGGAAAACGAATGAAAATCGTTGCAAGAGAACGATGTTTCTTTGGTGAATAGAGCAACAAATTTACAGTGAAAAATGTTTTCTGTTTGAAACTGCAGTTATAGCGCTTACATGGATAAACATACAGGCAAACGTCAGGGAGCTTCAGAAATACTGCTGAAATATGTCCATCGGCTGCATTCTTTATGTTGCAGAATGCGATCCGTCCTACACCCTAGCAACATGACTCCGTCCTACACCTTAGCAACATGACTCCGTCCTACACCTTAGCAACATGAGATGTATACATTGAACTGGTAACGTTTACAGTTTCACGTACATACACAGTTTGTCAGCCTTTTCATCCATACTTTGCCATGGACTATATTTATACCCTAAATACTTCCCCATGGACTATATTTATACCCTAAATACTTCCCAATGGACTTTATTTATACCCTAAATACTTCCCCATGGACTTCATTTATACCCTAAATACTTCCACATGGACTATTTTATACCCTAAATACTTCCACATGGACTATATTTATACCCTAAATACTTCCCCATGGACTATATTTATACCCTAGATACTTCCCCATGGACTATATTTATACCCTAAATAGTTCCCCATGGACTATATTTATACCCTAAATTCTTTCCCACGGACTATATATATATATATACCCTAGATACTTCCCCATGGACTATATTTATACCCTAATTACATCCCCATGGACTATATTTATACCCTAAATCCTTCCCCATGGACTATATGTATACCCTAAATACTTCCCCATTGACTATTTGTATACCTTTAGTACATCCCCATGGACTATATATATACCCTAAATACTTCCCCATGGACTATATTTATACCCTAAATACTTTCCCATGGACTATTTGTATACCCTAAAAATATCCCCATGGACTATTTTTATACCCTAAATACTTCCACATGGACTATATTTATACCCTAAATACATCCCCATGGACTATTTGTATACCCTTAGTACATCACCATGGACTATATTTTTACCCTAAATGCTTCCCCATGGACTATATTTATACCCTATATTGCTTCCCCATGGTCTCTTTGTATACCCTAAAAATATCCCCATGGACTATATTTATACCCTAAATACTTCCCCATGAACTATTTGTATACCCTAAAAATATCCCCTTGGACTATATCTATACCCTAAATACTTCCCCATGAACTTTTTTTATACCCTAAATACTTCCCCATGGACTATATTTATACCCTAAATAGTTCCCCATGGACTATATCTATACCCTAAATACTTCCCGATGGACTATTTGTATACCCTAAATACATCCCCATGGACTATATTTATACCATAAATACTTCCCCATGGACTTTTTTTATACCCTAAATACTTCCCCATGGACTATATTTATACCCTAAAATATCCCCATGGACTATATGTATACCCTAAATACTTCCCCATAGACTATATTTATACCCTAAATACTTCCCCATGGACTATATCTATGCCCTAAATACATCCCCATGGATTATATCTATACCGTAAATACTTCCCCATGGACTATATTTATACCGTAAATACTTCCCCATGGACTATATTTATACCCTAAACACATCCCCATGGACTATTTGTATACCCTTAGTACATCACCATGGACTATATTTATACCCTAAATGCTTCCCCATGGACTATATGTATACCCTAAATACTTCCCCATAGACTATATTTATACCCTAGATACTTCCCCATAGACTATATTTATACCCTGAACACTTCCCCATGGACTATATTTATACCCTAAATACTTCCCCATGGACTATATTTATACCCTAAATACTTCCCCATGGACTATATTTCTACCCTAAACACATCCCCATGGACTATTTGTATACCCTTAGTACATCACCATGGACTACATTTTTACCCTAAATGCTTCCCCATGGACTATATTTATACCCTATATTGCTTCCCCATGGTCTATTTGTATATCCTAAAAATATCCCCATGGACTATATTTATACCCTAAATACTTCCCCATGAACTATTTGTATACCCTAAAAATATCCCCTTGGACTATATCTATACCCTAAATACTTCCCCATGAACTTTTTTATACCCTAAATACTTCCCCATGGACTATATTTATACCCTAAATACTTCCCCATGGACTATATCTATACCCTAAATACTTCCCGATGGACTATTTGTATACCCTAAATACATCCCCATGGACTATATTTATACCCTAAATACTTCCCCATGGACTTTTTTATGCCCTAAATACTTCCACATGGACTATATGTATACCCTGAATAATTCCCCATAGACTATATTTATACCCTGAATACCTCCCCATGGTCTATATTTATACCCTAAACAAATCCCCATGGACTATATTTATACCCAAAATACTTCCCCATGGACTATATGTTTACCCTAAATACTTCCCCATTTACTTTTTTATACCCTAACTACTTCCCCGAGGACTATTTGTATACCCTAAATACTTCCCCATTGACTATATTTATACCCTAAATACTTCCCCATGGACTAGTTGTATACCCTAAATATTCCCCATGGACTATATTTATACCCTAAATACTTCCCCATGGACTATATTTATACCCTAAATACTTCCCTATGGACTATTTTTATATCATTAAATATTTCCCCATGGACTATATGTATACCCTAAATACTTCCCGATGGACTATTTGTATACTTTTAGTACATCCCCATTGACTATATTTATACCCTAAATACTTCCCCATGGACTATATTTATACCCTAAAAACTTCCCCATGGACTATATCTATACCCTAAATACTTCCCCATGGACTATATTTATACCCTAAATACTTCCCCATGGACTATATTTATAACCTAAAAACTAACCCATGCACTATTTGTATACCCTAAAAATATCCCCATGGACTATTTTTATACCCATAGTACTTCCCCATGGACTATATTTATACCCTAAATACTTCCCCATGGACTATATGTATACCTTAAATACATCCCCTTTGGACTATTTTTATACCCTAAATACCTCCCCATGGACTATATTTATACCCTAAATACTTCCCCATGGACTATATCTATACCCTAAATACATCCCAATGGACTATATCTATACCCTAAATACTTCCCCATGGACTATATTTATACCCTAAATACCTCTCCATGGACTATATTTATACCCTAAAAACTTCCCCATGGATTATTTGTATACCCTGAAAATATCCCCATGGACTATATTTATACCCTAAATACTTCCCCATGAACTATTTGTCTACCCTAAATACTTCCCCATGGACTATATCTATATCCTAAATATTTCCCCATGGACTATATCTTTACCCTAAATACATACCCATGTACTATTTTTATACCCTAAATACTTCCCCATGTACTAAATGTATACCCTAAATACTTCCCTATGGACTATATCTATACCCTAAATACATCCCCACGGACTATATTTATACCCTAAATACTTCCCCATGGACTATTTGTATACCCTAAAATATCCCCATGGACTATATTTATACCCTAAATACTTCCCCATGGACTATTTGTATACCCTAAATACTTCCCCATGGACTATTTGTATACATTTAGTACATAACCATGGACTATATTTATACCCTAAATACCTCCCCATGGTCTATATTTATACCCTAAATACTTCCCCATGGACTATATGTATACCCTAGATACTTCCCCATGGAATATATTTATACCCTAAATACTTCTCCATGGACTATATTTATACCCTAAATACATCCCCATGGACTATATGTATACCCTAAATACTTCCCCATGGACTTTTTGTAGACCTAAAAAATATCCCCATGGACTATATTTAAACCCTAAATACTGCCCCATGGACTATATTTATACCCTAAATACTTCCCCATGGACTATTTTTATATCATTAAACATTTCCCATGGACTATATGTGTACCCTAAATACTTCCCCATGGACTAATTGTAATACCTTTAGTACATCCCCATGGACTATATTTATACCCTAAATACTTCCCCATGGACTACATTCATACCCTAAATACTTCCCCATCATGGACTATTTGTATACCCTAAATACTTCCCCATGGACTATATGTATACCCTAAATACTTCCCCATGGACTATTTTTATACCCTAAATACTTCCCCGTGGACTATATCTATACCCTAAATACTTCCCCATGGACCATTTTTATACCCTAAAAATATCCCCATGGACTATATCTATACCCTAAATACATCCCCATGGATTATATCTATACCCTAAATACATCCCCATCGACTATATTTATACCCTAAATAGTTCCCCATGGACTATACTTATACCCTAAATACTTCCCCATGGACTATATTTATACCTTAAATACTTCCCCATGGACTAATTGTATACCCTAAATACTTCCCCATGGACTATTTGTATACCCTAAATACTTCCCCATGGACTATATTTATACCCTAGATACTTCCCCATGGACTATATCTATACCCTAAATACTTCCCCATGGACTATATGTATACCCTGAATAATTCCCCATAGACTATATTTATACCCTGAATACATCCCCATGGACTATATTTATACCCTAAATACCTCCCCATGGTCTATATTTATACCCTAAACACATCCCCATGAACTATATTTATACCCAAAATACTTCCCCATGGACTACATGTTTACCCTAAATACTTCCCCATTTACTTTTTTATACCCTAAATACTTCCCCATGGACTATTTGTATACCCTAAATACATCCCCATTGACTATATTTATACCCTAAATACTTCCCCATGGACTATTTGTATACCCTAAATACTTCCCCATGGACTATATTTATACCCTAAATACTTCCCCATGGACTATATTTATACCCTAAAGACTTCCCTATGGACTATTTTATATCATTAAATATTTCCCCATGGACTATATGTATACCCTAAATACTTCCCGATGGACTATTTGTATAGTTTTAGTACATCCCCATTGACTATATTTATACCCTAAATACTTCCCCATGGACTATATTTATACCCTAAATACTTCCCCATGGACTATATTTATACTCTAAATACTTCCCCATGGACTATATTTATACCCTAAAAACTAATCCATGCACTATTTGTATACCCTAAAAATATCCCCATGGACTATTTTTATACCCTAAGTACTTCCCCATGGACTATATTTATACCCTAAATACTTCCCCATGGACTATATGTTTACCTTATATACATCCCCTTTGAACTATTTTTATACCCTAAATACCTCCCCATGGACTATATTTATACCCTAAATTCTTCCCCATGGACTATATCTATACCCTAAATACATCCCAATGGACTATATCTACACCCTAAATACTTCCCCATGGACTATATTTATACCCTAAATACCTCCCCATGGACTATATTTATACCCTAAAAACATCCCCATGGAATATTTGTATACCCTGAAAATATCCCTATGGACTATATTTATACCCTGAATACTTCCCCATGGACTATTTTTCTACCCTAAATACTTCCCCATGGACTATATCTATATCCTAAATACTTCCCCATGGACTATATCAATACCCTAAATACATCCCCATGTACTATTTTTATACCCTAAATACTTCCCCATGTACTAAATGTATACCCTAAATACATCCCCACGGACTCTATTTATACCCTAAATACTTCCTCATGGACTATTTGTATACCCTAAAATATCCCCATGGACTATACTTATACCCTAAATACTTCCCCATGGACTATTTTTATACCCTAAATACTTCCCCATGGACTATATCTATATCCTAAATACTTCCCCATGGACTGTATCTATACCCTAAATACATCCCCATGGACTATTTTTATACCCTAAATACTTCCCCATGTACTAAATGTATACCCTAAATACTTCCCTATGGACTATATCTATACCCTAAATGCATCCCCACGGACTATATTTATACCCTAAATACTTCCTCATGGACTTATTGTATACCCTAAAATATCCCCATGGACTAAACTTATACCCTAAATACTTCCCCATGGACTATTTTTATTCCCTAAATACTGCCCCATGGACTATATTTATACCCTAAATACTTCCCCATGGACTATTTTTATATCATTAAATATTTCCCCATGGACTATATGTATACCCTAAATACTTCCCCATGGACTAATTGTTTACCTTTAGTACATCCCCATGGACTATATTTATACCCTAAATACTTCCCCATGGACTATATTCATACCCTAAATACTTCCCCATCATGGACTTTTTGTATATCCTAAATACTTCCCCATGGACTATATTTATACCCTAAATACTTCCCCATGGACTATATTTATACCCTAAATACTTCTCCATGGACTATATCTATACCCTAAATACTTCCCCATGGACCATTTTTATACCCTAAAAATATCCCCATGGACTATATCTATACCCTAAATACATACCCATGGATTATATCTATACCCTAAATACATCCCCATCGATTATATTTATACCCTAAATAGTTCCCCATGGACTATATTTATACCCTAAATACTTCCCCATGGACTATATTTATACCTTAAATACTTCCCCATGGATTATTTGTATACCCTAAATACTTCCCCATGGACTATTTGTATACCCTAAATACTTCCCCATGGACTATATGTATACCCTAAATATTTCCCCACAGACTATATATATTTATATATATATATATATATATATATATATATATATATATATATATATATATATATATATATATATATATATATATATATATATATATATATATATATATATATATATATATATATATATATATATATATATATATACCCTACATACTTCCCGATGGACTATATTTATACCCTAAATACTTCCCTATGGACTTTATATATACCCTAAATACTTCCCCATGGACTATATCTATACCCTAAATACTTCACCATGGACCTTTTTTATACCCTAAAAATATCCCCATTGACTACATATATACCCTAAATACATCCCCATGGATTATATCTATACCCTAAATACATCCCCATCGATTATATTTATACCCTAAATAGTTCCCCATGGACTATATTTATACCCTAAATACTTCCCCATGGACTATATTTATACCTTAAATACTTCCCCATGGACTATTTGTATACCCTAAATACTTCCCCATGGACTATTTGTATACCCTAAATACTTCCCCATGGACTATATGTATACCCTAAATACTTCCCCATGGACTATATTTATACCCTAAATATTTCCCCACAGACTATATATATATATATATATATATATATATATATATATATATATATATATATATATATATATATATATATATATATATATATATATATATATATTTATATATATATATATACATCCTACATACTTCCCCATGGACTATATTTATACCCTAGATACTTCCCCATGGACTATATTTATACCCTAAATACCTCCCCATGGACTATATTTATACCCTAAATACTTCCCCATGGACTATATCTATACCCTAAATACATCCCAATGGACTATATCTATACCCTAAATACTTCCCCATGGACTATATTTATACCCTAAATACCTCCCCATGGACTATATTTATACCCTAAAAACTTCCCCATGGAATATTTGTATACCCTGAAAATATCCCCATGGACTATATTTATACCCTAAATACTTCCCCATGGACTATTTTTCTACCCTAAATACTTCCCCATGGACTATATCTATGTCCTAAATACTTCCCCATGGACTGTATCTATACCCTAAATACATCCCCATGGACTATTTTTATACCCTGAATACTTCCCCATGTACTAAATGTATACCCTAAATACTTCCCTATGGACTCTATCTATAACCTAAATACATCCCCACGGACTCTATTTATACCCTATATACTTCCTCATGGACTATTTGTATACCCTAAAATATCCCCATGGACTATACTTATACCCTAAATACTTCCCCATGGACTATTTTTATACCCTAAATACTTCCTCATGGACTATATCTATATCCTAAATACTTCCCCATGGACTGTATCTATACCCTAAATACATCCCCATGGACTATTTTTATACCCTAAATACTTCCCCATGTACTAAATGTATACCCTAAATACTTCCCTATGGACTATATCTATACCCTAAATGCATCCCCACGGACTATATTTTTACCCTAAATACTTCCTCATGGACTATTTGTATACCCTAAAATATCCCCATGGACTATACTTATACCCTAAATACTTCCCCATGGACTATTTTTATTCCCTAAATACTGCCCCATGGACTATATTTATACCCTAAATACTTCCCCATGGACTATTTTTATATCATTAAATATTTCCCCATGGACTATATGTATACCCTAAATACTTCCCCACGGACTATATTCATACCTCAAATACTTCCCCATCATGGACTATTTGTATACCCTAAATACTTCCCCATGGACTATATTTATACCCTAAATACTTCCCCATGGACTATATTTATACCCTAAATACTTCCCCATGGACTATATCTATACCCTAAATACTTCCCCATGGACCATTTTTATACCCTAAAAATATCCCCATGGACTACATATATACCCTAAATACATCCCCATGGATTATATCTATACCCTAAATACATCCCCATCGATTATATTTATACCCTAAATAGTTCCCCCTGGACTATATTTATACCCTAAATACTTCCCCATGGACTATATTTATACCTTAAATACTTCCCCATGGACTATTTGTATACCCTAAATACTTCCCCATGGACTATTTGTATACCCTAAATACTTCCCCATGGACTATATGTATACCCTAAATACTTCCCCATGGACTATATTTATACCCTAAATATTTCCCCACAGACTATATATACATATATATATATATATATATATAGATATATATATATATATATATATATATATATATATATATATATATATATATATATATATACTTCCCCATGGACTATATTTATACCCTAGATACTTCCCCATGGACTATATTTATACCCTAAATACTTCCCCATGGACTATATGTATACCCTAAATACTTCCCCATGGACTATATGCATACCCTAAATACTTCCCCATGGACTATATTTATACCCTAAATATTTCCCCTCAGTCTCTATCTATATATATATATATATTCCCTACATACTTCCCCATGGACTATATTTCTACCCTAGATACTTCCCCATGGACTATATTTATCCCCTAAATACTTCCCCATGGACTATATCTATACCCTAAATACTTCCCCATGGACTATATTTATTCCCTAGATACTTCCCCACAGACTATATATATATATATATATATATATATATATATATATATATATATATATATATATATATATATATATATATATATATATATATATATATATATATATATATATATATATATATATATATATATATATATATATATATATATATATATATATATATATATATATATATATATATATATATATATATATATATATATATATATATATATATATATATATATATATATATATATATATATATATATATATATATATATATATATATATATATATATATATATATATATATATATATATATATATATATATATATATATATATATATACCCTACATACTTCCCCATGGACTATATTTATACCTTAGATACTTCCCCATGGACTATATTTATACCCTAAATACTTCCCCATGGACTATATTTATACCCTAGATACTTCCCCATGGACTTTATTTATACCCTACATACTTCCCCATGGACTATATTTATACCCTAAATACTTCCCCATGGACTATTTGTATGCCCTAAATACTTCCCCACGGACTATTTTATACCGTAAATACTTCCCATGGACTATTTTATACCCTAAATACTTCCCCATGGACTATTTTATACCCTAAATACTTCCCCCTGGACTATTTGTATACCCTAAATACTTCCCCATGGACTATTTTATACCCTAAATACTTCCCCATGGACTATATTTATACCCTAAATACTTCCCCATGGACTATTTTATACCCTAAATACTTCCCCATGGACTTTTTTATACCCTACATACTGCCCCATGGACTATTTGTATACCCTAAATACTTCCCCATGGACTATATTTATACCCTAAATACTTCCCCATGGACTATATGTATACCCTAAAAATATCCCCATGGACTATATTTATACCCTAAATACTTCCCCATGGACTATTTTTCTACCCTAAATACTTCCCCATTGACAATATCTATACCCTAAATACTTCCCCATGGACTATATCTATACCCTAAATACATCCCCATGTACTATTTTTACCCATATATTTTTATACCCTAAATACTTCCCCATTGACTATTTGTATACCCTGAAAATATCCCCATGGACTATATTTATACCCTAAATACTTCCCCATGGACTATATTTATACCCTAAATACTTCCCCATGGACTATTTGTATACCCTAAATACTTCCCCATGGACTATATTTATACCCTAAATCCTTCTCCATGGACTATTTTTATACCCTAAATACTTCCCCATGGACTATATGTATACCCTAAATACTTCCCCATGGACTATTTGTATACCTTTAGTAGATCCCCATGAACTATATATATATATATATACTAAATACTTCCCCATGGACTATATTTATTCCCTAAATACTTTCTCATGGACTATTTGTATACCTTAAAAATATCCCCACGGAATATATCTATATCCTAAATACTTCCCCATAGACTATATTTATACCCTAAATTCTTCCCCATGGACTTTATTTATACCCTAAATACTTCCCCATGGACTTTATTTATACCCTAAATACTTCCCCATGGACTATTTGTATACCCTAAATACTTCCCCATGGACTATTTTTATACCATAAATACTTCCCCATGGACTATTTGTATACCCTAAATACTTCCCCATGGAATATTTTTATACCATAAATACTTCCCCATGGACTATATTTATACCCTGATTACATCCCCGTGGACTATTTTTATACCCTAAATACTTCCCCATGGACTATATTTATACCCTAAATCCTTACCCACGGACTATATTTATACCCTAAATACTTCCCCATGGACTATTTGTATACCCTAAAAATATCCCCATGGACTATTTTTATACCCTAAATACTTCCCCATGGACTATTTGTATACCCTAAAAAAATCCCAATGGATTATATTTATAGCCTAAATACTTCCCCATGAACTATATTTATACCCTAAATACTTCCCCATGGACTATTTGTATACCCTAAATACTTCCGCATGGACTATATTTATACCCTAAATACTTCTCCATGGACTATTTTTATACCCTAAATACTTCCCCATGGACTATATGTATACCCTAAATTCTTCCCCATGGACTATTTGTATACCTTTAGTACATCCTCATGAACTATATATATACCCTAAATACTTCCCCATGGACTATATTTATTCCCTAAATACTTTCTCATGGACTATTTGTATACCCTAAAAATATCCCCAAGTACTATATCTGTACCCTAAATACTTCCCCATAGACTATATTTATACCCTAAATACTTCCCCATGGACTATATTTATACCCTAAATACTTCCGCATTGACTATATATATATCCTTAATACTTCCCCATGGACTATATTTATACCCTAAATACTTCCCCATGGACTATTTGTATACCCTAAATACTTCCCCATGGACTATTTTTATACCCTAAATTTTTCCCCATGGAGTATTTGTATACCTTTAGTACATCCCCACGGACTATAACTATACCCTAAATACTTCCCCATGGACTAGATCTATACCCTAAATACTTCCCCATGGATTATATTTATACCCTAAATTCTTCCCCATGGACTATTTTTATACCTTTAGTAGATCCCCACGGACTATAACTATACCCTAAATACTTCTCCATGGACTTTATCTATACCCTAAATACTTCCCCGTGGACTATATTTATACCGTAAATACTTCCCCATGGACTATTTGTATACCCTAAATTCTTCCCCATGGACTATTTGTATACCTTTAGTACATCCCCACGGACTATATCTATACCCTAAATACTTCCCCATGGACTATATTTATATCCTAAAATCTTCCCCGTGGATTATATCTATACCCTAATTACCTCCCCATGGACTATATTTATACCCTAAATACTTCCCCATGGACTATATTTGTACCTTAAATACTTCCCCATGGACTATATTTATACCCTAAATACTTCCACATGGACTATATCTATACCCTAAATACTTCCCCATGGACTTTTTTATACCGTAAATACTTCCCCATGGACCATTTTTATACCCTAAATACTTCCGCATGGTCTATGTATATATATATATATATATATATATATATATATATATATATATATATATATATATATATATATATATATATATATATATATATATATATATATATATATATGTATATATATATGTATATATATATATATATATATATATATATATATATATATATATATATATATATATATATATATATATATATATATATATATATATATATATATATATATATATATATATATATATATATATATATATATATATATATATATATATATATATATATATATATATATATATATTGTATACCCTAAATACTTCGCTATGCACCATTTTATACCCAAAATACTTTTTCATGTACTATTTTAATGCCCTAAATACATGGAATATTTATATTTATATTCCCTAAATTCTTCGCCGTGGGCTATTTTATGCCATAAATTCTTTGGCATGGATTACTAATTTCTATTTTAATTATTTTGCCAGAAGCTATTTTTATACCGTAGATACGTTGGTATCGTGTCTGTTATTGGACACACCGTATTGGTATTGTGTCCGTTCTATTTTGGTATTGTGTCAGTTTTTGTGCATACTATTTTTTTATCGTGTGTCAGTTATTAGATATACTGTATTGGTGTTATGTCTGTTATTATACATAATGTGTCGGTGTTGTGTCAGTTATTAGACATAATGTATCGGTGTTTTGTCAGTTATTAGACTTAATGTATCGGTGTTGTGTCAGTTATTATACATAATGTATCGGTATTGTGTCAGTTTTTAGACAAAATGTATTGCATTACGTCAGGTATTGGACATACTATATTGATAGTGTGTCAGTTATTGGGCATACCGTATTGGTGTTGTTAGTTATTAGACATTATACACAATGTATTGTCACTGTATCAGTTATTTGACATACTTTATCGGTTTAGTGCCAGTTATTGAGCATACCGTATTGGTGTTGTGTCATTTATAGGACATACCGAATTTGTGTTGTGTCAGTTATTGGACATACCATATTGGTGTTGTGTCAGTTATTGGACATAACCGTATTTGTGTGGTCAGTTATTGGATATAACCGTATTAGTGTTGTGTCAGTTATTGGATATACCGTATTGGTGTTGTCAGTTATTGGACATAACCGTATTGGTGTTTTGTCAGTTATTGGACATACTGTAAAATTTCAAAATTAACGTGCTTATGTCTAGTTAAGTTAATTACAAAGGAATGTGCAACTATAAAAAATGGTGAGGTCTGGGGCAAGTAGCACACACATAGACGTATATTGACAAATAACACAAACATAGACGTAAATAGACATGAAGAAATGCTTTATTATCATTATAAATAATATCACGTTAGAGAAACCAAGGCGTGTGTGTGTGTGTGTGTGTGTGTGTGTGTGTGTGTGTGTGTGTGTGTGTGTGTGTGTGTGTGTGTGACCGTTGAGTCTATATGTGTGTTTTGAATTTTTAACATAGCTTTAACAATATTTCAGGCATCATATATGCAGTGTGGCCGGTTAACGTGTTGTCAAGCACTGATGCATCATGCTTTGGGTATGTGACATCATTAACCAGTCCCATTATCTTGACTTCAGGCCGACCAGTCCCATTATCTTGACTTCAGGCCGACCAGTCCCATTATCTTGACTTCAGGCCGACCAGTCCCATTATCTTGACTTCAGGCCGACCAGTTCCATTATCTTGACTTCAGGCCGACCAGTCCCATTATCTTGACTTCAGGCCGACCAGTCCCATTATCTTGACTTCAGGCCGACCAGTCCCATTATCTTGACTTCAAGCCGACCAGTCCCATTATCTTGACTTCAGGCCGACCAGTCCCATTATCTTGACTTCAGGCCGACCAGTCCCATTATCTTGACTTCAGGCCGACCAGTCCCATTATCTTGACACCAAGCGACGTGTCCTAACACAAACCTCTTGATGCTGAACGCCAACGGAGGCGGCTGCTAATATTATTTGTATAAGTCTCCGGTATGGCTCTGCCGGCGTTTGAATCCGTAACCGTTAGCATCCGGTGCGGACGCTCTAACCGCCCATTTAGATATACACGTAGCTATCTATTAAATGATTGTCCAAATGCTTATATTGGCAAGGTCATTGACTGAAGGTCAGTTCAACTGACCCCCGTATAATTGCAAAAGACAATCAGACACAAGTTTAGATGACGTTTAACGTACAAGGTCCAAAGGTCATTACTTACATCATACGATACCGATCTTTGTCGAGGTTACATGAACTAGTAGACCTGGCGTTATAACCCGGTACAACTTTATATTTATATACACAGATATCTGCCGTTATTTTATTGCATAGCTTTGTTTTATTGCATAGCTTTGTTTTATTGCATAGCTTTGTTTTGTTGCATAGCTTTGTTTTATTGCATAGCTTTGTTTTATTGCATAGCTTTGTTTTATTGCATAGCTTTGTTGTATTGCATAGCTTTGTTGTATTGCATAGCTTTGTTTTATTGCATAGCTTTGTTTTGTTGCATAGCTTTGTTTTATTGCATAGTTTTGTGTTTAAATATATCATCTGCTCATGTAGCGAAAAAGACGTTGTGTAATTGCTGGGACAACATTTTTCAAGACATTCAACTTGCTGGCTATTGTTTACGTGTATTATTTAACACGTGTTTAACTCCTATTAGCAGCGTATTAGTGTCACTGTAGAATGTATGCAATGATCAATTACCTTGCTATCGACCCATTTTCACTTTTCAAAACATTAAATCTGTGGTTTTATGAGGTCACCTATTAGATCTATCGTATTCTCTACATGTGGTCTATATCTGGTTTATCGATGTTGTAAATATTTTATTATATATATATTACTAAGATTGGATGCCGATCATGTTCAGTGAGGAAACATGACTACCGTATTGATTTATCCAAGCATGGAGGAACCAACTAGTAATTACAACAAATACTTGGTTTCTATATACGAATTAGTCCCTAGGAAAGAGGTATACTTACTGGTTTTTGGAATGCATCATTTAATGTTTTAGACACGGTTTGCTTTAGAAAATTCAAAAAATTAAAAGAAAAACATTATAATTATCACCAGTGTTGGTAATTTATTTCATATATGCATATTCTAAAGAAACAAACTGTAAGATATATATATATATATATATATATATATATATATATATATATATATATATATATATATATATATATATATATATATACACAAAGACAAACACACAAACGCACACACGCACATATAGCTTATGTAAAACGATCATATGGATAATTAATAATAACATTTGCACAGCGGCACCATGAAATTTATATATAAAGTTTAATTTTACATAACCGATAGGTGTGTGTGTGTGTTTGTGTATTTGTCTTTATATATATATATATATATATATATATATATATATATATATATATATATATATATATATGTGTGTGTGTGTGTGTGTGTGTGTGTGTGAAAACGGAAAGACATATACAAACGGTCAGGTTAGCATCGACACCTATACATATAGATTTACATTACGATGCTTTGGACAAAGAGCATGGAAAATTAGTGTGGTCACATGTTGCAAGGATGACGTGTGCTGTCAGAAAAAGGTATAAATAATTAAAATCAATTGGTAAATTTCTCTCCACTGGGACAACTTCTTCGTCTGTTTATCGAATTAACAAAATCCCTTTCGTTGTTAATAAGACATGAATACATTGACTCTCAGACCGCTAGGACCATCCTTACACAAAAACCTCGAGACGGAATGAAAATCTACGTTTTCGGTATACATGATTGTTGTTGTTATAGGGTTTAACGCCATTTTTAAACACAAGATAGGCTATACATGGCGGCCAGTTTTACTGGTGGAGGAAGAACCCGGTAAACCCCTCGAAAGAACCACCAGGTGAAGCGCCAGCTTCTCACATACCCAGATTGGCTGGCCCGAATCTGGAACCCACGCAGCCAGAGGAGAGATGGCAGTGATCCGTAACGGTGAACGCTTTAGACCACTCGGCCACTTGGGGCCCGTATACATTATTGTACGCTTCCTTGAATGTTTGTAACTGGAAATTATTTGTAAACATTCAAAATGTTCTGCTTGGTGCTTTCGAATTAAAAAGCTTAGATAGTTCCAGCTTCAACTGAAAATGAAGCAATCTCCATATTAGGTTCCGGTGGGGCGGTGTTAACAGAGACGATCCACATCATAGCCATCCACTTTATAGCTAATGGGGTGGTTTGGGTACAGGCCGTCCACATTATATCTAGGGTTGTAGTTTAGGTATGGGCGATCCACATTATATCTAGGGTTGTAGTTTAGGTATGGGCGATCCACATTATATCTAGTGTTGTAGTTTAGGTATGGGCGATCCACATTATATCTAGTGTTGTAGTTTAGGTATGGGCGATCCACATTAAAGGCATCTTCGTTATAGTCGAAGGGGCGGTTTGACTAGACGCGATCCGCATTATAGCAAGTGGGTAGGTAGAAGCGATCAACATTATAGCTGATGGGGTGGTTTGAGTACGAATCATATTATAGCATATAAGGTGGTACGAGTAGATGCGAGCCATATTATACCCGGTGTGATAGTGTAAGAAGAGGGGGCCCACATTATCGCTGCAGGGGTGGATTGAGTAGAGGGGGCCCACATTATCGCTGCAGGGGTGGTTTGAGTGGAGGCGGTCCACAATACAGCCGCATGGGGTGGTTTGAGTGGAGGCGGTCCACATTATAGCCGCAGGGGTGAATTATAGCCGCCGGGGTGGTTTGAGTGGAGGCGGTCCATAGTATAGCTCTATGGATGGATTTTAGCTGCAGGGGTGGTTTGAGTGGATGCGGTCCATATTATAGCCGCAGGGGTGGTTTAAATGAAGGCGGTCCATATTACATTTATATCCACATGAGTGGTTTGAGTGGAGGTGGTCCATATTGTAGCCGCAGGGATGGTTTGAGTAGAGGCGGTCCATACCATAGCCGTAGGGATGGTTTGAGTAGAGGCGGTCCATATTCTAGCCGCAAGGGTGGTTTGATTAGAGGCGGTACATATTAAAGCTGATAGATTGTTTTGAATGAGTGTTTTGATATAGCTTATCATTCATACTCTTTGGTAATATATACAAGTTGTTCATGAGATCATTTATTAATATTGCAATATTTAATATTATAAGTTAAATCTATCTATCTATCTATCTATCTATCTATCTATCTATCTATCTATCTATCTATCTATCTATCTATCTGTCTGTCTGTCTATATATATATATATATATATATATATATATATATATATATATATATATATATATATATATATATATATATATATAACAGATGGCCTAGGCTTACAAAATGTGCACATTAAATATGCCATTTGATAGAATTAAGAATCATATCGTGCTAAACAGAGGAACTTTTCCCAAAAGCAACATTTTATATCTGGTACTTGTTACAACGCCGTTCCGTGTTAACTAAATTGATATCCATTGATGGAACCACACAGTAATATATCTCCTGCATGTATATTAATTCCCGTGTGTCTGTATTTGCATTTTGGCTGGGGATGGTTTCATTCGATATGAATTCCCTTTTTGCAAAATATTCGTCATCATCAGTTGTTTATGTTCTGCAATAAAGCCTTATGTTTTTTTTTTCTCGCATTTTCATTATTGTAGTGATTAAATTTTTGTACTTGTATCTGACATCACACCGATATTAGTAATATTGTGTATTTTCTGTCCGTTATCAGCTTCTAACAATCACTTGGCTGTTTCATCTAGGTTTATTTTGCAACCTATGTATAAAGTCGGTGCTTATTTATTCCTTTACCGCAGAAACTCAAATAAAGTGTTCACGTGACTTGCTATTGTATTATGATACGTTCATACATGACTGCTTATTTGATCGTCTTTTTATTTGATGTTATGTTGAAATGATTTCCATAGTGTCATCTATGGCTCCGCGCGCGTAATAAGGAACGCGTTTGCCAAAAGCCACGTGACAACATCGCTATGGTTGCATATAGCTGGCCGTGACTGTCGGAATATATTGGTGTGCCAATACGTCTCTGTGCTGGTGTACAACGGTGTACAACCCATAACTGATCTAGTAACGGAATACCTTCTTCACAGCGCTCCAGGGATTACTCTGGGCTTTATTACACCAACGAATGCTATATGAAAACGTTCCACCTGGATGTGTTTGTTTACAATGTAATCTGTACAAAGCGTGCATATGTAGCAAGTAATCTTTAGTCGTTCGTACATTTCTCAAAGCATCTAGGCAGATGTCAAATGTTAGTTTCTGACATATTGTGAAAACTAAAAAGAAGCAAAAGTTTGTCGGTTTATTTATTTTCCGGAAGCGGCGATCAGTGTTTCTGAAATTCGTGACATTTTTCATCCAGAATGAATTCTGCATCCACTTCCTCCACTGTGGTAGTGAAATCATCAGGAGGGCCCATGCCCGGGAAGGAAAGACACACGTGCAAGCAAGCGCCTGATCTTGAGGTATGTAATTACATGTTTCCAGACAGTGACACAGGCAGAGAAATAAACTGACACGATTTCAAAAGATAAGTACTGGAGACATCAGCTCAAAACTATGTGCATGTGGATATATTGACATTTCATCCATATACTTAACCCATTAGATTTCAAGCTCAGGAAGTTGTTGAAAATTTGATGCAGAAATTAAGCCATTGCCACGTTAATTATCACATCATTACAAATTTGATGCAGAAATTAGACGACTGATGCAGAAATTAGACGACTGCCACGTTAATTGTCACATCATTACAAATTTGATGCAGAAATTAGACGACTGATGCAGAAATTAGACGACTGCCACGTTAATTGTCACATCATTACAAATTTGATGCAGAAATTAGACGACTGATGCAGAAATTAGACGACTGCCACGTTAATTGTCACATCATTACAAATTTGATGCAGAAATTAGACGACTGATGCAGAAATTAGACGACTGCCACGTTAATTGTCACATCATTACAAATTTGATGCAGAAATTAGACGACTGATGCAGAAATTAGACGACTGCCACGTTATTTGTCACATCATTACAAATTTGATGCAGAAATTAGACGACTGATGCAGAAATTAGACGACTGCCACGTTATTTGTCACATCATTACAAATTTGATGCAGAAATTAGACGACTGATGCAGAAATTAGACGACTGCCACGTTATTTGTCACATCATTACAAATTTGATGCAGAAATTAAACGACTGCCACGTTATTTGTCATATCATTACATACATTGTTTGAAGAAAATATCGTGGACTATTTTTGTAATTACAAAATATAGTTACAGGTCCGTGAACCGTGTCACCATTTGTTACTTGAAAACAAGATCAAATTCGGATGCTCTTTGTTTTTCTTCTAATATGGTTTCTTGGCTATGGATAGTTTATTCTCCCTAATGATATTTGCAATTATAGTTTAGTTCAGGTCAGTGTAATGTTGTTTTCAATTCTTATTTGTATTAGGTTTTTCTTCCCTTAACAAATAAAATAATACCATAATCATTTATGGAAGATACAATCACGTGGCTCTCGGATCAGACTAAATTCCTAAAAGTGCTATCATTTTGACAATGTTATTTCGGATGTCTAATGTATTAGATCTCACGGAGTCGCAAGAGAGGTCTGGTTCAAGGAGACTAAGTCACTAAGGGTCTCATCATTTGACCTTCGTGTGTCTAAGCTCACAAGAAGTCACGACACATATCTCTTTGAACGAGACGAACTTACTGAAGCTGTTATCATTTGACCCTCCTGAGTTGATCTCATGGAAAGTTGAGCGAGAGATGTGGGTATACGAGACAAAATTACTGAAAGTATCATGGGACATTATCAAAGAAATGTCATTCTCATGTTAAACTTTATTTAATTTGATATCAAGTCAAATGAAACAATTTAAATATCAAGTTAAATGATTCAATCGAAATATCAAGTTAAATTATACAATTTAAATATCATGTCAAATGATACAATCGAAATATCAAGTTAAATGATACAATGGAAATATCAAGTGAAATGATACAATCGAAATATCAAGTTAAATTGATACAATCGAAATATCAAGTTAAAATGATACAATCGAAATATCAAGTTAAAATGATACAATCGAAATATCAAGTTAAAATGATACAATCGAAATATCAAGTTAAATGATACAATGGAAATATCAAGTGAAATGATACAATCGAAATATCAAGTTAAATTGATACAATCGAAATATCAAGTTAAATTGATACAATCGAAATATCAAGTTAAATGAGACAATCGAAATATCAAGTTAAATGATACAGTCGAAATTTCAAGTTAAATGATACAATTGAAATATCAAGTTAAATGATTCACTCGAAAGTTAAATGATATAATCGAAATACAAAGTCAAATGATACGGTTTTACTAGCAAGAAAAGCACAACGTCTGTGCAAGAGTCTGACCTCTTAGACTCTTCAGAACTTTTGCAACATAATAATTCTAAACTGCTATGATGCATTCTCAGTATACATACGAGATTCTCAGTATACATACGAGATTCTCAGTATACATACGAGATTACTCTATTTCATAGTTTATTCTCAGTATACATACGAGATTACTCTATTTCGTAGTTTATTCTCAGTATACATACGAGATTCTCAGTATACATACGAGATTACTCTATTTCATAGTTAATTCTCAGTATACATACGAGATTACTCTATTTCGTAGTTTATTCTCAGTATACATACGAGATTACTCTATTTTATAGTTTATTTCAGTATACATACGAGATTACTCTATTTCATAGTTTATTTCAGTATACATACGAGATTACTCTATTTCGTAGTGTATTCTCAGTATACATACGAGATTACTCTATTTCATAGTTTATTCTCAGTATACATACGAGATTACTCTATTTCGTAATTTATTCTCAGTATACATACGAGATTACTCTATTTCGTAGTTTATTCTGAGTATACATACGAGATTACTCTATTTCATAGTTTATTCTCAGTATACATACGAGATTACTCTATTTCATAGTTTATTTCAGTATACATACGAGATTCTCAGTATGCATACGAGATTACTCTATTTCGTAGTTTATTCTCAGTATACATACGAGATTACTCTATTTCATAGTTTATTCTCAGTATACATACGAGATTACTCTATTTCATAGTTTATTCTGAGTATACATACGAGATTACTCTATTTCATAGTTTATTCTCAGTATACATACCAGATTCTCAGTATACATACGAGATTACTCTATTTCATAGTTTATTCTCAATATACATACGAGATTACTCTATTTCATAGTTTATTCTCAGTATACATACGAGATTACTCTATTTCATAGTTTATTTCAGTATACATACGAGATTACTCTATTTCATAGTTTATTCTCAGTATACATACGAGATTACTCTATTTCGTAGTTTATTCTCAGTATACATACGAGATTACTCTATTTCATAGTTTATTCTGAGTATACATACGAGATTACTCTATTTCATAGTTTATTCTCAGTATACATACGAGATTACTCTATTTCATAGTTTATTCTCAGTATACATACGAGATTACTCTATTTCATAGTTTATTTCAGTATACATACGAGATTACTCTATTTCATAGTTTATTCTCAGTATACATACGAGATTACTCTATTTCGTAGTTTATTCTCAGTATACATACGAGATTACTCTATTTCATAGTTTATTCTGAGTATACATACGAGATTACTCTATTTCATAGTTTATTCTCAGTATACATACCAGATTCTCACTATACATACGAGATTACTCTATTTCATAGTTTATTCTCAGTATACATACGAGATTACTCTATTTCATAGTTTATTCTCAGTATACATACGAGATTACTCTATTTCATAGTTTATTCTCAGTATACATACCAGATTCTCAGTATACATACGAGATTACTCTATTTCATAGTTTATTCTCAGTATACAAACGAGATTACTCTATTTCATAGTTTATTTCAGTATACATACGAGATTACTCTATTTCATAGTTTATTCTCAGTATACATACGAGATTACTCTTATTTCATAGTTCAGTAATGTATATCAACTGTCATTTAGGCACGGCATAAATTTATGAAAACTACATTAATAATATAGTACACCTTGCGAAAAGATAATGTTTATTTTATTTAAAAGATAATTTTTATTTTATTTAAAAGATCTACAAAATGTTCACCACAAATCCTCAACATACAACAATCGAAAAAGCTATACATTTAGCTTCAAATTCGAGTTTATTTAAAAAAAGAGGTACGAAGAAATTAAAAAGCAATTACCGTCACACAATTCCGGACATATGTGATTACTATAATATACATGTATTGGATTACTATAATCAATATGTATTTTATTACTATAATCTACATATATTGGATTACTGTAATCTACATGTATTGGATTACTATAATCTACATGTAATTGGTTACTATAATCTACATGTAATAGATTTATATAATACTGTAATTGGTTAATACAGTCTACATATAATCGATGACTAAAATCAATATATAATCAATCACTACACTCGACATATAATCTACATATGATCCATGATTACAAATCTACATATAATAGATTAGTTCCATCTGTAATATTTAATTATACACGTATTACGTAATTACGAGAGACTTCATGTACTAGAGTATACATGTACTAGAGTATACATGTACTAGAGTATACACGTACTAGAGTATACACGTACTAGAGTATACATGTACTAAAGAATACATGTACTAGAGAATACATGTACTAGAGAATACATGTTCAAGAGTATACATGTACTAGAGAATACATGTTCAAGAGTATACATGTACTAGAGAATACATGTAGTAGAGAATACACGTGCTAGAGTATACATGTACTAGAGTATATATGTACTAGAGAATACATGTACTAGGTACTAGACAATACACGTACTAGATAATACATGTGCTAGACAATACGTGTTTTAGATAATACATGTACTAGAGTATACATATACTAGATAATACATGTACTAGAGAATACATGTACTAGATAATACATGTAATAGAGAATACATGTGCTAGGCAATACATGTACTAGAGTATACATGTACTAGAGTATTCATGTAATAGATAATACATGTACTAGAGAATACATGTACTAGACAATACATGTACTAGATAATACATGTGCTAGTCAATACATGTAGTAGAGTATACATGTACTAGATAATACATGTACTAGATAATACGTGTACTAGATAATGCGTGTACTAGATAATACATGTACTAGAGAATACATGTACTAGAGAATACATGTACTAGAGTATACATGTACTAGAGTATACATGTACTAGATAATACATGTACTAGAGAATACATGTACTAGATTATACATGTACTAGAGTATACATGTACTAGATAATACATGTACTGGATTATACATGTACTAGAGTATACATGTACCGGATTATACTTGTACTAGACAAAACATGTACTGGATTATACATGTACTAGAGTGTACATGTACTGGAAAATATATATTCGTGATTAATGCGATCTTAATTTTTACAGACTTCATGTAATATCAAACCATCTGTATTCATCAAAGAGTAAAATAGTTGATGACAACTGGTTCAGATAACATAGTGGTAATTTATTTGCATTGTCTCCATGGCTGCTAAACTGAATAATTGATGCCATTGGAATGGTTGCCATATCTCTTTTAATAATAGCAATACTACTCTTGAATGGGTTTTATTTAATACTAACCATAATAACCATTGATGTACTACACAAGTACCATGCCCTCCTTACTCACATTTCTTAACATTACAAAATCAAATACAATTAACTGACAACAATCAGTATCGTCCTAACATACAAAGGACATTTTTGCATTTTTATTTCATATCACCCTATGAAATCATATATATATATATATATATATATATATATATATATATATATATATATATATATATATATATATATATATATAATACAACACCAACACGTATTAATATATATATATATATATATATATATATATATATATATATATATATATATATATATATATATATATATATATATATATATATATATATATATATTAATACACACACACACACATATATATATATATATATGTGTGTGTGTGTGTGTGAGTGTGTGTGTGAAAATTTGAGCCGCATCCAAGCTGCCAGTGAGCTAATAACTGTAAATTAAAAAGATAGGTTGCATAACAAATCTAGCATCAACACATTTCCATGAAATTGAATGAACGATACATAATATGTAAAAAGTCATATCAAACATATAACAAACAATAAAACTAGAATATTACGTGACATTACAATTGCGTTCCTTAATGCTGTTATCGTTTGAAATTGTGCATCCTTGCATTAAACTCTGTCTTTCTCACAAGACAGACATCTGGTCCTATTCTGTTTAAAGAAGAAAACGCTATTGTTTTATAGGCTTCATCTGAGTCAGACTTCTCTCAGAAAATTTCGGAATAAATAATTTCGACCAAGGTTGTCACTTTAATGTCACATTACTTACATGACGTACGCCTTGATTTGAATCTGGCCAATCATAAGCAGTTATTTCTAAAAATAAAAATTAAAAAATCCTAGGACAGTCATTTCTTTCGCCAGTCAGAATTTCGTTATATTATTCGTCACATTGAAGAATGGCTATTTTATATCTATCGGAATATCAGCTGTCTCTTTCTCAAAACCTTGTTATGATATCTGACATGGATCGGAATATCAGCTGTCTCTTTCTCAAAACCGTGTTATGATATTTGACATGGATCGGAATATCAGCTGTCTCTTTCTCAAAACCGTGTGATGATATCTGACATGGATCGGAATATCAGCTGTCTCTTTCTCAAAACCCTGTTATGATATCTGACATGGATCGGAATATCAGCTGTCTCTTTCTCAAAACCGTGTTATGATATTTGACATGGATCGGAATATCAGCTGTCTCTTTCTCAAAACGGTGTTATGATATCTGACATGGATCGGAATATCAGCTGTCTCTTTCTCAAAACCGTTTTATGATATTTGACATGGATCGGAATATCAGCTGTCTCTTTCTCAAAACCGTGTTATGATATCTGACATGGATCGGAATATCAGCTGTCTCTTTCTCAAAACCGTGTTATGATATCTGGTCAATTTCATTGAGTAGGAAATCTCGCCCCTTGGACGTTAAACACCGGCATATAACAAGATGAAGCAGAAAGGTCAAAGTGACCCTTCACAAAGACCTCTTTTGTTTAAATGTGATAAAATAGTCATACTCATTGCATTCAACTTTAAGGTTTAATGCTAGTCAAAATTCGACCCTTCACTTCTATTGTAGCCTTAACAACAACCAATAATTTATAAAGTAATATAAAGCTTGTTGACGTGATGGCCACTAATCTTGAATCAAGGTCAGGATCTAGGTCATTATTACCTATTTTTGAGAAACATCATTTCTAATGAATAAATTTACATTATAATAACATGTAATGGAAACAAAGAATTTAAAACTGACAAACGATATCAAATAAAAACATATTTCAAATCTGATATGCATAACACTTCCCCATTAAACAAGAAAGATTTATATACCATATACTAAGCATACGTAAGGTTTAAGAAAAAAAACCATAAGAAATGATCTTATGAATGTACACACAGTAATACATTTCTACATACGGGAAGTAGATTCCAAACCTGTGAGACAACTCCCGTACAGGACGAACCCTCTCACACAGGAATATTTTAAACAAGAAATTCAGTATTTGCTTGAGAATGATTTTATAGAGCCCAGTAAAAATGACTGGAATTTATTAAATTAGCTTTTCTCTTTGTGTGCCTGATGACAAGATTATATTCTTATAACAATGTACTCGACCTTTGTGTATGAAATATTAACAGGCAGTAGGGAATTCAGAGAAAACCGTGACCTCAGCATATCTTTAACTTGTCCATGTCCCACAATATGTCATTGAAAGGTTACACTAGCACGGCAAATCTCACCTTTAAAAAAATTGTCAAATTTCAATCGGTGAGTCTCTCATGATGTCGTTGAACATGATGGCATCATCGATGTTAGCATCAAAATTATTAAGACCATATGTGATCATATTCATAAGACTTTGGAAAGTACATGGCAACCCTTTCATTCCAAACGGCATTACTTTATATTGGTAGTGGCTATCTGGAGTCACGAAAGCCAACATTTTCTTTGTCTTTCTTTTATTGGAATCCTTTCATAAGGCCGAATTTTTGTGACATACTTGGCATTTCCAATTTTATCAATACAGATATTGATTCTTGATAAAGGAAATGAATCTACTTGGTCACAGCATATTCTACATTAATAGTCTTTGGTTATTTAAACAGATAAGACAGCCCTTTCAATAGTTATTATTGTTATTATTAAACATATAACGCAGTCCCGTAATATTTATAAGTGTCATTGTTAAATGGACATGGCTATAGTTGTTATTTTAAAACAGAAGAAGCTATGTGAAATGTCTCAGTTTGAATAAGCATTGAACCTTAAAGTTGAATGCATTGAGCGTTAAGAATTTTCGCATTTGGACCTGGGCAGTCTTTGCGAGGGGTTACTTCGACCTATTCTTCTTAATCTTTTCATCTCAGTGTTGAAACTTCTAAGGGTCAGTGTTCCGACTATGTGTGTGTGTGTGTGTGTGTGTGTGTGTGTGTGAGAGAGAGAGAGAGAGAGAGAGAGAGAGAGAGAGAGAGAGAGATTAACTTCCAGTCCGCGTCAAATAATCATTCTTCAAAGGGAAAAGTTATCAAACGTAGTTTGGAGATTCTGTTTAATCATAGGAATGATTGTCTTTAGAATTTGTTTTAGAAACCACTGCTTCTGATTGGCCAGAGTAAAATTTAGGAGTAAACCACTGCTTCTGATTAGCCAGAGTAAAATTAAGAAGTAAACCACTGCTTCTGATTGGCCAGAGTAAAATTAAAGAGTAAACCACTGCTTCTGATTGGCCAGAATACAATTAAGGATACATCTTGGAAGTAATGTGAATTTAAAATCTCAACCTTGATCGAAATTCTTTAGTACGAAATTTTCGAAATTTTTAACGCAGTATTCTAATTCTTGATTCTTTGTTTTATGCAAATGTGTTTGATATGAGTATGTTCCGTATTATTGTAATGTTTATTTAATTTCATGGAAATGTGTTGATGCTAGAGTTGTTAAACAATTTACCTTATTCAATTTCATGGAAATGTGTTGATGCTAGAGTTGTTAAACAATTTACTTTATTCAATTTCATAGAAATGTGTTGATGCTAGCGTTGTTACACAATTTACCTTATTCAATTTCATGGAAATGTGTTGATGCTAGAGTTGTTATTCAATTTACCTTTTTCAATGTTACGTATATTTGATATAAGTCATTTATATTATTTTTATTTTTGTTTGTTTGTTAGATTTAAATTTGGCATTTTAAGTTTTAAGATTCGTTCATTGAAAGGGGGGGGGTGACTTGTACTTTACAGAGTAAACGCCAAGTGTTGACCTCATTTCTGACCTGGTTTCAGAGTTGTAAACAAGCTTTTAAAATGATTGGTTGGTTCCAAAGACAAAATGGAATTTTGTATAAACATCTTTTTATTTTAGTTGGGTCATACGATGTTTACGTGATTTCTTGAACGTACCATTGTTCTGAGAGATTCTAGAAGATCGTGACCCCATTCTTGTTTACGTAAAAACAGGTATAAAACCTATGTTTTGGTGCCAGTTATTCAGTAGATGTTGGGCTTCTAGAACATTAAGTTGTGTCTTTTTGAGTTATTATAAATTACGTTGCACTGTAAATTATGTCAATTCGTTTAAATCAAGAGGAATTATTTTGTTATTTATCTGGAAAAGAATATATGCTCATAGATTTTTATTAACAAGAACTGACTTCATCAAGTGATATCGTCTTCCATATTGGATACTTCGCAGGAATTCGAACTTATAATTATTTGGACATTGTATTCCCAGGGCTTTTGCAATTTCTCTTGTGGATAATATTTTGAATTATTTTTGGATTAATTTTGGAAATGATTCTTAAAACCGTAAGTTTATTTTTCTTTTCTGGAAAATATTTGTACTCAATAAATTGTTTGTTAAGTTTTACAAGCTTGTTATTTTCACTCTTTCTATGTTACTGTTTATGCCTAAGCACGTAACATCAATTTCATAGCAATGGGTTGATGCTAGAGTTGTTGTACAATTAACCTGCCATTTTACAGTTATTAGTTCATTGGTAGAGTCGATGGCATGTTATCCAAATTTTCATATGTATAGGATTTCATAGTGTTATATGAAATAAAAAGGAAATAGTTTGTCTGTTATCGTGATTTAGCGATAACTTACGAGACTTAACGTCATTTATCAAAGCCTATAACTATCTCATACAAACTTCTTTGACGACAGTTTATCAAATGTTTCTCTGATTTCCAACACCGGTGTTGAATCTTATGATTTTACATGGAACTGTAGATAAACACAACACAGAGTATGGCATGTCATCGTCTTCCATATTGGATTTTCCAACAGAACTCGAATTTGAATTTAGTAGAACATTTAATTATTAGAAGTTTTGTAATTTAATTTGTGGATTATTCTAGGAGTAGTTTTGGGTTTGATTATTTAGACTAGAAGTTATTTTTCCATTTTTACAATATTTTTCAGGGAAATAAATTATTTGTTAACTTTTAGAAAGCTTGTTATTTTTACTCTCGCTTTCTCACCGTTTATTTGAGTCTGAGCTCGTAACAGTTATGAAAGAAAACTCGAATATTATTCAAAGCTGAGTCGCGACTTTGTTCCCGCATTGTTTAATATTGAGATAAGAGTGGGTTGTGATATGTTTAAAATGTTATTTTACAAGTTCGCTATAATACACAATTTCGGATTCTGTTTATCCATGGTTTCAACGCCATCAAGCACTGTCTTGGGAAATGTGGTATTCATTTAAACGTCATTTAACGCTGACGCTGAATCTTTGACGCTGAATCTTTGACGCTAAATCTTTGACGCTGAATCTTGTAAGGTATACATACCTTTGAACTCGCTGTCTTACTTAGAGGAATGGAATACAGATATTGTTTTGTGTCATTGAAAATTTTGCATTTTCTTCTTCATACATTTGTCTCATACAAAACCAATAAATTCAGAAATGACTTTAAAACATATATAGAGAATACGATTGGAACAATGCCTGTATGTCTTTGTCCATTAAAATTTAGATGTTGAAATCCGTACTTCTTTTTCTATTGAAATATAAATGTTGACGTCCGTACATCTTTGTTTCTTAAAATGTAGATGTTGACGTCCGTATTCATTGACGTCTTTACGTCATTGCCTATTAAGACTCTTAACAGTGACGCCCGTATGTCTTTGTCTATTATTATTTTATCATTGATATTGTTCTTTGTCTATTAATATTTTATCATTGATATTGTTTTATTATTATTTTATCATTGATATTGTTCTTTGTCTATTATTATTTTATCATTAATATTGTTCTTTGTCTATTATTATTTTATCATTGATATTGTTCTTTGTCTATTAATATTTTATCATTGATATTGTTCTTTGGTTTTATTAGCCTCTGTGCAATTTCTTCAACCTGAAGCGAGTACGCATTCAACATCAAATTTAATTATTTCTCAATATTAATTTTCTCTTATTATTAAATACTATTCGAGATCAAGTTTTTATTATTCATTATTATTTCAGATCAGTTTCCACTATTGTTTTTTTATAAGGTCAGCTTTCATTACTATTTAAGATTTATTTTTATTATTATTAAATACTATTTGATATCAAGTTTTTATTAATCAATATTATTTCAGATCAATTTTCACTATTGTTTCATATTTTATTATGTCAGTTTTCGTTACTATTTAAGATAAATTTTCATTATTATTAAATATTATGTAGGATCAGTTTTCGTTAATATTCAATATTATTCAAGGCATATTTCATTACTATTCAATTTTATTCAAAATCAGTTTTCAATTATTATGTATTGTTCACCGCAAGCTAGGTACGTAACTCTGACAATTACCTCCCCTTTTCAGTGTAAATTTTAAGTGTAAGGTCCAACATCAGCCTAGATATATCTCAGTCCTTCAATCTATCAAAACGTAGAAGCATTTCAAATGTTTAAACTTACTTTGAATCTTCCATCCTGTTTTAAAGCCATAATATTTACATTGTTCTTAAAATCAGCTATTAAATAGATGAAAAATAAGAATGAATAGATTGTAATGTGTTTACAACGTCTTGTTGGAGAAAAAGTACTACCAATTTAGAAACAGACTATACGACTGGTAATGTTTTGATAACCCCGTTCAGGTGGAAAGTTGACACGTTGGGTAATAGGCGATGACTAACAGATGCACTGTCAATAGGAGTTTCTGTGTTCCAGCTTTAAGAAAGTCTTGGAGTTTGGTCTTCATGTTGACAATTAGAATTCACATTTTCATACTCATTTCGAGTCGAAATGTTGGATATTTTTGTACACGTTATGAACATCACTTTTCTTAATTATATTGTACGATCGTGTTTTCTTAATTATATTGTACGATCGTGTTTTCTTGACACAAAATGTATTTTTCACCCAACAAATACGTAATCAAATGTTAACAGAAATGATGTATCCTTGCGCACAATTACCGGACACGCAGAATTGGCCGACATGGTGGTATATAGTGTTGTGCATTTCATATTGTTAACATGTATTGATTTATGACCGGGTTTTATTGTCAGTTTCGTTTAGTTCTAAAAGGATACTGTAAATGTAACAAGTGCTTTTAGTAAACGATTTTGAATAATTAGCAGACCAGCTTTCTTGTTGATATTGGTGATGAAATGTATGATAAACTAAAGTGATAAGTGGAAGGTCTGTATATTTATGCTATTAGTTATACACTAATGCATTATATACTAAATCAATCATTTCGTGCGGCTTATGCGTATTTTTAAAACAATTCTTGTTATATAAAATCGATTCATGACACATATATCGATAAAAAAAAATGCTATCAAACTTCAACCCATTCATACATCTGTCCGTTCTATATACTAATGTATGTATGTATGTATGTATGTATGTATGTATGTATGTATGTATGTATGTATGTATGTATGTATGTATGTATGTATGTATGTATGTATGTATGTATGTATGTATGTATGTATGTATGCGTGTGTGTGTGTGTGTGTGTGTATGTGTGTGTGTGTGTGTGTGTGTGTGTGTGTGTGTGTGTGTGTGTAATGTGTACTGTTATACAGTGCGGTAGTTAATCAGCAGTTAACATAGTTACTTAGGCATGTGTTCATATTTGTGATACCGAATATATAACCTTACTTTTCGTCTTCTTTATAACCAACAATCATTGTCTTCTTCCTTCCCCTCTTCATCAATTTTCTTTTCCATATCAGCATGACTTAGACATGATGATGATGATGATGATGATGATGATGATGATAAATTAGACAAGAAGGTGATGTGTGTGTGTGTGTGTGTGTGTGTGTGTGTGTGTGTGTGTGATTTGGATTTTTAACGTATCTTTTACAATTATTCAGTCATATCGCAGATTTGCTGTACTGAGGTACGCCTTCGCCACGAAAATACGTTCTTTGCGCAGCATGGGAGCAAAGTACATATGTAGTATATATATAGAGAGAGGCATTTAGGTACGTAGTTACCTACATCTAGTTACGTAGTTACCTACAAGTGAAAAACATCATAGACAATTTTATTTACATTCCATCAATTGGGTTATGACGTCTAGTTTAGCAATGTATGCATACCACTATATTAATTCGTCAGGTGTTCTCGCCAGTGTATACTTCTAATAAACCATCTTTACCAAGACAAATCCCTGATATTCATTAGTTAATGCACAACAAATTTTTGTATTAATCGAAGATCAACAGTACTGTGGAAGTTTTTTAATATTTGCAGATTTGTTACAGGAATTTACACTATATGGTATTAGGAAAGACAAAGGTTATTGTAGTTCAAAGGTCATTGCATGTCAAATTGTGGTCATTTAGTTTTAATTACCGCTTACAGGAAGGAGCAGGACCCGATAAGTAAAGTGTCACATCTCACATAATATATTTTTTCAAAAGCTAAATAAAAACACATGTATCTGGGGTTATTTTCCGTCAAACAATACATTGAATAGGAAAAGAACAAACCAACTGTCTGGGTCGTAAAATGCTACATCAGACATAAACACGCTGAATCTGTGAGAAATATTTGTATTATTGAAGACTTTTTATAAATACAATTTACAACTACTCATTTGAATGTAAACAGTTTCATCCAGTTGCTTTAGAGAGACACAATCCAGCTGTGAGCTTCTCTTAAACCTGGAAAATACTTTCAAAAAGAACCGTGACGTTAATAAGCACGTGAGAGTTCATTTTCACTTTAATCGTTGCTAGATGGTTATGGCAGAGAGTCTCTGACTAAGTGACAACACGTGCAAAACTATCTTTGGAAACATGTGATATATTAGTATACCTTTCTTGTGGTTTAATTCGCAAACATTTCATTGCAAAACGTGTGTATTGTATCAAAAAGACATCATTACAATAATTTTCAAGAAATTAGAATTTAACTTTCAGTGCTGTTAAAACTCAACTTTTTCGACTGCAAGAACAAACTTACAGACCTAAAAATGTATGCTACCTTAAATATGTTCAGCATTTTTTGTTTTCGAATTTCATGGTATTTGTTTGGGGGGGGGGGGAGTTTTTGTTTTGGTATTGATATCATTATAGATGTTGTAAAGTGCTTAGAGATTCCAAAGATTAGACGCTATACAAAGTCCTCGTTATTATTATTTATTACATTGGAGAAATTAAGTGAAGTTTATTAATCATGAAGACCTATACAGAAAATAAGTATACCTTTACACCTTGATCTTATCGTAAACAAAAGTACTGACAGAGACTGGATACTGAATTGTGTTATATTTCTAGGACAATAACACATGTAGCCTCACTAAGTGCTGACAGACTGGTTATTAAAAGAAGTTACTATCTCAAGACAGCAACACAAATTGCTTGGCAACGCGCTGATAGATCAGCTATTAACTGGTGTTTTATCTCAAAACAACAACACAAATTGTCCCACAAAGCACTGATAGACTAGCTATTAAATGGTGTTTTATCTCAAAACAACAACAAAAAGCACTGACAGACATGGTGTTAAATGGTGTTTTATCCCAGGACAACAACATTAATTGCCTCAAAGCGCAGACAAAGACTGGTTATTAAATAGTGTTTTAATCCTTACAAAAACACAACAAAAAGCTTCACAAACCGATTACAAAGACTGGTTATTAAATAGTGTTTTAATCCTTACCAACACAACAAAAAACGTCAGAAACCGTTTACAAAGACTGGTTATTAAATAGTGCTTTAATCCTTACCAACACAACAAAAACGTCACAAACCGTTTACAAAGACTGGTTGTTAGTTTGATAAAGATTGTTGCAATATTAGGTCTTGAAACTAACGTGGAATTAAAAAGAACTTAATTAGCACAACAATGAATCCAATCCCGATTTTGATGAACACGTGACGAAGCTATGTAGGTTGTCTTATTTGAAGTAAGAAAAACATTTTGTTGCTGTTGCTGGAATTATATTGAAAACATGCCTTTAGATAAGATTCAAATACACAAAATCCCACAAAATCAAACCAGTAGAGTTATAAACTGATTTTTTTTCAAAATACTGCACAAACGAAAACTGGTAGAATATTCCGTGGAAACATACAAGCACACAACATCAAGTTGGTAGAATAGTAGAATTATCAGTCGATAAGCCCGATCATACAACGTTAAACAAGTTGAAATTGACACGGATACAAACTATACAAAAACAAGTTGATAACATTCTTAGCAGATACATATAAAAAAAGGCCAGAGTAGTCGAAATCTTACCAAATACATACAACCATTAAACACCAAGCTTATAGAATGCTCAGCGAATGCATACAACCACACGATGTCAGACTAGTTGTATGTTTATCAGCATTGAAAAATGATAAAGCATAGAATCCATTAATGTACATGAGTTTCATTTGGTTTGTTGATCCGTCATGATCACCACGATACAACTGATTTACCTTAAACAATTGTTGCCATCCCACCCCCACTCACGACTCGGAAAAAATTTCAAAAAGTTATTTTCTGCTTTTTATATTACACATTTACTTCCAATCCGAATCGATAGTACATTCTGCCAAGGAGAATACAAACGAACATCTCAAAGGATTTCAAAAGAAAAGAAAATTATTGCGAAACTTGTAATATGCCATAACAATCACGTTTGTCTTCTTTTCAGATATGATATATATAGAGATGCATCATGTATTAATCAAGTTAAAGATATCAGAGAAAAGTGATACTGATGTATGTGTGGGTTGTTTTAAATAAATTCCTTTTCCACATTAGGGTATTAACGAAATACAGCATTGATTAATTATCATTCAGATGAATAAAACGAATGTAATGCGACGAATTTAATGTGTTTTTTAAAATCATTTGTGAGTCATGTTTTGATAAATATCTTTGGCATATTTCGACATGTTCATGTTATCGCATTATCGCAGTTACTTTAGGCTAATGTAATGTGCAATTTTTCAAATGCGTGGAGTTTACTAATTTCAAGTTTAATGTTGACATTAATAAGTAGACACCGGTCTCGTTTCACAAATTTGACAGTCGTTTTCCAGTTTAAGACTGAACTTGAGACTCTAACTTACAATAGGATTTGAAGCATGCTGTCAAATCTGAATAGAAAATATAGTTTTCTGCGCCGTCAGCGAAAGATCTTCTCGTTTTGTAGGTAAAACAATTTATAGTGCAAGTAGCAAGATGTCATTGTCAATTACATGTCGCTTGTCAATTGCTAGCTGTAATTTGTATTGAGTCAAGCACATTTACTACACCCGATATAGAGATCAAAACTGCTAACTTTGAATAGAGTTTGCTTTGTTCTGCCGACTTTTCAATACAATTCTACTTCTAAAATGACGTTTTTAATACAGTACACATTTGAGATGGCGTTGAATGGAACTAAAGTCAAATCTTAAGCCATAATTTTCTTGCTCATAAATTCTTCAGTTTGCAGTCTCTGGTACCATTTTACTTCAATTGCATGCATACGTTATCTGGCGTTTTCACGATGCCTGCATGTGATGATTTATTGCAGCAATTGAAAGAAATCTATCCAGAAATCTGTGTTGCTCAGAGAGAAAAAACCCCGCATATATAAATAGTTACTACTTTCGTATATTTTTTGCGATGCATATTTATCGTTAACAATTGCTTATAATTCTAGAACCATTTGAAATGGACCTAGAATTGAAGCTAGTGCAGAAAAACACGACATATTTAAAATGCTCTCGAAGTAGGTTAGTTAGATCGGTTTCTTGAATAAAATGTTACATAACAAAAAAAACGTATATATATATATATATATATATATATATATATATATATATATATATATATATATATATATATATATATATATATATATTGGACCCTATGTATCGCGTATAATTTTAGCGGGGTTCCATTATAAGTTTGAGTATATATCGTCGGAAGCATAATATTAGGGTTTACACGGTAGTACAAAGGTACTCAGTGCAAATACAAACACGCTTGATCTTAACGTGCTGACCAAAGAATGTTGTAACAAGCCAATAAATACAAGACACTCGAATATATACCAAAGTATGTAGTACCCATGTAACGACATCTGTCAATGAAAGCCAGCTGTTTAACTCGGCATGCGTCAGTTGTATTTTTTTCCCAGTCAGTTTTCTTATAGACCCCTTCTCCTTCAGTGACGTTAATATAATGCTTTTCTGTCATTTATTTTGAGTATTGTTATTATTATTATTATTATTATTATTATTATTATTATTATTATTTACCTTCGCTACATTTCCTTAGAATGCAAATATAATAATGCCATAGTTTCGCGTAGTGAAAATTGTACCCGAGATGTAAAACTAAAATGGAAACGTTGTGATGCAAAACAGATGGTGTACCCTATGAAATCCAAACCCATTGCAATCGCGTAAAAAAAGTCAATCTATATAAGACGTTAGTGATGCTAAAGTGAACTCAGAGCAACTCATTTGCCCGCTTTCTAGTTTTCTTTTCAATATAGTATGGTATTTGTGGTATTATTTTGGTTTAGTTTCTTTTGGCTAGAATTACTTCCCAAAGTTTTCATGTGTTTGTGTATTCCACCGGATAAGTTGTTTAGTTTTTTTTATATATATATATATATATATATATATATATATATATATATATATATATATATATATATATATATATATATATATATATATATACTCCCATTTTAACTGTTTCGTTTATTTAGTTAAACTTTGATGGGGCATTGTATCCTTAGTATTTCTATATCGTTGATCATCTGAGTAGCTTTAATTCACCTAATCTAGAAATTCCTTCCCTAGTTCAATTTGTCGACCTTGGCTAGAGGTCACTTGTATCCCATGTAGGCTATTTATGTTGGTGCTATATATATATATATATATATATATATATATATATATATGTGTGTGTGTGTGTGTGTGTGTGTGTGTGTGAAGATGTGGTCAATACAAGGTTTGCCCTTCCTAAAGCGTGCCTGTTCCTGGCATAGGATGCCGTCCACTGCTGTTGTGATGCGTTGAAGAATGATGCGGCTAAAGATCTTACTGGAGAGGGATAGTAAGGTGATTTCTCGCCAGTTGTTGCAATTTCCCAGATCTTCTTTCTTGGGAAGTTTAACTATGATTCCGGTTTTCCAGTCATTTGGTGCTTTCTCACTATCTCATATCTTTTGGAGAATCTGGCAAAGAAGCTTCGGAGTCTATGTGTCTTCTACCTTCAGCATCTCGGGATGCTGAAGGCAGAAGACACAGAAAGGCCGAAGCTTCTTTCACACTGTGGCATATCCTTGAGCAGTCTCATGAGTGGAATGGATCCCTTTATGTGGTCTTTGTGGACTTTGAGAAGGCCTTCGACAGCCTGCACCGAGCCTCTATGTGGAAGATCCTACGACATTATGGAATCCCCAAGAAACTTGTCAATGTCATCAGGTCTTTGTACGAGAACTTTGAGTGCAGAGTAATCCACAACAACCAACTCACTGAACAATTCAAGGTGGAAACCAGAGTGAAGCAAGCATGCATTCTCTCTCCAATCCTCTTCTCACTGGCCATTGACTGGATCATGCGCCGCACCACAGAGGGCAATAGACAAGGAGTACAGTGGACGTTGACCTCAATGCTGGATCACCTGGACTATGCCGACGACATCGGGTAGCTGGCAAGTAGGCACCAGGATATCCAACAGAAGACACAACAGTTGGTACAGACAGCAAACACCACAGGTCTTCGAGTCAACATAGGGAAGACATAGGTCTTGAGGAAGAACACTAGAGCGGGCAACCCAATCACCATCAACGACCAGCCCCTGCAAGAACTAGATGACTTTACGTACCTGGGCAGTAAGGTCGCCATGGATGGAGATTGCACAAGGGAAGTCGTCACAAGAATCAGTTAGGTCAATCAGACGTTCGCAATGCTGAAGCCAATCTGGAGGACAAGAAACCTCATCGATCACACGAAGATCCGTATCTTCAAGAGCAACGTGTTGAGCGTACTTTTGTACGGTTCAGAGTGTTGGAAGTCCGCTGTGAACATAGAACACAAGCTCGAAGTCTTCCAAAGCAAGTGCCTGCGACGGATCATGAGGATCTTCTGGCCAAACATGATCTCAAACGAGGAACTCCTGCACAGAGCGGGTGCAAGCACCATCTATGAGATCATTGCAACTCGACGATGGAGATGGCTCGGCCACGTCTGCAGAATCCCCCTGACTCACTACCTAGGGTGGCACTGAGATGGCCCACACAGGGGAAAAGGAACCGTGGCAGACGCAAAGAGACCTGGCGACGAGCCATGGAGAGAGACCTTAAGACAAGAGGCCCCACCCTGCAGACCGCCCCAGCAATAGCTGCCGACAGACCAAAATGGTGCTCCGTTTCTGTTTCCTCAAGCACCAGGAGGAGCAGAGAGGATTGATTGTTTTGATATATATATATATATATATATATATATATATATATATATATATATATATATATATATATATATATATAACACACACACACACGCATTGTTTCTTTTTAGGGATAGCCTGCTATCTTCCGATTTGTCCCAGTTGTCCTATAGGGTGATTTTATTCTTTATATTGGATCATCCTCTAAGATTTATTTTTATCCTGTAACAGGGCAGTCGGCATCAAACGTTATTGGTACAATATTGCACAAGCCAACTGGTCAGAGGGATTGCGCAACTAGGAAAAGCAACACCCGAAACCGTCTCCCGCTAATGATCGTAATCTAAGGAATGTCCTCTACGGTGTGATTTGCCCGGTTATAAAATGGATATGGCAATCTAAGACACTATCTTGAACAAAGGCAACACACGAGCCCCAGTAAAGATAAATAAAGAATTTGATCAAAAGAATCAAGAGAAGAAAGACATAGTAAATTACAATTTTCTTTCCTTTTGAATACCCTTAGTTCAGAAGCACTGTAAACCCGAAGTTTAATATAATTGATACATTAATTAAATTTCAAACGCTAATAAAATACACAAATTTAGCCGTTAATGGCTGATAGCAAATTTCATCACGAAATCGAGTGTTCATTAGCATTTGACCGCTTGGTAGATTCTCAATGACCTGTTCGTAGACTGTTTTCCGGCTTGCGTCTCGACTTTAACTTGCCCTCTGGATGAACGTGGGATTCTCACAACATTGACTTCTAAATTCTTCTTTTTCCTCCTTTGGATCTCGACCTCCTCGCTATTTCTCTCTCCAAACAAACTATTTTCCTTTGAAAAGAAAAGGGTAAAAACGCCCTAAGTAACTAAGATAATATTATTTTTATTTTATCAGCTTATAATTAGTTCACTCTCTTCTTTTTAATTTATGACTCAAAATATATCAATGAGTTGTAAAATCCTAACATATGTCTTTTCCGAGTTTTCCAGGATCATTTTCTGTCATCTGTCATCATGGGTTCCTTGACTTGGAATACTTATTTAAAATGTCTAAGTTTTTAGAAATAGATTTAATAGTGTCGATTCACTGATCAATTCACTTGGAGCTCAGAATTAAGAGGTTAGTATTAGGACTGCTCGGCCTGGTGTCAGGATAATGTGACTGGGTGGGGCATCGTGCTACGTGTCTGCGGCATAATGCCCCAGTGCTAGACATCACTACAAACTACTACGCTGCAGAGTGCAGACGTCGTAGCGATGTGACTTACAATTTGTTAAGCTACGTTTAAAATACAGGACACACACACACACACACACACACACACACACACACACACAGAGTCACAAATAAGGAAATCTGAGGTCATTTGTTTTATTATGTCGATCTTTTATGTATTGGTATTGTTAATTTTATCCGAATGAACTGAAGAACTTTTGTTTCATAACGATTTAAATACGCATACGTATCAGTATTTGTGATGTTTTCTTTCATAGTCTACATTTGATTCACATGTTGACTGCTTATTGATTGCTAAAACATATTGATTAAAATGAGTTCTCAATGTCAAGCAATTCAACTTCCTGTACCAGGCACAACGGCAATCAGTACTACATCTGTTCTTCCAATTATGATGTCATATCATATTCCATATTATAGTAATGATATTGACATAGTGATACCAAGTACGTATAATGCTACCTAGACATAACATCAAGGGAATATACAGATAAATAATTAAGTCAGACGGAATAGTACCGCTCTTGAGTTTCAGTTGGAGTCGCTGCTTCCATGATAAATTGTGTTACGACTGCATGATCCTTTCTAATTTTCGGCTCAGCATCAGAGTCAATTTCAGCATTAGTAGTATTTTATTTTCTTAGAGTTATGGCACAATACCAGACTCATGCTCGGGTCAACAAAGTATTAGCTGTACTCGCAAACCTCGCTATTAGCTGTACTCGCAAACCTCGCTATTAGCTGTACTCGCAAACCTCGCTATTAGCTGTACTCGCAAACCTCGCCATTAGCTGTACTCGCAAACCTCGCTATTAGCTGTACTCGCAAACCTCGCTGTTAGCTGTACTCGCAAACCTCGCTATTAGCTGTACTCGCAAACCTCGCTATTAGCTGTACTCGCAAACCTCGCTATTAGCTGTACTCGCAAACCTCGCTTGGTACAAAGCTCAACATACTAGCGAGTCGACTTATTTTCTGGGATGTGAATGGTCATCTGATGCGGATCTTGAATGTGTCACATATCGGTAACTTCACATATCGGTAACTTCACATATCTGTAACTTCTGTAGATTACTTTCAGTTCCTTATTTGTTTCTGGTCAAGCTTTGCTGTATCAACTCCTGACACCATTACCATAAGACCATCCCCACCTCCTTAACATCTGCTGTATCAACTTCGTACACCATTACTAAAAGACCACCCTCCGCCCCCTCCCCTTTAACATCTGCTGTATCAACTCCTTACACCATTACAAATATAAAAAAACTCCGCTCCCCCCCCCCCCCCGAACATGTGCTGTATCAACTTCTTACACCATTACGATAAGACTACCCTCTGCCCCGCCCCTTTAACATCTGCTGTATCAACTCCTTTCACCATTACGAATAAGATCACCCTCCGCACCACCACCCCTTAACATGTGCTGTATTAACTCCTTACACCATTACGATAAGACCCACCCACCGCCCCGTCCCCCTTATCATCTGCTGTATCAACTCCTTATACCGTTACGATAAGACCACCTTCCGTCTCCCCCCTTAACATCTCCTGTATCAACTCCGTACACTGTTACTATAAGACCACCTTCGGCCCCCCCCCCTCAACATCTGCTGTATCAACTCCTCCTTACACCATTACGATAAGACCACCCTCCACCCACCCACCCTTTAACATCTGCTGTATCAACTCCTTACACTATTACGATAGCACTCCCCCTCCGCCCTTCCCCCCTTAGCTCCTAGTTTCAGATCACATTTTGCAAGAGCAGATAGAATCTTCATTATTTACTTCGTTAGTGAATAGGTTAAAATTCATTATTTACTTCGTTAGTGAATAGTTAATCTTCATTATTTACTTCGTTAGTGAATAGGTTAAAATTCATTATTTACTTCGTTAGTGAATAGTTAATCTTCATTATTTACTTCCTTAGTGAATAGGTTAAAATTCATTATTTACTTCGTTAGTGAATAGTTAATCTTCATTATTTACTTCCTTAGTGAATAGGTTAAAATTCATTATTTACTTCGTCAGTGAATAGTTAATCTTCATTATTTACTTCCTTAGTGAATAGGTTAAAATTCATTATTTACTTCGTCAGTGAATAGTTAATCTTCATTATTTACTTCGTTAGTGAATAGTTAATCTTCATTATTTACTTCGTTAGTGAATAGGTTAAAATTCATTATTTACTTCGTTAGTGAATAGTTAATTTTCATTATTTACTTCGTTAGTGAATAGTTAATCTTCATTATTTACTTCGTTAGTGAATAGTTAATCTTCATTATTTACTTCGTTAGTGAATAGTTAATCTTCATTATTTACTTCGTTAGTGAATAGTTAATCTTCATTATTTACTTCGTTAGTGAATAGGTTAATCTTCACTTCGCTAATTAACCTAGTCATGATCGTATGATCGCGATTATCTGTGTGCAGATCTTTGCTTGTGATTTGTGTGCATACATTTGTTCTTTTTCATAAGTAATTGCTCGTGAATTTGTCGTATAATTATGCGTGTAGGTACAAAATAAAAAAAAATTAAAAAAGTATGAAAAAAATATATAAGAAATAAAATAAATTGGAGGCCCCGAGTGGCCGAGTGGTCTAAAACGCTTGCCGTTACGGATCACTGCCATCTCACCTCTGTCTGCGTGGGTTCGAGTCTAAGATTCGGCTAATGTAGTTATGTGCGAAAGCTTGCCAGGAGCTTTTCGTGGGTCATTGCTTTTTTTCGGGGGTTTTCTCGGGTTCTTCGACCACCAATAATATTGGCCGCCATGTATAGCCTATCGTGTGCTGAAAAATGGCGTTAAACCCTACAACAACAACAAAATAAAATTTGATAATATAAAATACAAGATACGCAAATACATGGATATCAAATGAACAGTCCCATTATCAAATACTGAAACTTCTGATACTCGGATAGCTAGAGAACCATTCGGATATATCGGGTATCCTGACATTAGGATAGCTGGAGAACCATTCGTACATATCATGTACATTAACATTCGGATATCTGATTAATCATCAATTACTCGTCAATTCTGACATCTGAATAGTAGGAAAACCATTCAGTATGGTTCCCTGACCTCTCTCTACGCCCTTACTCTTCTGGGAGTAACGTATTGGAGAAAAGTCAGGGAACCAGAATAAAGAACCATTTAGATAGATCAGATGCTCAACATTCGATATCTGTCAACCTAGATAATCATAGATATATGGCAAATGTTCAGCTTGTCGATATGTACCTAGAAAATAGATACACGCATCAGCTGTCCGAACTTTTGACACTTACGTGGCTGGGGAACTGTTAAGATAATTCCGACACTTTTAGACAGCTAAAGTCCGGACGTTGGCTCTGAATTGGGGAAATGTGGACAACATCTATGGATTTTACAATATTTGGGGATGTCATAATTGCGTAGTGATATTGCTACATATTTCGTTTATACTTCATTACGTAAAGAATGCTACTTCTTTCAATACAAGTTTTCAATTTAGAACAAATGTGTAAGCTTTCATATATATATATATATATATATATATATATATATATATGTGTGTGTGTGTGTGTGTGTGTGTGTGTGTGTGTTGATTACTATGGTTACATAGATTATTGCAGTTTAAATCTGTCTGAGCACGTGTTAGCTCGAGTGTGTGTAAGTGAGTTTAAAACAAAGTCTGGCATATAGGTTTTTCATGACCAGATGTGTTATCTTCGTAAGTTAAAGATTATTATTATTATTATTATTATTATTATTATTATTATTATTATTATTATTATTATTATTTTATTTGTTTATTTATTTTGGTTATCACATAGATTAACAACTTTTATTTAGTTTTTCATAAAGTATTTATTTGTGCAACATGTTTTGTTTTTAGTTCGATGTGCCAAGAGTAATATTCACAAAGGTATCCCTGTATTTTTGTTATACTTCTTCCCCACCCCAACCCATATCTTCATTGATATCCCGTCCACACACACCGTCGTAGATAAGTTATCATATGAAGTAGTTAAGTTAGTAAGTAGGTAAGTGGTTAAGTAAGTCTTGCCAGTAGCTTCTCTTTGGTCGGTGGTTCTTTCCGGGGTTTGTCCGGTTTCTTCCTCCACCATTAATACTGGCCGCCATGTATAGCCTATATTGTGCTGAAAAATGGCGTTAAACCATAAAAAACAAAACAAGTAAGTAAGTCCTCCAACATCGAACAGTTTTGAAATAATTTAAATGAACTCAGATATTATATATTCGAATGATTTAACGACCCATTCACCGCGCCAGTGTCCTAAATGGTTACAGCGCCTGCCTGCGATGCGGGAGGTTGCGGGTTCGATACCCGGCTAAGTTATAACATAGGCTTTGAGAATCGTACTTGGCGTTTGTTATTAACAGGTTAGTGTTAGGATAATATAAATGGATGGGACATAATGCTGCATGCCTGCTTCATGATGTCACAGTGCTAGACAGCATAGTAAGCTGCCACATTGCATACATTGTAGCGATATGACTAAAACGGTAAAAGCTACGTTAAAAATTGAACACACACGCGCGCGTGCGCGCGCACAGGCACACGGTCCGTCCATAAGTTTTATTTATTCGACTCATTTCGTCCGTTAAATTGTTTTCGAATGATTTCAACCGTCCATCAGATTCGTAATATATTCGGACAGACCATGAGTCGGCCTTTTGTTGGTCATTTAAATGTGTCCAGTGGTTTCTAATACATGATATAATATCACAATAACGGTAAGTGAAGCACATGTACGATACCCATAGTGTCACGTGTATCACATGTACGATACCCATAGTGTCACGTGTATCACATGTACGATACACATAGTGTCACGTGTATCACATGTACGATATCCAGTGTCACGTGAAGCACATGTACGATACCCATAGTGTCAAGTGAAGCACATGTACGATACCCATAGTGTCAAGTGAAGCACATGTACGATACCCATAGTGTCACGTGTACCACAAGTACAATAGCCATAGTGTCAAGTGAAGCACATGTACGATAGCCATAGTGTCACGTACCACATGTACGATACCCATAGTGTCACGTGTACCACATGTACGATACCCATAGTGTCACATGTACCACATGTACGATACCCATAGTGTCACGTGTACCACATGTACGATAACTATAACGTCATATTACCAATTAACTACCAGTTTCTGTTTATTCATATGCTCTGCTATCAGTTTGTTTTGTTTCCTTCGGTGTCACGTATTGGCCAATCAGCACAACTGACACGAAACTGAATTGCAGGTTGAGATGATCCCCGTATTATAAAAATCCCATTGTATCATGGGATACAAGTCACATGACTTGTGGAATTGTCTAGCACTGAAAGAAATAATGTCATATTGTAAACATAACTGTGGCCAACGTTCCAAAGAAACATTAGCCTGACATAAAAGAATATTGGAAACTACAATGTCACTAACTTGCATACCAATAACTGTCTCACTCTAGAAGGCATAATAATGTAAACCAGAATGTATCTGCAAAGGTTTGCTAATGAAAGAACTGTCTCGCACCGGAAGGAATAATGAAATCTACATTGTCTAGCGGTAAAGCGTCCGCCTCGGTTACGGGAGATAACGGGTTCGAACCCCGGCTGTGTCATAACAAAGACTTTTAAAATGGTACTAGCAGCTGCCTCGCTTTGCGTTCAACTTTAAGAGGTTAGTATCATGCCTGGTCGTACTGGTGTCAGTATAACGTGAGTGGGTGGAACACCATAATACATGTCTAGTGTTAAACATCACTATAAACTGTCACACTGCAGACATCGTAGCGATGTGACTGAATAATTGTTAAAGCTACGTTACAAAACTAAATCACACACACACACACACACACACACACACACACACACACACACACACTTGCCAATGAAGGAAATGAAATGCCAGACAACGGAAGGAATACTATAAACCACGACAATACCGGAGCTTTCTCATACCGGAAGCGTATTAGGCAACACTTTCATATCTTGTCTCTCAATTGATAAGTACACGCATGCTGAAAACAATTTAGCAAAATAGCATTCATATTAGTTTCAAGTTGTATTGCCTCTGAAAACAATTGAGCAAAATAGCATTCATATTAGTTTCAAGTTGTATTGCCTCTGAAAACAATTTAGCAAAATACCATTCATATTAGTTTCAAGTTGTATTGCCTCTGAAAACAATTTAGCAAAATACCATTCATATTGGTTTCAAGTTGTATTGCCAATGAAAACAAAAACAATATTCAACCAGTATGTTCAATTGACTTCCTATTTGAATTAATAAGGTGCTATCGAAGTCCGCAATGGAGTCCATTTTAATTAATAAGGTGCTATCAAAGTCCGCAAGGGAGTCCATTTTAATTATTAAGGTGCTATCAAAGTCCGCAAGGGAGTCCATTTTAATTAATAAGGTGCTATCAAAGTCCACAAGGGAGTCCATTTTAATTACTAAGGTGCTATCGAAGTCCGCAAGGGAGTCCATTTTAATTAATAAGGTGCTATCGAAGTCCGCAAGGGAGTCCATTTTAATTAATAAGGTGCTATCAAAGTCCCCAAGAGAGTCCATTTTAATTAATAAGGTGCTATCGAAGTACACAAGTGAGTCCATTTTAATTAATAAGGTGCTATCGAAGTCCGCAAGTGAGTCCATTTTAATTAACAAGGTGCTATCAAAGTCCGCAAGTGAGTCCATTTTAATTAATAAGGTGCTATCGAAGTCCGCAAGGGAGTCCATTTTAATTAATAAGGTGCTATCAAAGTCTGTAAGTGAGTCCATTTTAATTAATAAGGTGCTATCAACGTCCGCAAGGGAGTCCATTTTAATTAATAAGGTGCTATCGAAGTCCGCAAGGGAGTCCATTTTAATTAATAAGGTGCTATCAAAGTCTGCAAGTGAGTCCATTTTAATTAATAAGGTGCTATCAACGTCCGCAAGGGAGTCCATTTTAATTAATAAGGTGCTATCGAAGTCCGCAAGGGAGTCCATTTGAATTAATAAGGTGCTATCGAAGTCCGCAAGTGAGTCCATTTTAATTAATAAGGTGCTATCAAAGTCCGCAAGTGAGTCCATTTTAATTACTAAGGTGCTGTCGAAGTCCGCAAGGGAGTCCATTTTAATTAATAAGGTGCTGTCAAAGTCCGCAAAGGAGTCCATTTTAATTACTAAGGTGCTGTCGAAGTTCGGCACATAGTTCATTTTAATTAATAAGGTACTTTCGAAGTCCGCCACATTTTAGTCTTTAAGTTCTTGAAGAAAATGTTGTCGATTGAACTAAAATAGTATTCATTATTGAACACATTCACGCGAAGGCTTTAAAAGCAGTGTCTTTTTGATTGATTGATTGATTGATTGATTGCAGTACGTTGCAGTGTCTTTTTCTCGTGCATAATTATATACATCACCTCGTTTATATACATAATTTAATTTGATTATCAATGCAGTTGTCTGGGATGATGTTTGTTATTTCAGGATATAGTGTTTTGCAATGTTCTCACACGATTTATCATAGACGTATGTATTAATTAGCTTTGTTTGAATCGGTTAAATCTCATTTTTGTTTCCTTCTATCTATCCTTTTATCTTCTGTTATTCTCATCTGCCTATATATCTGTCTATCTATATGCCTGTCTATATATATATGTCTGTCTATCTATATGTCTGTCTATATATATGTCTGTCTATCTATATGTCTGTCTATATAAATGTCTGTCTATATATATGTTTGTCAATCTATGTGTCTCTCTATCTATATGTCTGTCTATCTATATGTCTGTCTATATATATGTCTGTCTATATATGTCTGTCAATCTATGTGTCTCTCTATCTATATGTTTGTCTATCTATATGTCTGTCTATATATATGTCTGTCTATCTATGTGTCTCTCTATCTATATGTCTGTCTATCGATATGTCTGTCTATATATATGTCTGTCTATCTATGTGTCTCTCTATCTATATGTCTGTCTATCTATATGTCTGTCTATATATATGTCTGTCTATGTGTCTCTCTATCTATATGTTTGTCTATCTATATGTCTGTCTATCTATATGTCTGTCTATCTATATGTCTGTCTATATATATGTCTGTCTATGTGTCTCTCTATCTATATGTTTGTCTATCTATATATCTGTCTATCTATATGCCTGTCTATATATATGTCTGTCTATCTATATGCCTGTCTATATATATATGTCTGTCTATCTATATGTCTGTCTATATAAATGTCTGTCTATATATATGTTTGTCAATCTATGTGTCTCTCTATCTATATGTCTGTCTATCTATATGTCTGTCTATATATATGTCTGTCTATATATGTCTGTCAATCTATGTGTCTCTCTATCTATATGTTTGTCTATCTATATGTCTGTCTATATATATGTCTGTCTATCTATGTGTCTCTCTATCTATATGTCTGTCTATCGATATGTCTGTCTATATATATGTCTGTCTATCTATGTGTCTCTCTATCTATATGTCTGTCTATCTATATGTCTGTCTATATATATGTCTGTCTATGTGTCTCTCTATCTATATGTTTGTCTATCTATATGTCTGTCTATCTATGTGTCTGTCTGTCTATATGTCTCTCTATCTATATGTTTGTCTGCTTACTAAATCCGCAATATCCTTACTGCTGTAGAAATAGTAATGTTTATTGGTTCTCCGTTTTTGCAAGTAAATTTGTACAATCGTCAACTTACGCCGCCTACTAAAACAGTTTCCATCCGTTTCATGCACCTGCCAACTCAGGTCCCCAATAACGCAGGGATAATGTCATTTTCCCGTCCTAATTATTGACCTGCACAGAAACTAACCATCCACCCCACGCCCTACTCCACCCTCAAAGAAAAGAAAATAATCGTGACAGTAATCAGTTCCTATTGTAAATGATAACGAACTGCCTTGTACAACGGGAGGTAACTGCTGCTAATTTTTTTTTAAAAATCATTTAAGAGTTATTGCTCTTAGTACAGCGAAGACTGGCTCCTTCGCATGTGCAATGGTTAGGACGGGACAAAGAACATCAAAAGGCCAGACAAGATAGCGTCTACGAATTGTAATCTTAAATTCATCTATCCCTGTACCCTTGTATTTTCCTGATTATTTTAATATTTATTTCTTTTTAATAAATCACAATCAGCTAAGGAATGCCTGTTTTTGACAGTTCTCTCACTTGTAACGTATGATCCGATACAGAATGCACGTTGTTTAGAGTTAAAACACTTCACATTTTATGATTAGCTACTGAATGCCTGATGTGTACAATTCGCCCACATCATGTTTCACTGCTAGCCATGAGTTGCATCTAGTTCGCATACTGCATACTTGTTTCACGACGATGTACTGAATGCTAGTTGTACAAGGTTCTTACACTTTATGTTTCATACGATCTTTTGGGTAAAGCCCATTATAACTTAACTTTTGGGTAAAGCCCATTATAACTTAACTTTTGGGTAAAGCCCATTATAACTTAACTTTTGGGTAAAGCCCATTATAACTTAACTTTTGGGTGAAGCCCATTATAACTTAACTTTTGGGTAAAGCCCATTATAACTTAACTTTTGGGTAAAGCCCATTATAACTTAACTTTTGGGTAAAGCCCATTATAACTTAGTTAGGAAGCTTCTACTTACACTTTGTACCAAAAAAGAAGCAAACCCAAACACCTCAGTAAAAAATAAGTAATGTACATCTCTATGTGTTAAAGACGGATCGCAAGGACCACAAAAACCCTGAAATTTCATTTCGACCTTTAAAACCCTAACATAACAATGAAAGAAAACTAAATAAAAACACCAAAAACATTTGACCACTAATAAAGTTTAAAAAAAATATTGTTTTAGTTATTTTTGGGTTTAGTTTACCTGGTCTTGTGGTAGAGAAAGCGCGTGCATTTCTTCGCACCTGCAGGTAATTGTTCTTGGATTATTCATCAATTTTCTCTTATTTTCGTTTTTGTTACCATTTATGTAGAAATCAACTAAAAGCATACTTTATCATATTTGAAACAAATTTTATGCTCACTACTGAGATTGTATTATATCATTTTGAACTTCAAAAACATTATCAGAGTTAAATTAAAAAGCCCTCAAATCAAAATTTTCGTTTACTTTTAGCTCTGTATTTCAACGTCGCAAAGGAAACATATACAAGACACTAATATTATTGTGAATTAAATCTCCAAAAAATCCTAAATGTTCTTAAATCTCAAAAAATCTTAAATGTTCTTAAATCCAAAATAAATCCTAAATGTGCTTTCAAGAGTCCAAAAGTATCGAATGTTCCAAATTAAATCCAATGGTCTTGACCAATGCTCTTGAATATGTTGATATACAGATAGTCTTAATGTATCACAATTTTATAATCCGGATTGTCTTTGCATGAATCCACAACATTTCCAAATTAATATGTTCAACGAGTAATTTAGTAATTCCAGTAAATTAATTAATAATTTTTCTAGATTTGTATCTTAACGCAAGTACAAAGAATTTGATAATTGATTCCCAAAATCTTATGTGAAACAGGAAAGAAAATTAAGTCTACGAAACAGTGTGTGTCCAATATGCAGATAGCTTCAAATAAATTCGTGTCTGAGAACCGTAAACGTATAACAATACAACCGTAACCACAATAAGGTCTGAGCGTGAAATTGTAGAATCGTATATCGGAATCTGTTTTCGCTGACTCGTAAATAATTCAGTGTCGGCAGAATGTTCCGCAAATCATATTCCTATTTGAGTGTCATATTGATCACAAATTAATACGCTGTCTCCAATCAATTAATCTTTCCTAATAGCTCGTCATTTACGCAAAGTGCCGCTATCCAATATATATCCGTTTCTGCTCTCTGTCCTTCCTAGATACATTTTACGCGGTAAAATAGTTAAAACGGGTTAGAAAATGTTTGTTACAATGGGATGTATTGTTACGACTGAAAATGTCAAATTTATTTATGTGTACTGTAGTCTATTGTTCCAAATCAAATATTGCAAATATCTGGTCACAAAAACATCACAGTAAATCTGCAATCTCTGCACCTAGTAATGGTCCCTTCACATGAATAACCAACACCTGTATAATTAGACGTGAAACTGACACACTTTAGTGTAACATTGATAATGTACTCATACCCGAGGTAAAATGTGACATCACACGGAATTTCCGCTGGAATTCTTAGCTGAAAATTGACTTTGTCCGCATAAAATGTTAAATTTATTGAAAAGGACAGTTGATCTTTTTATTATTTTTTCGTATAAAATTCTACTTTCAAATGCAATGGTTATAGAACTGTGTTTGGGACTATTTTTTACGCGCAATAAACGAAAGCTGTATCAGCTAAATCAGAATGAACGAAATTATTTATATTTCTTACTCTCTGAACTGTTTCCACTAAAATATTCATTGAATCTCACATGGATAATGATTTTATATTACACACACACACACACACACACACACACACACACACACACACATAAAGATAGTTACACTTTTAGACTGGAATCTTCTAAATTAGCCAAACCATCCATAAACATGACTACATTTTTAGACTGGAATCTTCCAAGTTAGCCAACCCTTCCAGAAACATGTCTACATTTTTAGACCGGTATCTTCCAACCCTTCCATAAAATCGGCTACATTGTTAGACTGGGATCATCCTAGACCCGATGGTACTGTTATAAAGTCTTCATTCGTGTCAGACGAATTTGCACCAGATCACCTCAGCGTCATACGCCATCTCACCATATCAGCCCCTAACCCCCATATATGTTTGCTAATAAGAGAAACTTCTGCGTGAAAACTAGACCCAACTAACGCATGCCATCCCAGGAAACCTAACAGCGTTTCGTTTCGGAATTTCATTGTGTTTGATTTTGTAAAATTGTCAATGGATACGTTTGCATTTATTATTTAATATTATAAAGTGCTCAGAACTTCTGAAGATTAGGTTCTGTAATACGTTCCCATTATTATTATTATTATTATTATTATTATTATGATTATTATTATTATTATTATTATTATTATTATTATTATTATTATTACGAGAATACCAGCAGAACACTGATGCATCTGTTTGAAATATTCCATGTTAGTGTGTGCTTGAGACTGGTTATCTGGTTAGTTTCTTAACTGGTAGTTCTTTTAATCGAATTTGTCAACCATTCTATGTCACACCTGCTTCTTATTTAATTTCCAACGAACACTCTTAGGGGCGTTACGGATCGATGCCCACCGTTTATCGAATTTTTAAAGTCTAAGATGTTACTGAAACGTAATGTTAATTTACTTTTGCATGGTTTAATTGATCAGAGATCTGCCAGAATGAAGAAAATAACTGGAATTTTGGAATATTATATAAGATGCTAAAATGGAGTGAAGTTAAACATTCTATATTGAACAGAAGGAATATCCGTGCCAAATTTCAACTACAGAAGTATGCAAATATGGAATATTAATTATGCCAGGAAAGACATCGATCATTTGAAAATTATTGATGCTTCCATTTTTTTACTTTAATGTTCTATTAATTGAGACTCTTTGTTTTAGCACATGGTATAGGAATCTGAAACCTATATGATGTTTCACTTTGAGCTGAAGGCAGAGTGTGAGCCGGCGTAAATAAGTTTGAATCTTCTCATCACCCTGTTAACACCGTATAATAATTGTATCTCCATTTGTAGAGATTCATCCGAACAACCAATAGCCATATCATTATTTAGAGCGAGGTTTCCTTAGGCTATGCGAATCTCTCGAGTTTTTTTTTTTTTTTTTTTTTTTTATGGTTTAACGCCATTTTTCAGCACAATATATAGGCTATACATGGCGGCCAGTATTAGTGGTGGAGGAAGAAACCGGAAAAACCCCGGAAAGAACCACCGACCCACGAGAAGCTACTGGCAAGCTTTCTCACTTAACTACATTAGCCGAATCTTAGACTCGAACCCACGCAGACAGAGGTGAGATGGCAGTGGTCCGTAACGGACAGCGCTTTAGACCACTCGGCCACTCGGGGCCCCTTCTCTCGAGTTTAAAAGTAACTATGCGCATACGTAACATAGCAATGATGTCAAAAGGAAGTGTTTGTTATAAATGAATACTGTCGACCAAAATACATTGGGGTTATGCTTTAATAGCTGTAACAATATAGCACAATGAATGAAGCGTTTTCTCACCCCCAATATTTGCAATAAAGGTAGCTTGTCCTGTTCCTGCCCCTTATGTTAAACGTATCCTCGATATCATCATCATCATCATCATCATCATCATCATCATCATCATCATCAGTCTCTTGTCTTGACCTAGTGTGGTCGTTGAGGCCATGTGCTGCTGAATATAACGGAATTCAAAGTCAGATTCCTCACCCTCAATATTTAAAATACAGGTAACTTGTCCTGTTACCCACCCCTAAAGTTAAACGTATGCTCGATATGATGTAATTCAAAGTCAAAATCAGTTGAAAAATTTGTAAAGTACCTTTCGTTACGACGTTATGAATTGTTTATGTCTGTACTATGTTATTGTTGACATGTTTATACTGTGTTACATTTGACATATTTATACTGTGTTACATTTGACATGCTTATACTGTGTTACATTTGACATATTAGCACTAAAATGCATATCCTTCTGTTAATCAAGCATCTGTCGTTAAAACAGCAATCATTTTGCGATTCAGCCATCTATCAGTCGGTAAAATAGCAATACTTCTGCAAATCAATCATTTATAAGTCGGTAAAATACAAATCCGTTTGGGGTCCCCGAGTGGTCGAGTTGTCTAAAGTTCTGTCCGTTACGGAACACTTCCGTCTCATCTCAGACTGCGTGGGTTCGAGTTTCAGATTCGGTCAGTGTGAGTATGTGAGCTTCTCGTGGGTCGGTGGTTTTTTTCCGAGGTTTTTCCCCGGATTCATCCTCCACCATTAATACTGGCCGCCGTACATAGCCTATAGTGTGTTGAAAAATGGCGTTAAACTCAACAACAGCAACAATGCTTTCTGCGAATTAGCCATCTGTTAGTAAAATAACAATTCTTCCGCCAAACAACCATCTATCACTCAGTAAAATAGCATCCCTTCTGTCAATCAGTCATTTAAATAGTCGGTAAAATACAAGTACTTCTGTCAATCAGCAATTAAATAGTCGGTAAAATACAAATACTTCTGTCAATCAGCCATTAAATAGTCGGTAAAATACAAGTACTTCTGTCAATCAGCCATTTAAATAGTCGATAAAATACAAATACTTCTGTCAATCAGCCATTAAATAGTCGGTAAAATACAAATACTTCTGTCAATCAGCCATTAAATATTCGGTAAAATACAAGTACTTCTGTCAATCAGCCATTAAATAGTCGGTAAAATACAAGTCCTTCTGTCAATCAACCATTTAAATAGTCGGTAAAATACAAGTACTTCTGTCAATCAACCATTTAAATATTCGGTAAAATACAAGTACTTCTGTCAATCAACCATTTAAATATTCGGTAAAATACAAGTACTTCTGTCAATCAACCATTAAATAGTCGGTAAAATACAAGTACTTCTGTCAATCAACCATTAGTCGGTAAAATAGCAATCCTTGTGCCAGAGATTTATTGGTGGGTAACCGTAAAATAATCTCTTTTGACTTGACCAATTATCAGTCGGTGAGATATCATTCCTTTTATTCGACCATCTCTCAGTCTGTTAAATCGCAGTCATTGATTAATAGTCGAAATATGTTAAGCATAAAAGCAGTTTTACAGCTATGGCAATTTATGTTCGATTAAATGTTGCAGGTGAGTCACGCGATTAAATGTTGCAGGTGAGTCACGGCTAAAGCTTTAGATTTCCATGTAACCCTATACATCGAATCCATTATTTAACATGTTACTAGCCAAATAGTTTTGTCTAAGACGGAGTGTTATGCATGGGTGCTGATTGCTTCGTGGCAAAAGTAATTAATTTTGTATGGTAATTCAGATGTTTTGAGGCACCTGAAATCCATAAAGTAATGGATACATGATTGGAAAACTGACACACCATGTAAATTATTATTACCTATATTTATTACAGCCGTTTTAGCCGATCATATAATTCACAGAATTACATTACTTAATGTGTTATTGTTTGACCGACTAATAGGTATTCTTAACATAAATGCCTAATTGCCAATAAGTATTATTAACATCAATGACTAATTGCCAATGTGGATTCTAAACTAACATGCCTACTTGCTAAGAGGGATTTTATTCAGACAAGCCTTATACAAACAGGGATTCTGTACAGACCTGACTATTTACCGGTAGGACTTCTGTACAGACAGGACTATTTACCAGTAGGGATTCTGTACAGACATGACTATTTACCAGTAAGGATTTTACACAGACACGCATATTTGTCAATATGTATTCTATACAGACATGCCGACCCAAAAATAGTAGGGATTCTGTACAGACATGACTATTTACCAGTAGGGATTCTGTACAGACGTGACTATTTACCAGTAGGGATTCTGTACCGACGTGACTATTTACCATTAGTGATTCTGTACAGACATGACTATTTACCAGTAGGGATTCTGTACAGACATGACTATTTACCATTAGGGATTCTGTACAGACATGACTATTTACCAGTAGGGATTCTGTACAGACGTGATTATTTACCAGTAGGGATTCTGTACAGACGTGACTATTTACCAGTAGTGATTCTGTACAGACATGACTATTTACCAGTAGGGATTCTGTACAGACGTGACTATTTACCAGTAGGGATCCTGTACAGACGTGACTATTTACCAGTAGGGATTCTGTACAGACATGACTATTTACCAGTAGGGATTATGTACAGACGTGACTATTTACCAGTAGGGATTCTGTACAGACGTGACTATTTGCCAGTAGTGATTCTGTACCGACGTGACTATTTACCAGTAGGGATTCTGTACAGACATGACTATTTACCAGCAGTGATTCTGTACAGACAATAAAGTTTACATACAAACATGCCTATTATGCCAATAAAGTTTATATACAGGCATGCCTATTTACCAATACAATAAAGTTTATATACAAACATGCCTATTATACCAATAAAGTTCATATACAGGCATGCCTATTTACCAATACAATAAAGTTTACATACAAACATGCCTATTATACCAATAAAGTTTATATACAGGCATGCCTATTTACCAATACAATAAAGTTTATATACAGACATGCCTATTATACCAATATAGTTTATATACAGGCATGCCTATTTACCAATACAATAAAGTTTACATACAAACATGCCTATTATACCAATAAAGTTTATATACAGGCATGCCTATTTACCAATACAATAAAGTTTATATACAGACATGCCTATTATACCAATAAAGTTTATATACAGACATGCCTATTTACCAATAAAGTTTATATACAGACATGCCTATTATACCAATAAATTTTATATACAGGCAAGCCTATTATACCAATAAAGTTTACATACAGACCTGCCTATTATACCAATAAAGTTTATATACAGGCATGCCTATTTACCAATACAATAAAGTTTATATACAGGCATGCCTATTATACCAATACAATAAAGTTTATATACAGACATGCCTATTATACCAATAAAGTTTATATACAGGCATGCCTATTTACCAATACAATAAAGTTTATATACAGGCATGCCTATTATACCAATACAATAAAGTTTATATACAGACATGCCTATTATACCAATAATGTTTGTATACAGGCATGCCTATTTACCAATACAATAAAGTTTATATCCAGACATGCATATTATATCAATAAAGTTTACATACAGGCATGCCTTTTTACCAATACAATAAAGTTTATATACAGGCATGCCTATTATACCAATAAAGTTTATATACAGACATGCCTATTTACCAATACAATAAAGTTTATATACAGGCATGCCTATTATACCAATAAAGGTTATATACAGACATGCCTATTTACCAATACAATAAAGTTTATATACAGGCATGCCTATTATACCAATAAAGTTTATATACAGACATGCCTATTATACCAATAAAGTTTATATACAGACATGCCTATTATACCAATACAATAAAGTTTATATACAGGCATGCCTATTATACCAATAAAGTTTATATACAGGCATGCCTATTGATCAATACAATAAAGTTTATATACAGACATGCCTATTATACCAATAAAGTTTATATACAGGCATGCCTATTATATCAATACAATAAAGTTTATAGACAGGCATGCCTATTATACCAATAAAGTTTGTATACAGGCATGCCTATTTACAAATACAATAAAGTTTATATACAAACATGCCTATTATACCAATAAAGTTATATACAGACATGCCTATTATACCAATAAAGTTTATATACAGGCATGCCTATTTACCAATACAATAAAGTTTATATACAAACATGCCTATTTACCAATACAATAAAGTTTATATAGAGACATGCCTATTATACCAATAAAGTTTATATACAGACATGCCTATTATACCAGTACAATAAAGTTTTTATACAGGCATGCCTATTATACCAATGAAGTTTATATACAGGCATGCCTATTATACCAATACAATAAAGTTTATATACAAACATGCCTATTTACCAATACAATAAAGTTTATATACAGACATGCCTATTATACCAATACAATAAAGTTTATATACAGGCATGCCTATTTACCAATACAATAAAGTTTATATACAGACATGCCTATTATACCAATAAAGTTTATATACAGACATGCCTATTATACCAATACAATAAAGTTTATATGCAGGCATGCCTATTATACCAATAAAGTTTATATACAGGCATGCCTATTATACCAATAAAGTTTATATACAGACATGCCTATTATACCAATACAATAAAGTTTATATACAGGCATGCCTATTTACCAATACAATAAAGTTTATAAACAGACATGCCTATTTACCAATACAATAAAGTTTATATACAGACATGCCTATTATACCAATACAATAAAGTTATATACAGACATGTTTATTATACCAATAATATAAACAGACATGCCTATTTACCAATACAATAAAGTTTATATACAGACATGCCTATTTACCAATACAATAAAGTTTACATACAAACATGCCTATTATACCAATAAAGTTTATATACAGACATGCCTATTTACCAATACAATAAAGTTTATATACAGACATGCCTATTATACCAATAAAGTTTATATACAGACATGCCTATTTACCAATACAATAAAGTTTATATACAGGCATGCCTATTATACCAATAAAGTTTATATACAGGCATGCCTATTTACCAATAAAGTTTATATACAGACATGCCTATTATACCAATAAAGTTTATATACAGACATGCCTATTTACCAATAGAGATTCTGTACTGGCAGCCTATTTGCCAATACAGATTCTGTACATGCATGCTAAATCTGTGAGTAAAAGCATTTCGAGGTAAAAACAGGTGTTTTTGTATATCGGGTTAATAGGGTTCTCCTTTAATTATCTTTTTGAGAGACTTCTTGTCTGAGCCACGTTGATCTTGTCGTGTCTTGTTATTGCAAAATCTAAATATTATACAACCCATTTTATTTTTTTTAAAAATGTGATCAGCCAAAGCAACTGGGAGTTGTTTGCAACAAGAATAACTTACCTGGCTCATAGACTTTACACAAAACTCGTGTAGTTTATTGACTTAAAGATATTCTAAAGCGGTTGCGGTGCTAATTTCTTATATATTCGTAGGACAGGTCCCAGCTCTGACTAGCTCTGATTCTGCTACTTGGCTTCCAGTATTTGTGTCATCAATCTTATTATGAGCGAGAGGGGTTTTCAAGCCAGTACAATTTAATTCTTTGTTTTAGACTGCCAGCTAACTGTCCATCTAGAAAAAAGCTATATGAGTATTTCTGTCTTTGCAAGCTAACCTTTAAATAATAATATGTGGCTGTATTCAAAGTGAATGATACTATATCTAGCATTATTCAAAGTGTATGATACTATATCTAGCATTATTCAAAGTCTATGATACTATATATGGCTGTATTCAAAGTCTGTGATACTATATATGGCTGTATTCAAAGTCTATGATACTTTATATGGCTGTATTCAAAGTGTATGATACTATAAATGGGTGGAGTCAAAGTCTATGATACTCTTTATGGCTGTATTCAAAGTGTATGTTATTATATTTGAGTGTATTAAAATTCTATGATACTATATATGGCTGTATTCAAAGTGTATGTTACTATATATGGCTGTATTCAAAGTCTATGATACTATATATGGCTGTATTTAAAGTGTATGTTATTATATTTGAGTGTATTAAAATTCTATGATACTGTATCTGGCTGTGTTCAAAGTGTATGATACTATATTTGGGTGTTTTCAAAGTGTATGACTATATCTGGGTTGATCAGTTAGCGGTAATAATATACGCTGAATGTATATTATAAGTAAAATCGATACAGATTATGGTCATTAAAAATATATACTTTTAAGCGAATGCTAACATGGACATTTATAAAGCCATTAGTCCCAACCAGTATGTTAAAAGTTGATACAAGCTTTGTATTTCGTCTCCTTGACCTGTCGTAATTGTAATATTTAATCGTCATATATAACAATTTGCAGAATAACAATATAATGTTGAAACATACCTTCACCATACGAACATGGCTCATTTGTCACTAAAGTAAAAAATACACCGTGTTCCGATCAAACGTTTCTTTCCTTCTGCCTAGTAAATCTTTTGAAATGTGGAACACTCGTATCGCATTATGTGTTCCATTCCTTGTGTCGGGATGAAATGTGGAACACTCGTATCGCATTATGTGTTCCATTCCTTGTGTCGGGATGAAATGTGGAACACTCGTATCGCATTATGTGTTCCATTCATTGTGTCGGGATGAAATGTGGAACACTCGTATCGCATTATGTGTTCCATTCATTGTGTCGGGATGACCAGGATCTTCCACAGGAATGCATAATTTGTGGCTCGTTTGTGTTCAATATTTTTAAGAGGAAGAACATAGGTTTGTTTATCCTTCAGCTGCGAATCGCTATTAAACATCAGGAGAACGGTGCCTCACACGTTCTGTTACTATTCTAGTATATGTTTTAAAAAACAAACTCCTCTAAAGAACCCATACAGATTAAGGTGTTGATCATTAGATGATTTCTACACTTCAAAATCGGCCTCTTTATGTCACCATTTGGAGTCAGAACTGAACAAAAGAAGAATTACAATGGTCTAAGACATTATTAAAGATAAGTTGTGTATCAGCTGATATGCCTTAACATCAGCTGTTATGCCTTAACATCAAATACTATACCTTAATATCAACTGCTATACCTTAACATCAACTCCTATGCCTCAACATTAACTGATATGCCTTAACATCAACTGCTATGCCTCAACATCAACTGATATGACTCAACATCAACTGATATGCCTTAAAATCAACTGTTATGTCTGAACATCAACTGCTACGCCTTAACATCAACTATTATGCCTTAACATCAACTGCTATGCCTTAACATCAACTCATATGCCTTAACATCATCTCCTATGCCTTAACATCAACTCCTATGCCTTAACATCAACTGTTATGCCTTAGCATCTATGCCTTAACATCAACTGCTATGCCTTAACATCAACTGCTATGTCTCAACATCAGCTGCCAATATAAGCCAACGTCTGCTAATGAACACTGATGTCTCAAAAAAGTGGTTGGTCCAAAAATATGTCAATTTCAAAAGGATTACTATATCCACAAGGTTATGTTAAATCAAGTGACCTTTCACCTATTTAAATTTGGTTAGTCTCATAAATTGGTATCTTGTAATTATTATGGCCAATCATGTGCGGATCATCACAATAAACATAATTTTCAGCCTGGAGAAAGAAACAATTAAACCATGCACAGATTAAGGCGGTAAAAACAATTCAGAAGATGTATTATTATGGCAAATTCCAATGTTTTATTATGGCATATTTTACTGTATTATTGCATGTTCCATTGTATTATTAGGGAATGTTCCACTGAATTATTATTGCATTTTCTACTATATTGTTATGGCATAGTCTGCTGTTTTATTATGGCATGTTCCATTGTAGTATAATGTCATATTCCACTGTATTTTTATGGCATGTTTCACTGTAACATTATGGCATTTTCCACTGAATTATTATTGCATTTTGCACTTTTATTATGACATATTCCACTGTAATATTTTGACATATTCCACTGTATTATTATAGCATATTCCACTGCATTATTATTATGGAATATTATACTGTAGTATAATGGCATATTCCACTGTATTATTATAGCATATTCCACTGTATTATTATGGAATATTATACTGCAGTATAATGGCATGTTCCACTGTATTATTATAGCTTCTTTCACTGTATTATTATGGAATATTATACTGTAGTATAATGGCATATTCCCCCGTATTATTATGGCATATTCCACTGTATTATTAGGGGGCATATTATACTGTAGTATTATGGCATATTCCACTGTAGTATTATGGCATATTCCACTGTAGTATTATGGCATATTCCACTGTATTATTAGGGCATATTCCACTGTAGTATTATGGCATATTCCACTGTATTATTATGGCATATTCCACTGTATTATTATGACATATACCACTGTGTGAAGAAGGATATTGAGTATGCAAATAATTACCAACAGTAAGAGAGATAGAATGGATGTTACAAAAGATGGCCTCATACAAAGAGCGTGCTTTGCATGTTTTTAGAAGCAAGCTGAACTTGATGTACTTAATTACATCCCTTCACAGAAGTTCCATACCCTATGCCAATTTTTGTCTTCTTACTGATTGTGCGCCTTTAATTCCATATAACAGTACATTATTTCTGAGTGAATGTGATTCTAATTTAGCGAGACCGTTTTCAAGAGTTACAATCTTATCACACATAATCTTATTATGTATCCATATCTCCAGATTATCCGTCGTAGCTCACGAGCCATACTCTGCACTATCGAACCAAGTTCTAGGTAGGTAAGACACCTTCAGAGATTTTAAGACATGAATGTATGTCTCTCAAAGCCAGACCACTATAAGCATCTTTATGTAGGTCTGGAAATTTAGGGATCACATAAACGTGTCCTGATTCGCCCACAAGGAAGGTATTATGCCTCTCTAAATATTTCCCTTCTCAGGCAATGGGTTAACTTCCCCTGACACCAAAACAATACGTAAAACGCACGGCTCCAGCATGATTCGCAAAGTTAGACTAAAACATGATTCGTAAAGTTAGACTAAAACAGTTTCTTTTCTTACAGAGATAGAAGGTTTTAGTTTACTACTCGCTCTACAGACCTCTGTAATGAGCCCAATGTTTTGAATACTTTCGACAACTCACACAAAAACCTTAACTACTTACATTCCAATACAGAGGAATTGGAAAGCATTCAACATGTCGGGTGTTTGTCTCATTAAGAACAACATTTCAAGCGAGAACGTTGTACAGGAAAACGCGTTTGTTGTTTTCTTTTTTGAACACCTGAACAATATTGTAATTGATATGTATTGATGTATTATGTCACCGTTCTCGTACTCTTACATGATCATTGTCTTCATGCGTGGTATCAAAGTACCGCTGGTTCTAAATATAGTATACTTATAAAACATATCCATGTGTTCATTCTATTGTTCTTGCATTGTTCTTTCTCACGTCAGCGGTACTCAAGAACGTATTCACTGAAATTTATTATTTTGAATAAGAACGTTATTATTTTGAATAAGAACGTTATTATTTTGGCTTGTAATTTGTGTTCTTTATTTAGTAATTGGTCATTTTAAAATGGTGATCATACACATTTAGATGAGTACAGAAGAGTGATCATACACATTTAGCTGTGTACAGAAGAGTGATCATACATAGATGTGTAAAGAATAGTGATCATACACATTGTGATTTGTAAAGAATAGTGATCATAAAATATGTGTACAAGAGTCATCATACGTATTTTTATGTGTAAAGAATAATGATCATATATGTTTAGATATGTACAAGAGAGTGATCGTAAATATATGCTGTGTACAGAATAGTGATCATACGTAATTAGATGTGTACAAGAGAGTGATCATACATATTTTTTGTGTGCAGAATAGTGATCATACATAGATGTGTACAAGAGAGTGATCGTACATATATGCTGTGTACAGAATAGTGATCATACGTATTTAGATGTGTACGAGAGAGTGATTGTACATATCTTTTGTGTACAGAATAGTGATCATACATATTTTGCTCTGTAAAATATAGTGATTATACACAATTAGATATCTACAGAATAGTGATGATACACATTTCATGTATCAGATGTTTTGCTGTGTACAGAATAGTGATGATACACATTTCATGTATCAAATGTTTTGCTGTGTACAGAATAGTGACGATACATATTTCATGTATCAAATGTTTTTCTGTGTACAGAATAGTGACGATACACATTTCTTGTATCAAATGTTTATCTGTGTACATAATAGTGACGACACACCTTTCATGTATCAAATGTTTTGCTGTATACATAATAGTGACGATACACATTTCATGTATCAAATGTTTTGCTGTGTACAGATTAGTGACGATACACATTTCATGTATCAAATGTTTGTCACTGTACTGTGAGTCCTCGTAATGGAACTATTCCCTTGTGCCCAGAAAACGGTTTTCGGGCAGAAAATAATGTGTGTGCCTCCGCCATTACTGATAATTATGTTTTCACACAGAAAACCATTGAATGTCCATGGGCAGGTTATTTTACGTTTTCAAGCTGAAAATCCTACAGATATACCCCTTGTACTGATAATGATGCAGTATTATACTGTAAACACTATATAACCCTTGTAATGATGCATTTTTGTACTGTAAGCACTATATAACTGATAATGATGCAGTTTTATACTGTAAGCACTATATAACCCTTGTAATGATGCATTTTCATATTGTAAGCCATATATATCCCCTCTACTAATAATGATGCATTTTTATACTGTAAGCTCTACATATGTTCTGTACTGATAATGATATATTTCAAACTGTAAGAACTACATAACCCTTGTACTGATAATGATATATTTCATACTGTAAGAACTACATAACAATTGTACTGTTAATGATTTATTTCATACTGTAAGAACTACATAACCCTTGTACTGATAATGATATATTTTCATACTGTAAGAACTACATAACAATTGTACTGTTAATGATACATTTTCATACTGTAAGAACTACATAACAATTGTACTGTTAATGATACATTTTCATACTGTAAACCTTATATGCACCCTATACTAATAATGGAGCATTTTTATACTGTAAGCCCTATATACTCCCGGTTCTGGTACTTTTACAAGCTTCCACACGGCTAGTTCTTTATGGCACCCACCCACCCCCGTATTGGAAATTATTACTTTTTATCAAGCAATATTGCCATGTCCCTGTGCTGGTCATTATACGTTTCCACATCGCAAACCTATCATATCCCTGTGCTGGTCATTATACATTTCCACACCGCAAACCTATAATATCCATGTGCTGGTCATTATACGTTTCCACACCGCAAAACTATCGTATCCATGTGCTGGTCATTATACGTTTCCACGCCGCAAACCTATCGTATCCATGTGCTGGTCATTATACGTTTCCACACCGCAAACCTATCGTATCCATGTGCTGGTCATTATACGTTTCCACACCGCAAACCTATCATATCCATGTGCTGGTCATTATACGTTTCCACACCGCAAACCTATCATATGCATGTGCTGGTCATTATACGTTTCCACACCGCAAACTTATCATATCCATGTGCTGGTCATTATACGTTTCCTCACCGCAAACTTATCATATCCATGTGCTGGTCATTATACGTTTCCACACCGCAAACATATCATATCCATGTGCTGGAAATGACACATTTGCACATAGAAAACCTTACATGGCCCATGTGCTGATTCTCATGCTCTTTCATACAGCATACCGAGTGTCTCATGCTCTGTAATTATACCTTTTCATACAGCATACCGAGTGTCTCATAATCTGTAATTACACCTTTTCATACAGCATACCGAGTGTCTCATGCTCTGTAATTATACCTTTTCATACAGCATACCGAGTGTCTCATGCTCTGTAATTATACCTTTTCATACAGCATACCGAGTGTCTCATGCTCTGTAATTATACCTTTTCATACAGCATACCGAGTGTCTCATGCTCTGTAATTATACCTTTTCATACAGCATACCGAGTGTCTCATGCTCTGTAATTATACCTTTTCATACAGCATACCGAGTGTCTCATGCTCTGTAATTATACCTTTTCATACAGCATACCGAGTGTCTCATGCTCTGTAATTATACCTTTTCATACAGCATACCGAGTGTCTCATGCTCTGTAACTATACCTTTTCATACAGCATACCGAGTGTCTCATGCTCTGTAACTATACCTTTTCATACAGCATACCGAGTGTCTCATGCTCTGTAACTATACCTTTTCATACAGCATACCGAGTGTCTCATGCTCTGTAACTATACCTTTTCATACAGCATACCGAGTGTCTCATGCTCTGTAATTATACCTTTTCATACAGCATACCGAGTGTCTCATGCTCTGTAATTATACCTTTTCATACAGCATACCGAGTGTCTCATGCTCTGTAATTATACCTTTTCATACAGCATACCGAGTGTCTCATGCTCTGTAATTATACCTTTTCATACAGCATACCGAGTGTCTCATGCTCTGTAATTATACCTTTTCATACAGCATACCGAGTGTCTCATGCTCTGTAATTATACCTTTTCATACAGCATACCGAGTGTCTCATGCTCTGTAATTATACCTTTTCATACAGCATACCGAGTGTCTCATGCTCTGTAATTATACCTTTTCATACAGCATACCGAGTGTCTCATGCTCTGTAATTATACCTTTTCATACAGCATACCGAGTGTCTCATGCTCTGTAATTATACCTTTTCATACAGCATACCGAGTGTCTCATGCTCTGTAATTATACCTTTTCATACAGCATACCGAGTGTCTCATGCTCTGTAATTATACCTTTTCATACAGCATACGGAATGTCCCGTGATCTGGTAATTGTACTTACAGCAAAGGGAATGTCCCATGCTCAGGTAATTATACCTTTTCATACAGCATACGGAATGTCACATTGCACTGATAATTATACATTTTCATACAGCAAACGTTTCATGCAGCCTGTGCTGGTAATTTTGCCCACTGGTCTTTTACCGTTTTCACACAGCAAACTCTTAAATCCTGTACTGGTAATTATTCATTTTCACATAGCAGAAACCTTTAAAGTCCACTGTACTGGTAATTATTTATTTTCACATAGCAGAAACCTTTAAAGTCCACTGAACTGGTAATTATTCATTTTCACATAGCAGAAACCTTTAAAGTCCACTGTACTGGTAATTATTCATTTTCACATAGCAGAAACCTTTAAAGTCCACTGTACTGGTAATTATATTAGAGAGATGATTTTGATATTTTTTTTGTTTTACTTCATTAAGGGGGTGGTAAATTACAGTAGTTAATTTGTTTGCTGTTGTTTAAATCGAAGATTGATGGGGTTCAGGTGCATTCTGTACAATCCGTTTGTCTGATTTACCTGTAATATGCATGGATGATACAAGAAAATCACCTGCCAATCTTGCTTTGATTAGATGCTGTTCTATCTATACCTGTATCCAAGAGCTTCGTGCAAGGCTTAATGAGTTTAAACTTGTTTACATCGCCCACGTCGAGTCTTGTGCCTCCGATATTCGAACACGATTTCAAGTCTGCTATATCCTTGTAAAAGAAAGGCATTCCAGTCTATCGGTATTTAATGTTGATTCTGTGGAATTATAATGACACTGGATTTCGTTTCCACTTGTTTTTCAAAGTGTTGCGTGATCTGATATTTTATTTACAATTTTAACATGGAATTCTAGCAACATATGATTTCCATATTTTGGGGTAACGCTTCCATGCCAGGTTTAGTTCAAGGGAGTTCAGATACGTCAACGATCTCTTAAAATTGAATCAGTTTTACGCTGTGTTAGTGAAACAGTTACGCGTGAAAGCAGACGATAATATTCTACCAAGCTGTCTACCAAGCAATTTACCAAGCAATTTACCAAGGATTTACACAAGCTTACGATTATGAATCGTCGTCAAGAAAACTTCACGAATTGATCACTACGTCGTGATTGGTGAAATACGATGACTGACCATGGACTTTCTAAAGAAAGATCACATTCTACGAAAGGATGATTATATGTGTGCTTTTTACTGAATAGTTTTTCTTTCGCTAACGTCTCTCGGTTTGAAATTGATTTATTTTGCAGATGATAAATATCATTCAAAAACTAATGTGAAAAAAAACGATCTAACTTTCAAATGAACATAACTCGAGACAATGTATTTAAAACCATGACTACAGAGATTCATCTGAAAGGCTCCAGAGTGTTCGGAGATGAAAATATAGTCATCGATAGATAATTGATGATGGAAATTAGTTGCGTATGTCGACTCTCAGATTATGCTGTTATGCATTATGTGCATTTGGGAAATATTCAAAACGAATACGTTTCTACCGTCTTACATGGCAATTTGAATGTACAGGATGAGTGGATATTTTCATAAATGGGACCCGTACGTTACCAATGGTAAACTGACTATTTCAAAATTCACTTATACTAATGACGCCACTAATGTAAGAAGTATATAGATTTATATACCCTAGTCAAATTAGGTTACATATTGTGACAAAAGACGGGCAAACAAATAAAGATTACTGTTTGAAAATTTCATTTTGAAGACAACATTGACGTGTTTTAGATGTTTTGTGATTATGTCATGTGAACAACGTACTTTCGAACCCAGATCAACCTAATACGAGACGATAAGTATATCTCGACGACACGGCTAAAGTGAAAATGATGGCGACTGCGAAAATAAAAATACTATCAAAGTATGCAGGTGTTAGTATGTTGCTATTGTAATCAGACAGCTTTTTTTCTCCTCAAGGCCATAGACATTAATTTTAAAAGACAATTACGGCAGACGCTTCTTAGTAATGTCAGATTCCGTTTCGCCAATAACTTTTATCTAAACGGACAAGGCTAATTGGATTTTATTACGATAACTTTCTGTCAGTTTCTAAATTGTTCATCGATTGCAGTATTTAAAAGGTTATTTATTGATACAAGGAGAGGCTTGGAAAACTCGAATAATTTTACCTGATAGCGATGAGTACCACAAAGGCTGCATCAAAGTCAGCCAGACGCTTGATGAAGCAGAAAAGAGCGGATGGAGCCTTCGTGGCATTTGAGGTAAATTTAAAAAATATCAAACTTATTTTTGAAATTTTATTTCGCCCATTTAAATTATACTATCATGGAATTTGTTGGCTACATTTTGTTTGTAAAGAAAAGCTATAAAAAAATCCATAAGGGCTTCTTTTAATTTTACGTTGTTTATCTCATATTCTATCTCATGAATGCTACCTGGTGATAAAATAGTGAAACAGAGGAACAAACGAAATTTCGTGTATGTGACTTTGATTTGAATGTCTCTCATGCTAATATAAGTAATGTAAAATCTTAATTTGAGCATAACACTAAAGACAGTTGTAATACAGACTAGCAGGCATGCAACTATAGATACAGGGAGGTGAAAATGTGATATTTATGAGAATAAAAATCTTCGTTTGGCCACATTGCAACCACAGTGAACATTATTTTAAGATTTTATCTTCTTTTGTCAAAGAACGATTATCGATTACTTTTGAAAAGGAGAATACCCAACCTACCCTGAAATATCTATCCTGCGTATTGATGGACAATGCAATGGAATTCCTGTCGCTACCCTGCGTGTGGTTAGACAGTACGCAAGAATTTCTGTCGCCAGCTGGTGCATGGTTAGATAAAAATACGCTGGAATTCCTGTCTCCAGCATGTGCACTGTTAGACAATGCACATTAATTCCTGTCTACAGCGTGTGTGTTGCTAGACAATACGCAGGAATTCCTGTCTCCAGCCAGTGTATGCTTAGTCAATACGAGCGAATGTTTGTCTTCAGGGTATGTATGGTTAGACAAAATCCAGGATTTCCTGTCGCCAACCTGAGTATGGTTGAACAATACGCAAGAATTTCTGTTGCTAGCCTGTGTATGGTTAGACATCACACATTAATTCATTTCTCAGACCTGTGTATGGTTAGACAAAATGCTTTAATTCCTGTCGCCAGCCTGAGTATGGTTTAACAATAAGCATGAATGTCTGTCTTCAGTCTGTGTATGATAACGCAGAATTATATTGCCAGCCATGTATATCTTACTTGCTCCTTTTACTCGCCAGTCCCATTTTCGTAAAAGCGCAGAAGTGATCAAATCAGTGACTCAGAAAATGTACTTATTGTACCACCGAGCAAACTTGTGGTGGTTTTTTTTTTTGCTCGTTTGATTATGATTTTTAACGTAGCTTTAAACAATTTCAATCATATCGCAACGATGTCTGACGTGTGACAGTCTATAGTGATGTCTGACACTGGGGCATCATGCCGCAGACATGTAGCTTGATGTCCCACCCAGTCACATTATCTTGACACCAGGCCGACCAGTCCTAACACTAACCTCTTAATGCTGAGCGCCAAGCAAGGTAGCTGTTAGTACCATTTTTGTAAGTCTTTGGTATGACTTGACAGGGGATCGATCCCACGATTGCCTGCTTCCGCGGCGGACGCTCTAACCCATAGGCCACCGGAGCGGTCAAACTTGTAATGTGGGTTCGAATTCTAATATCTGAAGAAGTGGAGCGGCTACAAAATAGTGCTCCTAGTCAGGCAGTTTATCCATTTGTCTGGACATCAAACATCGCATTTCTTGTGTGCGTTAAAATACCAAGCTAAACTAAACCAACACGTATGTCAGAATGCCAAAACAAACCCTTTCCATTGAACTTTGAGTCTAATTCTTACTTTAGAATATATTTCCCTCCAGTCGACCCTCCAGACCTATTTCCAAATGTTTTCAGTGATAAAGTACAAACCATTAGACATAAGACTGACTACACAATTTCAATTGACTCATCGTCTCCATGCAGTTGCGATACAGCATTCCAGCTGCACAGTACTGAAACTACTCTTCTAAGGGTAGTTAATGGCATTCTCGCCATTACAGTCCTCGCCCTCTTTGATTTGCATGCAGCATGCGCCAAATTCAGACCATGATATATTACTTCACCACCTCCAGCATGTATTTGTCATTCACAATACAGCCGTACAGTGGTTCAAGTCAACATGACGCAAATTGTGTCCGGAAATGGAATACGCTCCAGCCAAGTTGATCTATGGTGTGCTGTTCCACAGGGGTCTGTTCTCTTCATTCTGTACACTCAGCCGCTCTCAAGTGTCATATATCATCATTCAGTGTCTCACCAAATGTACTCTGATGCCACCCAAATACATACATCTAGCCACCAAACCGAAATTGGTGCTACCATCCAAGGAGTAGAGAGGTGCGTATTTGATGTGAAATCATTGATGACATGTAACAAGCTGCTGATGAATGACGATTCAACGTAGGCCATTCTGATTACAACACAAAGACTTTCTCATTCAAATTTTCAACCTCAAACAATTAATATCAACAAAACCAACATTAAATTCACAGTCAGTACGAAACCTAGTTATTACTCTGGACAGTACTCTCACATCACATCAACATGTCATGAATCTGCAAGTCCGCATCAGATCCATTCCAGTTTATGCCACTAAAACACTTGTGTATGCATTAGTACTTTCAAGAGTGGAATATTGTAGCTGAGCTATGTCTTGTTCGTTTCAGTATTTACTCCATTAAAATTGAAAATGTTCCCAATACAGCTGCTCGGATCATGCTTAGAGTATCGCTATCAGAGCGCACCTCCCATCTGCTCTGTACCCTACACTGGCTATCCATTCGATTCATAATCAACCATAAAATGTGTTCTCTGTGCTACATTTCACTGACGGACCCCAGTCCAACATACCTATCCGACCTCACCCATGTGTACACCCCAGCAAGATACGTGCGCTCCGCTTGTGATATATATATATATATATATATATATATATATATATATATATATATATATATATATATATATATATATATATATATATATATATATATATATATGGGAATACTAGCAACTGTATGAAGTTTCGGGGAACTCTGGGAAATGTAAAATGTATTATTTTTCTGAGAGTTCTGCTACATGCTTAAACGTCCTTAGAAATATGTCAAAATCTGAAACTTTCTTAGAAATCTTTCAAATGTTTAAACATTTTGGAGAACTCTGTCAATCATTTTAACTTCCTGAGAACTCTGGCAAACATGTAAAGTTCCTCTCTCAAATGTTCAGATTTTCTGAGAACTAAATCAAACGCTTGATCTTGATATTGGTTAGGTAAGTGCTATATCGATTCTTTCGCATCTTGTGTATGTCAGTATAATTGAACTTGACCTGCAAATGTTTGAACTTCTGGGAACTCTGTCACTCTTATGATCTTCGAAAACAATTTATGACCGTTGTTATTATTATACAATCATTAATATGTTCGAAACACGAGCATCTTGCAAAAACAAATTGTAACTAAAATAGTGTAATGTATGAGTACAGCTCAAAATCACACGGTTCAAATCATATGGCAATGCTGTTAATAATTCATGCCAAAGAACAGTCTTTTTGTAAAAGGCTAAATTCTTTTTATAAGGGGCTAAATCATTTTTCTAAAGGGCTAAATCCATTTTAACAAGGGCTAAATCCATTTTATAAAGAACTTAATCCTTTCATAAAGGGCTAAATCCATTTCATAAAAGGCTAAATCCATTTTATAAAGAACTTCATCCATTTTATAAAAAACTTCATCCATTTTGTAAAGAGCTTCATCCATTTTATAAAGAGCTTCATCCATTTTATAAAAAGTTTCATCCATTTTATAAAGAACTTCATCCATTTTATAAAAAACTTCATCCATTTTATAAAGAACTTCATCCATTTTATAAAAGGCTAAATCCTTTTTACGTGACTGAGGAAGAGTTTTTTTTATATGACTAAACATTGTTAACTTTACTAAAACCAAGTTGGGTCTTGCAGCATGTGTCTCTTGTAGTTTTCCACAAGTACTGAATAAAACATATTTCAGAGATGATTCACAGCAGTGTGTTAAGACTAAAATAACAATAAATTAATTGGAACACTTCGTTGCAACACAAGATAAATCATTCTTTGCACAATCTTATGAGACATTTACAAGGGAAATCATTTGGAACACCGTCACGTGATACAAGATAAATCATCCGGAACACCGTATTGTGATACAAAAGAAGTCATTCGGACCACCATCTTGTGAAACATGAGAAATCATTCATATAATTCTTTCCATTGAAGCTTGGTTTTAGGAGTAGTTCAACCACTTGACAATAATGAAAAACTGATATTTTTAATATAATATTATTAAGTTGTTAATCCAAACATATTTCTTGATTAATAATATACATATGTATAAGATATTCAATCCAGAATAAGACGAGTAATCCAATTAATAATATTTTGATATTTCATCGCATGACGAACATATTCGACAAATACATATGTGTTTTGTTTAAACTAGGCAATGCTAATGTAATAACATGTCGAGTTCTGTGTTCTGTTTAAACTAGACAATGCTAATGTAATAACATGTCGAGTTCTGTGTTCTGTTTCAACTAGGCAATGCTAATGTAATAACATGTCGAGTTCTGTGTTCTGTTTCAACTAGGCAATGCTAATGTAATAACATGTCGAGTTCTGTGTTCTGTTTCAACTAGGCAATGCTAATGTAATAACATGTCGAGTTCTGTGTTCTGTTTCAACTATGCAATGCTAATGTAATAACATGTCGAGATCTGTGTTCTGTTTCAACTAGGCAATGCTAATATAATAACATGTCGAGATCTGTGTTCTTTTTCAACTAGGCAATGCTAATGTAATAACATGTGGAGATCTGTGTTTTGTTTCAACTTAGCAATTCTAATGTAATAACATGTCGAGATCTGTTTTGTTTCAACTAGGCAATGCTAATGTAATAACATGTCGAGATCTGTGTTTTGTTTCAACTAGGCAATGCTACTGTAATAACATGTCGAGATCTTTGTTTTGTTTCAACTAGGCAATGCTACTGTAATAATATGTCGAATTTGCTAGGCAATGCTAATGTAATAACATGTCGAGTTTGCTAGGCAATACTACTGTAATAACATGTCGAATTTGCTAGGCAGTGCTACTGTAATAACATGTCGAATTTGCTAGGCAATGCTAATGTAATAACATGTTGAATTTGCTAGGCAGTGCTAATGTAATAACATGTCGAATTTGCTGGAAATGCTGTTTTGAACGTGACATGCATATCACCAGTAGGCACCATAAACTTGAAAATAATAATGCATATGTTTGGTTACGTTACTTGCACAAAATATAAAATTTTATCGAATTTTACTCATTGAACAGGAATAGGGCATAAGTCAGATGGTTATATGTTAAATTAAAAAGATCGTAATTAATTAATTTCCCTTGCTCGTGGTGTCCGCGTGTTACGTGGTGGTGTTCGTGTGTTACTTGGTGGTGTTCGTGTGTTCTGTATAATGTTATATGTCAGTGCCCGTTCCTTTACATTGCTTACAACACGAATGCGTTAAACCCTCATGCTATCTAACAAATACATGCCCCCTTTTCTCTCCATATGCTATGATTTGTATAGTATTCAATATATATTGCGGTTACAATAGATGTTTTACAATATAAATTAAACTACTGAAACGTACCACTGTATTTATGTTAATTCTGACTAAAGAATGACAATAACAATATATTGGTATATAACGTATGTTAAGTGAGATGGGACAGTCAGCGTACACCCATATCATTGGATTGGACAGTTAATGTACGCCCATATCATTGGATTGGACAGTTAATGTACACCCACATCATTGGATTGGACAGTTAATGTACACCTACATCATTGGTTTGGACAGTCAATGTTCACCCACATCTTTGGATTGGACAATTAACTTACACCCACATCATTCGATTGGACAGTTAATGTACGCCCATATCATTGGATTGGACAGTTAATGTAAACCTACATCATTCGATTGGGCAGTTAATGTACACCCACATCATTCGATTGGGCAGTTAATGTATACCCACATCATTCGATTGGGCAGTTAATGTATGCCCATATCATTGGATTGGACAGTTAATGTACACCCACAACATTCGATTGGACAGTCAATGTATACCCACATCATTCGATTGGGCAGTTAATGTACGCCCATATCATTGGATTGGACAGTTAATGTACACCTACATCATTCGATTGGACAGTCAATGTATACCCACATCATTCGATTGGGCAGTTAATGTACGCCCATATCATTGGATTGGACAGTTAATGTACACCTACATCATTCGATTGGGCAGTTAATGTACGCCAATATCATTGGATTGGACAGTTAATGTACACCTACATCATTCGATTGGACAGTCAATGTATACCCACATCATTGGTTTGGACAGTCAATGTTCACCCACATCTTTGGATTGGACAGTTAACTTACACCCACATCATTCGATTGGACAGTTAATGTACTCCCATATCATTGGATTGGACAGTTAATTTACACCTACATCATTCGATTGGACAGTTGATGTACACCCACATCATTGGATTGGACAGTTAATATATGCCCACATCATTGGATTGGACAGTCATCGTTCACCCACAACAATGGACTGGACAGTAAACCGACATTAAGGGATTGGACAATTAATGCACACACCCACCCACTCATGGATAGACTCCCAACAATAAGTGGGACAGTTAATGCACAACCACATCAATGAGTTGAACAGTTAATCTACACCCATATCAATGGGTTGGACAGCTAATGAACACCCACACCATTGGATTAGACAGTCAATGTACACCCACACCATTGGATTAGACAGTCAATGTACTCCCACCACTACGGATGAGACAGCTAAAGTACACCCACATTAATGGATAGGACATTTAATGTACGCTAATTTCAGTGGATGGGACAGTTAACGTACGCTAATTTCATGGGGATGGTACAGTTAACGTTCGCTAATTTCAGTTGATGGTACAGTTAACGTACGCTAATTTCAGGGGATGGTACAGTTAACGTACGCTAATTTCAGTGGATGGTACAGTTAACGTTCGCTAATTTCAGTCGATGGGGCAGTTAACGTTCGCTAATTGCAGTCGATGGGGCAGTTTACGTACGCTAATTTCAGTGGATGGTACAGTTAACGTACGCTAATTTCAGTTGATGGTACAGTTAACGTTCGCTAATTTCAGTCGATGGGGCAGTTAACGTACGCTAATTGCAGTGGATGGGACAGTTAACGTACGCTAATTGCAGTGGATGGTACAGTTAATGTACGCTAATTTCAGTGGATGGTACAGTTAACGTTCGCTAATTTCAGTCGATGGGGCAGTTAACGTACGCTAATTGCAGTCGATGGGGCAGTTAACGTACGCTAATTTCAGTGGATGGTACAGTTAACGTACTCTAATTTCAGTGGATGGTACAGTTAACGTACGCTAATTTCAGTGGATAGTACAGTTAACGTACGCTAATTGCAGTGGATGGTACAGTTAACGTACGCTAATTTCAGTGGATGGGATAATTAGCGTGCACCTACCTTAGTGGGCAAGATTTGCATAGGTTGATATTGGAAAATACGTTCCTTAGATTTCTGCTATTGGTCCTGTTTTACAGTGCTATCGCCATCACCACCGCCAACACCACCGTCATCACCACCGCCATCACCACCGTCATCACCACCGTCATCACCACCGTCATCCCTACCGTCATCACCACCGTCATCACCACCGCCATCCCTACCGTCATCACCACCGTCATCACCACCGTCATCACCACCGTCATCCCTACCGTCATCACCACCGTCATCACCACCGCCATCCCTACCGTCATCACCACCGTCATCACTACCGTCATCACCACCGTCATCACCACCGTCATCCCTACCGCCATCACCACCGTCATCATTACTCCAACTCCTTTTTGACACTACTACTATTACTGGTGCTGTTATTACTACTAGCATCATTTTCACCACCACCATGATTACTACAACTGTCGTAATTTCCGATATCATTACAACGAAAACTATTACTACGATGATGAACGCATAGACTGCTAGTAATTTGTCGGCCGCAGCTATTGCTGATTTCTTTATAACAGGGCATATTACAATTAAGCGGATGTGACGTACTAATCAGATGTGACGTACTAATCGGATGTGACTAATTTCAGTGATGACGAACTGCATACAAATATCTCGCATTTGGTGTTTTTTTTTAAAAAAAATATTCTACAAACTTTGTAACATGGCGGGTGAATTTCAATATACATAGATATTTGACGACAATGTTTCCGGCCCGACATTATTTTGTAAGCTAGTAGAAAGTTAATCTCTAGTATAACTGAGAAGGTGTCTACATGGTCATATCCCTACATGGTCATATCCCTACAGGTGTCTACATGGTCATATCCCTACAGGTGTCTACATGGTCATATCCCTACATGGTCATATCCCTACAGGTGTCTACATGGTCATATCCCTACAGGTGTCTACATGGTCATATCCCTACAGGTGTCTACATGGTCATATCCCTACAGGTGGAAATCAAAGCAAATTTACATTCATTATTTCAGTAATTTAGGTTACCGTAGTATAATACATTCTAAAACAAAGGTCACTGTATTGGAGCTCCCTGCACTACTTACTACAAATGTAAAGTCGAGATTTTGTGTTGCTAAATAATTTGTATATGAAACGGTGGACTTAGAGATGACAGCAGACAATAACATTTTTTCGAAAGATGGACAGGCACGCCTATTTTATCTTGGCGATTTAAAAAAGTGTTTGTCAATAACTAACATTATATCATTTCTAAAAACAAAAGCTAACAAAAAGTATCTGCAGCAATTTCATCTGCATATGCATTTGTTTCAGTATTAAGCGTATGGTTTGAACATCAAAAAGTCATGGTGTATTGTTAATGCGATCACAAATCTATCAAACAACAAACAATACAAGGGATGTAACACGAAGGGTTGATACGTATATGTGCATTAGTTACTTCCCTCGATTTCATGATATGATTTCGCGTTATATAAATTGTGTTGCATATTTCCTGTCTTTCGATGTACATTTTATAAATAACATGGGGGGGGGGGGGGGCGAAGCCAGAATCAGTCAGCTCCCTCTCTGTAAATATATATATATATATATATATATATATATATATATATATATATATATATATAGAGAGAGAGAGAGAGAGAGAGAGAGAGAGAGAGAGAGAGAGAGAGAGAGAGAGAGAGAGAGAGAGAGAGAGAGAGAGATGGACGAATAATTGCTGAATAAAGACAACTAGAGCATCAGATGATATCAAGGCAGTGAATGACTTTAGGTATATGCCCTGCCTCATGATGCTGATAATTTCCGATCTCAACACACACACACACACACAAACACTAGATCGAAATAGAATCATGACAATTTTCCCACGTTATTATTCATGTAAGCAATAAAATTCCTTTGTTATGAAGGATTGTTAATAAGTTATACATTGCTGAGCTACAAATGTATAATAAAATGCTCCAACTCAGGCGTCAGTAATCACCATGGCTACCACTACAGTATGAAGACATGTGTGCAAGCGGTCTCTTGTACTTTTATTGTTTACATTTTTATTTTTATTTATGTTTTCTTATTATGTATGTATGTATGTGCCAGGTCTAATTTGGATGAGTAGTCAGGCACTGACATATCGCCTCTGTATATGTGAATTTGAGTCCCAACTCGGCCATCGTGGGTATGTGGGAAACTTTGCCAGCAGCTTTGCATGGATCGGTATTTATTCCTTGGTATTTCCCCATTTCTACTTCCACCAACATATCCCGGCCACCATGAATGGCCATCATGTTGTTCAAACTGGTGATAGCTTACAAAGGAGAATAAACTGAAACTAGTTTTTAAACTACTAAACAGAAATGCTTGTTTTTCTTACTAAACAGAAATGCTTGTTTTTCTTACTAAACAGAAATGCTTGTTTGTTCCAGTGGCAGTTTATTAAGAATATTTACCTTTAAAACATGGAATGAAGGACAAAAATCGCAAGACAAAATGTTACAAGACAGAATGTCACATAATCAGAGACAGAAAACCACATTTAGGATGTTCACTATTATGAGAAATGACATTTTGAGTTCAGTAGATCGCATCGCCATGTTTCTGATTGAGATAAAGAACTTTGCAAAACCACGGTAAGAACTACCGATCCACGGTACGAACCACCGATCCACGGCACGAACCACCGATCCACGGTACGAACCACCGATCCACGGGAAGCTATGATCACCTTTGACCACTCGGCCATCCCGGGCCCCTTCAACATGCATTGTATATAGGTAACTTTCAACACAGGGTTTATACCTACCCTTGTGTGTGTTTGTGCGTGTGTTTGTGTGTGTGTGTGTGTGTGTGTGTCTGTGTGAGTGTATATGTGTGTGTGTGTGTGTGTGTGTGTGTGTGTGTGTGTGAGAGAGAGAGAGAGAGAGAGAGAGAGAGAGAGAGAGAGAGAGAGAGAGAGAGAGAGAGAGAGAGAGAGAGAGAGAGAGAGAGAGAGAGAGAGAGAGAGAGATTTTAATTTTTATGAAGCTTCAACATCTGTTCAGTCATATCGCTACAATGTCTGCGTTGCGGCAGTTTGTAGTGA